>JANHMN010000024.1:8237614-8266727 GCA_030674055.1 Rhabdomys pumilio | reverse complement strand
CACACACACACACACACACACACACACACACACACACACACACACACTAGAGTTTCACAAGGAGAGAAACCATGAAGACAGACAAGAAGAAATCATTAAGACAAAAAATTATAAAAAAAAAAATTTCTAAACCTAAAATGATTTTCTAGCATCCAAACCTTTTTTATCTCCTTCAACTTAAATAGATAGATAGATGAATAGATGGATGGATAGATGGATGGATGGATGGATGGATGGATGGACAGACGAATATACAGACAGAGACAGACAGACAGAGCCTGGCCTCTCTGGCTACCATCTCAGCTTTCTCCCTAGAATTATAAAGATATCATCAATGTTGGGTCAGAGTCCTCTGCTTACCTCACCAGTACCTCCTGAATGTTCATGTAAGACCCTAATCTCCTAAAACTATTTTGCTTAAGAACATCTGCAACCTTCACCTTGCTGAGTTCAGCCATTCTTCAGTGTCCAGTTTACAGCTGAGACATGATCATGTCATGGGGACTTCATACTAGTCATTACTTTTATATAAAATATTCCTGCATCCCCAAATTATGACAACCTGCTATTTGCTGTTATCTTTCCTGGCATGCTACCTTCTCCAACCACACCTCAGTGTTCCTGATTTCCTACTAAGATCTGGGTAGGATGACCTCACAACAGGCTCTTAGGTTTTCTACAATCAAGTGTATCTTAATCATAGTCTACTGAAGAATGTCTGAATGGATTTGCTTGTTGTAAGCTGGTTTACAAATGTCCATTCTCAGTAATGATACAATTTTGGCCCAAGAGATTACTTCTCTCCACCTCCTCTCCCATGTCCTTAAAATATAAGGAAAGTGTGTCTGAATGCCTGGAATGTCTCTAGGCTGGGTTCCTGCCAACTTTAAGAAAGGACACTGAGAGTGGATATGAGCGGCAGAAACACTTGAGGCAAATTAATTAACTTGTCAAATCCTTTCTTTCCCATAGCATGAATGCAATAGGTTTTTTTTTTTTTCCAGAAGAAAAGAATGTCTTCTCATGGGCTGTGCGTCCATTTCCTTGCTTCTCTTTGAATTCCAATTTTTGGTTGCAAGGAACACACAAATACACACAAATTTAAAAGACGAATATTTGCAGCATTTGCAAATGGGAGCTGAAGAACTTTTTTTTTGTTGTTGTTGTTTTGTTTTTTGTTTGTTTTTTGTTTTGTTTTTGTTTTGTTTTGTTTTTTTGCAGTATGAAATGATCCACATTGCTCTAAATCTGTACAGAGGAAAGTCTAGAGACAATACAAGCCAACAGTGTTGTTAAGTAAGAGGCTCATAACTGAAGACTTGCTCCAACACCCTGTTAGGGGAAAGCCCATCTTGTCCCCTTTTCTTATCAACTTGCTTTTCCTAGGAGAACTTGCTTTGTCTAATATGACACATAACATTCTCATTCATTAAATGTGTACTCATCGTCAGACTTTCTCTGATGAACTAGAAGATCCTCAGAGGCTGATGTGTCTTTCAAACAACCAGAAGATGCACGACATAATTTCTTCCTAGAATTCATAATATGCGTTCAATGATCTTTAATAAATTAATAAATGTCTTACTTCTATGTATCTTATTTATTTTAAAAAGTTTTTTGTTTTATGTGCGTGAATGTTTTGTCTGCATTCGTGTACAGATGTGTACAGCAAGAATCCTGGTGCCCACAGAAGACAAAGAGGTTTCTGGATCACCTGGAACTGAAGTTACTGGCAGTTGTAAGCTGCTGTGAGCTCTGGGAACTGAACCCAGGTCCTCTGTAAGAGCAGCAAGTGTTCTCCAGTCCATTGTGTACCTTCTTTAAAGACAGCTGGAGTCAGTACACTCTCAAGATAATAAAAAAATCAGGTAATATAGAGACAGGGGCTTCACACAGCATGGGGGACTGTGGGATTGCATGTAAGAGAAGCAAGGGGCATCCCCAGGACGAAGGGGAAAGAAAAGGCCAAGATGGAAAGCATATGTCAATCAAATTTATGCTTACTTTCAGCTGTAGTTTTTCCAAATCATCTGTGGCTTGTGCCAAATGAATTCAAGGTGAAGGAATGTTGGTGGGGATTAGTTAACTCAGTGCACAGGTCTAGAGACCCAACAGTCTCAGCAGCAACATGTTGAAAGGCTCTCTAGAGAGACTTGTGAGAGGTGATAGTGCAGGACTGGGGTGGTGACAGGGAGGAGATATACATGTGGAGGCCAGAATCCAACATGCTGGGTTGTGGTGAGGGACCTCTTTCAGACTGCAGCCCACTCATTTCCGACTGTCTTCCATGTGACATAAATGGGGTAAGGAGACTCTCTGCATCCTCTCTATGAATAGGGCACCAGGTCCGGCCAAAAGTCAGCCTTTGATCCTCAAGTGTTGCCCTCCTCGTTTTTTGAGATAGGACCTTCCATCTGGCCTGGAACATGCTGATTAAGCTAGGCCACCTGGCCAACAAGCTCCAGGACTCCATCTGGAATTATAAACCAGCACCATTGCTCTTGATTTTTTTCCCCATGGGTTCTGAAAATCAAATTCAGGTCTTTATGCTTGCAAGGCATGCATTTGGTCAGGAGAGCTCCCCAGCCCCCAGAACCACCTCCAAACTCACTGAAGTGATGGACCTATTTTAGTTCATTTAGACAATAACACAGGTATCCTGGAGTGAGTGAGAGAGTGGCTTCTGAACAACAGAGGTTTAGTCCTTATCTGTAGAGGCTGGGAGCCTAAGATCAGAGTGTAGGCATACTGGGCTGTGGGCTGAGGTGCCCCTTTCAGGCTTCAGGCTTCAGGCTGCTCGTTTCTTACTGTTTCTTCCATGTGACAGAAACAGGGCATGGGATCCTCTTTATGAGTAGAGCACCAGATCAAGCCAGCCCAAAGGTCCAACCCAGAACAGGGAAGGGCACATGAAGCCCCACCCATAGCTGAGGAGTTTTTGACAACTGATGGAGGCTGAGTGGGGAGTCAGTTTCCTTCAAGGGTGTGGACTCTGACAGATTGTCCAGGCTTCTTGGATAGTGCCTCACCCATGGTCACATAAACAGTATGACCAGATTCAGTGGATCATGGAAGAAGGGAGGAGGAAGAGGAGAAGGGGAGGAGTAGAAAGGGGAAGGGAAGGAGGAAGAAGAGGAGGAAGATGAAGAGAAAGAAATAGGGAGATGGGAGGAAGATGTGAGGGAAAGGGGTCCAGAAAGAGGTGGGGCATGAGGGATGGGTATGCTAAAAATATGTTGATGTGTGTACAAAATTCTCAAAGAATTAAAAAATATATATAAGATCACTAATTGGTCTTATGAGGGTCTTGTCCTTAGACCCTAATCACATACCAAAGCCTCCTCTTCAATGCACAACCTCCTAGGGTTTAGGATTCCAGTAACCCACTCCAAGAAGTGTGTGCAAACATTCAGTCCGAAACAGATACAAACTAAATAGTTAATATGTGAGAACAAATTGAGAGGAGATGCTTGCAGTTGAGGAAGTATCTAAGTCTAATTTATTGAGAATAACAGGAAAAATAAACAATTTAGGTAGTAACTATTAACTTCAGGGGGCATGTTAGAATAGGAAGAGTGGGCTTACAATTAGTTACACCATTGTAAAAAAAAAAAAAAAAAACAACATCAGCGTGAGTATGCAGTAGGGAGGTAAAGGGCCAAATTCTTATTTTCTATGTGGTGTCAGGTGGGAGGGGAGTCCAGAGATCTGAAGCTGGGCAGGGTGGCTGGTACCCACAACGTGAGCTACTCAGGAAACCATGGCATGAAGACCATTTGAGCTCAGTTCAATGTTAACCTGGAGAACACGAAGAAAACATGTTACAAGAGAGACAAGAGACTGGAGGTGGATTATACCTGAAATGTAATAAGACAAGAAATGTATTTAGAGATATGAAACCACCAAAAGAATAGGCTAAGAGGTTTGAAAGTGATTGTTTCTGGATGGGAAGAACTGGAGAATGTGGATGGAGGAGGCTATCACTTCACAGTAAGCCTACAGGAATGGCTGGTCCTCTGAAGTATGCAAATGAAAAACTGATGAAAGTAGAAACTGAATACGGTGCAAACCCCACAAAAGCCATGCGTGCCTATACAGCCATATAGACATGGATAGCTGTGGAATGGATCTGTGTACCCAACTGTGGGCAACAGCTCAGGAGGAAGAGACAGGCATGGCAGTTGGGAGGAGGGCTGGCAAATGTTTTTATTTGAATACAAATATACCTGTGCATTCAGAATTTGTACACACACAGAGAGAGAGAGAGACTCAAACTCACACACACTCAAACATACACATGCACGCGCACAAACACTCACCCTTGGCTTGGAATCAGTTACTTAATTGAAGACAGTGCCTTGTGTAAAGGTGTGTAGATTTGGAATTAGAGGCAGAGACGAGGGGTGGCGCAAAGGAGGCAGAAACAAAAGCCAGAACCAGAAACTCAAACACTGGGGAGTAATTTCCCCAATCAAAGCATGAGACTTCTGAGTTCTGCAGACATATAATGCTCTTGCAGAAGGAGTGTCGTCAAATTGTGTGTGTGTGTGTGTGTGTGTGTGTGTGTGTGTGTGTGTGTGTGCCTCTACACTAGTATAGGAGTACTTATAGAGTCCTGAAGAAAACTGAGATTACTGCTCACTGAATGCTGTCTACCTTGTTTTCTGAGGTGGGGTCTCTCATTGAGAATTGAGGCTCACTGATTAGACTGGCTGACCAGTGAGCCCCAGGGATCCACCTACCTTGGCTTTCCCAGCCCAGCTTTCTTCTATGGGTTTGGGGGATCGAACTTATTATCTCCATTCTTACAAGACAAACTTTACTGGCTGAGCTCTCTCTCCAACACTGTAAGACCAGATTTTGGGGTGACCCCAGAGTCATCATCTCCTAACATGGAACAATACAACCACCAGCAAAGTAGGACCCCACTCACCGACACCCACACTATCAGCCCACACACTGAGGGTTTTTTTGTTTTGTTTCTCTTGTTTTTGTTTTTTTATTAACAAAGAAATCCTCCTCCTGTCTCCTGCCTTCTGGCTAACCTCACAGATGGACCACGCTGGCTAGCAGCCACCCAGCAGTACCCTTGAGCATTCACGGTCTACTCAGTCCTGGCCTTCCCATGCCAGAGACCCCTGAGAGTCATAATGTTGTGGTCCATCGCAGCAGAACATTGCTCAGCTGCAGGGGCAGCTGGCTAACTAGGGGGAGAGAGCATGGGCAGATGTTACCTCCCCTTCAGCATCACCCCCAAGAGTAAGGTGAGAGAGGAGGCAAAGGAGTGTGTCTATTGGGTGTATCACACCCGCAGGCCAGCAGGCCATTTTACCAACATTAACGCTTGCTGTATTGTGTTAGGTCCGAAAAGAAACACTGTGGATTCTACATCAGCGCCATCATTGTCATCATCGTTAATATTGCTATTTGCTTGACGTTGTATGTCTGAGGAAGGAAAGAGACCATCAAACCACAACAAATCTTTATCCAGCTATGCAAATATTAAGCCTTGCCCATTTCATGGATAGTCCAATCAATACCGGCTGAGAATGATTTCTCTCAGCTCTCGAATGCCTAACTTTGAACTCTGAGCCAAGGGGATACTTTACATCCGTTATTCTTAGTCACTGCAGGCTTACGAAGTAGGTGTCATGATTATCCTGATTTTATCAATGGGGGATGGGATTTAGATTAAGTAGCTACTGCAAGATGACAAAGAAATCCAATACTCTAGTTCTCAAGTGTTACGTTATGAACCAGACACAGAATGGCAGTCAAAACTGCTTGCTTCAGACCATGTCTTTCCAGATGACATGGGATTTGAGGACACAAGGCTAAGAATGAGGATGTAGTTATGGCAGAAAGGAAGTAGCTGGGTGACGCTCCCACTACCAAGACTGCAGTCTTATCGGCCTGTGCTCATTGGTGGATAAGCAAATCCATTACTTCCAGGTCAGTCTCCCATTGGTTTAGACCCCATACCAGGGCTAAGCCTAGGAGGAAGTAGCCTTTAGCCTCTGCCACTGGGCAAGGTAGGAGGGAGGCAGAAGAGGTGGATGAGAGAGATTAAAGTGATGGAAGCCACGAAAGAGGAGAGAGAGAGGGTCAGCCAGGGAAGAAGCGAGACTGTATAACCTTTAAGGAGTTCTGAGTAGGTTAAAGCTATGAATAATATTTTTAATCACACAAGCTGTATGCAAAATGGACTGGAACAAGAACAATGGGAATTAAGAAAGTGGCTCAAATGGCCATGAAGCTATTCTCCCAAACCTTAAAGGCCTCACGGTTATGAAAATAATGGAAACGACATTTCAAATGATCAAAACAACCTTGTGAGGGAGAGTCCCAGCTCTCACTACCTTCTAAGAGATGCCCTCTGAGCCCTGCCTGCCTGCCTCCTCCTTCATTCCTTCCATCCTCCGACAGGAGAATTCTCTATTGACAGTGGCCACGGTGGGGGCAAGAGGCCAAGGTTGATTTCATTTTCCATGAAACTGCTTTGCAGTTGCCCAGTGCCGGCAAAGCACACAGAGCTCTTTGGAGGGAGGAGTTTGCATTGAATCTGTTAAGAAAGGAAACTCCAAACCCCTCTGTTGGAAATGACAGCTCTTGACAAGATGAAAGGGGGTGTCTTGCTCAGATCTTCACTTAAAACAATCTGGAGTTCCATTAGTATTCACGGAGGAGCTGCCTCGCAGAGCAAGTACAAGCATCATGAATAAAATTAAAACTAGTATTGACTCTCTCAGCACTGCAGATGGGAGAGGACTTCCTGAAGCTGGCCAGGTTCCTGCAGTCTTGATCCTGAGTGGCCACACGTGGCCCACCCATAGCAACACCTGTCCATCTTAATCTGACGATGTAGTCTTCTGGATAGTCACATTTCTACTATGCCTTTACACCAGAACACACCTGCAGTCCGACTTCAGTGAATAAAGCCAGACACATCCTGCTCTCTCCACTGCTGGAGGATGGACCCCACTCTGGTTGTGAATCCATTTGGTTCCCAAGTCAGTTTGGATCTGTGTTGTACTTATTCTGATCCGCTGTTTCGGAGCTGGTCCAACTCACTCATTTAGACGTCTGTTGCTTTTCTTTTGGTTTCTATGACTGAACTCCTCCCCATATTAGTCTGTCATGCTCTGGACCAGGGGTATGCCTGCCTGCCTGCTTCCTCCACTAACATTCAGCTCTTAGTTCCAGGAAGTTTGGCTTGAACTACCAAGAATCGAAGCAGTATACTAGTGAGACGTTGGGCCATTCACTGTCTTAGTTAGGCTTTTACTGCTGTGAACAGACACCATGACCAAAGCAACCCTTATAAAGAATAACATTTAATTAGAGCTGGCTTATAGGTTCAGAGGGTCAGTCCATTATCATCAAGGTGGGAACATGGCAGCATCCAGGTAGGCATAGTAGAGGAGGAGTTGAGAGTTCTGCATCTTCATCTGAAGGCTGCTAAGGAGAATACTGGCTTCCAGGCAGCTAGGACAAGGGTATTTAAGACTCACAAGGCCACACCTATTCCAACAAGGCCACACCTCCCAACAGTGCCACTCCCTAGGTTGAGCATATACAAATCATCATAGCCATCTTCCCAAAATTGTCCCTTTCAAATCCCCTCAAGCTAGATATGATCTGGTACCTCCTCTCCTGCCTCAGCTCAGCATTGTGGTATCCAATTGGGAAAGTATGAAAGGGCGGGAGAGGTGCCCAGAAAGAAGTGAAACTACCCAAAGAAAAATATCCAAATTCTTACCTATTTTTGCATAGTTCCCTTCACACTTAGGGTAGCCTGGCTCTTTGGAGGTCTGATACATCCCCAAAATTCATTTTCAAGGTCCCTAGTCCCTAATTGTGCTGGCCACTGCAGCGGTGGGCTCCAAAAGGCCCAGTGTTCAGGAAAAGATCTCTGTCTGTTGCTGCTGATCATGTATTTCCCATCCCTAGACCCACCTGGGAAACTGTCTCCAATGAGCCACAGTCGAGCATCCTGCTCCAGAGGCCAGAGCTGAGCAGGGATTCCTGTTGCCATGTCTACCACCACAGCAAGGCTGGATCCTGTGAATGCTCAGAGCATGGGGCAAAGTAAGTCAGCCCTTCAGAGCATGGGCTTCATCAAAAACACTATTTCTCCTCACTGTGTGTGGATATATAGAGGTGTGTACAAGTGTCTATGTTCTTGTGTATACACAGGAGTGTGTGTGTGTGTGTGTGTGTGTGTGTGTGTGTGTGTGTGTGTTTGAGTTTGTGCGTATGAGTGTGTATGAATGTACATGTGTTTATGAGTATGTGGGGGTGACCATGTGTGTGAATATGTGACTGTTTGTGAGTGTATGTGTATGTGTGTATCTGTCTGTCTGTCTGTCTGTCTGTCTGTCTGTCTGTCTGTCTGTGTAGTGCAAAGGCTAATGTCTGATCTCTTCCTCAATCCCTCTACCTCTTATCTTCTGAGATTGGACTGCTCAGTGAACCTAGAGCTCACTTATTCAGCTAGAACAGCTAGCCAGCAAGCCCCCAGAGATCTCCCTGTTTCTGCTTCCTCAGCCCTGGGATTACAGGCACCCATAGATTCCGGCATTTGAATACTTAGCCCCTAGTTGGAAGTGCTGTTTGGAAAGGCTATGGAAAGGTATAGCCTTGGGTGAGAAAGTGAGTCACTAGAGGTAAGAGTCTTCGTTAGGGTTTCTATTGCTTTTAAGAGACACCACAATGTGATAAGGAAACATTTAATTGGGACTGGGTTACAGTTTCAGAGGTTTAGTCCATTAACATCATGGTGGGAAGCCGGACAGTGTGCAGACAGACATGGTGCTGGAGGAGCTGAGAGTTCTATATCCAGACATTGGGCAACAGAAAAAAGGAGAGACACTGGACCTGCCTTGAGCATCTGCAAGCTCAAAGCCCACACACAGTGATACACTTCTTCCAACAAAGCCACACCTACTCCAACAAGGCCACACCTCCTAATAGTGCCACTCCCTATGAGCCTATGAGGGTCAATTTCATTCAAACCACCACAGTGGGACTTGAGAGTCTGTAGTCTCAGCCACTCCCAGTTCACATCTGCTTCATGCTTGCAGTTAAAGACTTGATTTCTTAGATTCCTGCTCTGCCTTCAATGCCTTTCTTCTGCTGTTCCACTGCTCTGGAACTGTAAGCCAAAGTAAACTCTCTCTTCCTGAAGTTACCTTTGGTGTGGGTGATGTTTTACCACAGCAACAGAAAAGCAGCAGCTGATACATATGGCAAGCATTGAGCAGTTGCACCCAGGCCTCAGCCACTCTTCGTACAACCGGGTTCATTTGATGGTAAAAGATTAAGATGGTTGTCTTGGTAATGACAGAGAAATGCTATACGAGGTTCACTCTTTCTCTGTCTCCTTTTCCCTCCCAGACTTCACTACCCTCTGCCTTATTCTTACACCCATCTACCAAGCTCCCTGCTACTCATCCTCTCCCTGCAGTCTCAGTTAATTACCTCTTCCTTTCTCAGAACAAACTCGGGAGACATTGACATCGACTCTCTTCACATGGATGTACACCAGTGGTCCTTGCTCTCCCAGAGACAGATGCTGGGGACCCTCCTGCACTGAAGGATCTGCAGTCCCACTGTAGGGATTTGACCAGTCCTTTCCTTCTCATGGTGACTCAGATTCCTTGGTTGTCTCTTCTTGAGGCACAGAAGGATGGCCCAGAGGCTGGCTTCAAAGAAGTAAGCAACCTTTCTCCGCATGATCCTTGTAAAATGATTCAAACCCAATATGGAACCTACCCTGGCTGCATAAAACAAGCTCACTTTAATGTCCGGTCTACTGGAAGAAGCTGCTCCAAAAAGATACACTGGAAAAGTAGAAATGGCCACTGTGATGACAGAGATGGAACCTTAGAGATGGCAAGCCTATCATGATTGTCTACACCCATGCTCAAAGGCCCTGGAGCTCATTCAAATATCATCACACCGTGAATCTGGTTCTGTGCAATGGAGGGAAGAGGATCTCTCTCTCTCTCTCTCTCTCTCTCTCTCTCTCTCTCTCTCTCTCTCTCTCCCTCTCTCTTGCTTGCTCTCTCTCTCGTTCTCTCTCTCTTCATCCCTTTCTTTCTTCCTCCCTCTCTCCCTCTCTCTTTCTCTCTCTCTTCTATGACATTGCTTCATTGATAATGAACCTTAATCTTAGCTTAGTATATTTTCTCTGACTTCAACATAGTATTTCTCAACCTTCCTAATGCCATGGCCTTTTAATATTGTTCATAATACAATATACCCTGTGATGACCCCCGACCATAAAATTATTTCCATTACTACTTCATAACTGCAATTTTGCTATCATTACGAATCATAATGTAAATATCTGTTTTGCAGTGTATCTGAGACATTCTGTAAAGAAACTACTCTTCTTTGTTAATGGTCCAGCCACCTCTTAAAGATCTTAACTCCCACAGTGGAATTCATCTTCATCGTGAGATCAAATCATTTCACACTTGCTCTTGAAAACAACATGGCAATGCCTTCTATGATGTTTGCTGTGTTTTGTGTGTCCTAGACTAACCACCTAGATTTCATTAACCCATTGATCACATAACTGTCTTTCAAAAATAGGCTCTGGTAATATTGACCCTGTTTCTTTAAGGGAAGACACTGAGCATGGAGAAGCTAAAGCACTCTGTGAAGGAACACAGCACTTTCAGGGTGAGTCTTGGAAGTGGAGTCTGGGAGCCTGGCTCTCCATCTCTCAAAAGGTCTGGAATAAAATTCTTTCTGTGACACCAGGCCTTAGTTCATTTTATTTGTGTTGCTTAAATTGCCCTTCATTTTGGGCGCCTGCACTTCATCTTTAAGTTGGATCATAAGATACTCAAAGGCCAAGGCCAGGTTTAATATATCTTTGCATTTTTTATAGCATTAGCACCAATATTTATAGCCTTGCATATATAATTACACAATAAATGATTACTAACATAAAGAAGCAAAAAGAGAGGGAAAGATATTAATCTAACCAATTTTTGTATTTTATCTAACTTATTTTGCCTCCCAATAATCCATCTGAGACTGTGTTTTCTCCCTCGGGAGAGGTTATTTGTAAAACCAAATATCTGCACTTAAGAAAAATCTCTCCCTCCTGATGAACTGACGCCCATGCTGTTTGCCTTTCTGTGTCTGCTGCAGAGAAGCTCAGGGCTAGTTTTATCTTTTTTGTCTGTACAGTCTTATTTAAATATTCTGCCATGATTGTATCCTTTCTTTGTTACTTAACCCTAAATATGTTGTCCTTACATTCCTAATTTTAAATTCTTTTACTTGTGTATTTTCTTGTAAGCAACCTCACTTGGTTTCTGGTAGGCTTAATGGTGCCCTGAGTGAATGTGTCTCTGTTTCCTAGTCTGTGAGAGGGAACTAACATTATCATTGAGAAATCAATGTCAGAGATTGAATGATCAAAGCAGGACAAAGAGATCCTGATAACAAATATATCCATGTTAAGGTAGAAGGATCAGAATATTGTTTTAAATTTCTATAAAATTCAGCATGTGAACTGTGAGTCCCCATAGGGGTTTGCATGACTGAATGTGGCAGACACAAAGATCTGAGTTATAGAAAGAGGATTTTAACTGTGCAACAAGTAACTAAAAATTGATTTAATCACGTGCCCAATAAATCTATGTTTCTAGATGTGCTTCTCTCTGTTATACCACATGATTTCACCATTGCCTTAATTTCTGAACACACAATACACACATTTCCACTGTGCATATCTCCAAGTCATGCAAGGCCAACTCAGATTCAAAGACTACTCTATGGTAAGAGTTACAATGTTTGTACTGCACGCACACAATTGTCTGGGGCTGAAGAGATGGCTCAGTGAGTAAAATGCTCGTCCCAGAAGTACAAGGATCTGAGTTCAGATTCCCAGGGCCCACACAAAGCTGGGCGTGGTAGCGTGCATCTGTAATCACAGAGCTCCTCCAGGAAGATGGGAGGCGGAGCCAAGAGGCAAAGATCAACATTTTTATAAGGTGCACACGTGCCATGGGACAAATACACCTGCATCAAACACACTGGACACACACACTCCACAATTTCACGTTCCTGTAGAAACAATGACTTACGGGATACAAACACTTTTAACATTTCCTACCATCGTTCCTCATAATGTAAGAATCCAATTAATGTGTCTTTGGATGGCATTGTGTTAGAATGTTTGATTTTGAAAATTGCTGTTTGAGTTGCCTTTTTGTACTCTGTATTTATGTGCAGTGACATTCGCAGCATTGATGATTATAAAATCAAGATATCGATCCACCCTGAAAAATGTTGGTGATGTTCTGCGTCCTGTGGGATCAAATGTTCAGCTAAGATTAAATTCTTGATGTAAAAATACATGCTCACATTTATCCCATTAGTATACACATTTGTTTTGTCCTTAATAAATCATAACATTATACATATTCCAAAGAATTTTATAGTAGACTTCCTTATGGGTTCTTACAAGTAAATATTTGAGCTGTATAACTAGTTGATAAACCTAGATTCCCCGGGGTTGTGCAAACATTTGTCAGGTGAGAGCGAACAGCCCATGGAAAAGCTTTAAGAAGCTTTGCTCCATGACATTTAAGAACCTATGTGTTAAACGTTGCTTGTATGTCTAGTTCCTGAACTCCAAATTCATAGATTCAACCTGCTCCTTGTTACCACCACGTGTGGGTAACACTCCCTCTCCCCCAAACTTGCCTCTAACTGAACTCCACACGTTTCCCTTCTATAACCCACACAAATCCTGTATCAGGTAATGGCAGCTCCTGTCTTTGACTTAGCATGTTGTGGTCCTTACAGTTATCCTCAGCTATGTCAGGATGCAGTGTCTCATACCCAGTCCTTCAAGAAACCCTTTGCCTCTCCCTTGGATGTAGACCAAAGGCAGACCTGCTTCTTATACCTTTTCCTGCCGTCCCCCAACTCAGACACACAGACTCTAGGAGCCCTCACATTTGATTTTCAAAGCTGCACCTATACAAATCCTCTCCAGATATAACTCAGCTTCTCACTTCACTCATGATAGAAGCTGACTTGTGGGACTACTCTGACTCCACCCCCTTCTCATCTTTTCACGGGTCTTTTTATAGCTACCCAGTTCAAAATTACAAGCCCACTTGCACATACACACCTGCCTTGATTTTGTTTTCTGGAACAGTGCCTAGTGCCATATAACACTGTATCTGAAGATATGATATAACTAGCTGATCAATAGCATAACCTCAAGCTGAGAGCTCACTTATCAAGCATCTGTGGGCCTTTGGTTTCATGTTTCATCCCTAGCACTCGTGCACACACACGCACAGACACACACACACACACACACACACACACACACACAGGCACACCAAATGCACATTTGTACACATACACACAAACACATACATACACATGTACATAAAGCTAGTAGTACCAAATCACCTGAACTGTGTCCCAGATCCACTGATGGACGGTTACGTGATCTTATATAACATATTTATCCTCCCTGTGCTCGGTTTCCTCATCTTTAAGATGGAGTTGTAGCGATTAAACCAGTGTGCAAATGCTACTGAGAATAATGTCTGGCATAAAGAAAACACTGAGAGTTCTAGCAGCGGGCCACCATGTTTATTATATATCTCTCCAAAAAGAACACGGGCTTCCTTATGGCAAGGAAGGGTTGTGTGTTTTGCTCATTGCTCTCTCACCAGTTCCCAGGAAGCGCCTGGTATTTCTTAGCTCCTCAATAAATGTTTCCCAAATGAATGGAGTCGGCACTTGGTGGAAAGGTCAAATAGAGAATGAGCAGTCTCTCTATTCTTTTCCTTAAGAAGCAGTACTTGAAGTTTTTAAAGTGATGAAACAGAATAGAAAAGCAGGAAAAGTCAGAATGCCAAGAGAAGCCCAGGTCTGAATTTTAGGTTTTTTATGTCAATAGAAATGAGACAACCAGAAGACAAACCAACAAACAGAGTCAAGAAATGGCCAGAAACCCAGGCAGCACTCAAGACAGTGTGTTGTCTTAGATCTATGCAAAAGAAAGTTTTAAAATGTGTAGTGACTAATAACGCTGGCACAGGAGGTTGAAGCCTGGATACAGCTCTGAACTGCGCATGGCAGTAAGCACTGGTTACTTAAAAAAGATGAAACTCGGTGGCAAGGTAGGAGGGATGCCATGACCAAAGTATACCAAGAAGAGACCTGCCAGTTAGGAAGGGGAAGTAGCTGCTATAGACGGGCCCGGAAGTTGAGCATCAAAAGCCAATAGAAACAAACAGAAAAGGAAAGGTGTCGAAATCTTGCCTCATTCATTGTAGAAGTTGGTCTTTTCTAAGTCTTACCAAGGCAAGTACAATTACAGCACTATTTATACATATGACGCATTTATTGACCCACTGCTTAGGTAGTAAGTGTTTTTACAGGTAGACATGGCTCTTTCCCTGTGTATTTTTGTACACTGCCAGAGATGTATTTAGAGCAGGCACAAGTTGAGCACCCGTGTACATGACTGGCTTGCAGGCAAGATTAGCAGTCAACCTTCACAAGCTATCTTCGCCTCCTTTTCCTTCCTCACAGAATTCAGTTTTTGTGCTCTGAGTCCACTAGGTGAGTACAACCAGACCGAAAGGAGGTAAGAAGTTTTCTAAATCATAGGTACTGTTAACGGTCTAAATTCTTTCAAGGCACTGGAAAAAAATAGCTACAGTTCACCTTTCTCATTATCTGTTCTGTGGTACAATAATGTAATAGAGGGAAGAAATGTCATTTACCAATGTACACTGGGGCAGGGAGGTGGCATGGGACACACTGGGTCTTATAGGCTCCCTCCCTTTAGGGCACTATAGAACAAGGGAAGGGTGCAAAAATCAAACCTTGAAGGCCTCTGGCCCACACAGAGAAGAGGCCAAAAGAGTGTACCAGCTTCCTGGGGCTGTGGACTGGAGTTAAATCCATAACATTCATAACCAGGTTGTAAATTTTAGGCCATAGTTCATTAACTCCAGAAGTTCAAAATGATACCCCCTGCTCGCCCAGTCAATGCAGCTGAGAGTTTTCCTGGCGCGTGATGATCCATCAACAATTGGATTCCAATATCTTTTGCTTCATTAATAGAGTCACACGGGCCCCTCCTGTGGAGCTGGGGAAGGCTTCTGCCTCCAAGCCTTTGTTGCTGGGCTGGGTTGCAATTTGAGCTTCCAGCTACAAGCAAACCCCTGTATTCACCTGTTCCTGGCTTCTTCCAGTCGGGGTCTCAAGGTTGACCAAAGTCAGCACCAAAGGTCTTCTATGGAGTATGTTTAGTTTAATGAGATGGTTGGTTGAACACTGGCTGAAGTCAGTCCACATCTTAAGGTACTATGGCCACTTTACCCTAAGTATATCCCATCTCATCTGATCATAGCAAGGGTTCGGTTTTAAACCTAGTTAATTCAAGAATGGGAGAAAATCCTTACCCGGTTGGAGAATCTGTCAACCTGAGGTTGTTGACTTTCAAACCAACAACTTTCTCTCTATAGTTTAAGGCAGAAATCTATCCTACGACTAGGTCAGAGGAAAATCACATCCCTCACACCGACCAAGTGATTGTCGGCCTCCAGAGTGGAACTGAAACAAAGCTTACAAATGTGTGGCTTCGTGACCAACAGGAAAGAAGGAACCCCAAACAGAGTCTGTGAAGCTAATATGGTCTAGACCAACCAGAGGTATAAAAGCCAGAGGTGTGAGCATTACCTGTGTTCAAGAAAACAGCTGTCACTGTCCAAATGGAAAGCTTTACTCCAGCACTACATTCAAGGTCAAGTTTAGATGGGGAAAAATCAAGTCTAAGTCAAGGGTTACGGCAGTCGAACTGACAAAGAGCCAGGGCAACACTGAAAGTGTTGGATGCAGAGATACCTGCTATGGGCACTGTTTGAAGCATACTGGTTCAGCCTTGTTAGTGGAACTAGTAAAGGCAGACAGAATTCTGAGGCTACCCTATTCTCTCTTCCAAAGCTCCTCCCTTCATCAGCTAAAAAAATAAAGGTCCACAGTACAATCAGGAGAGCACCACGGTCTTTCAAAACCTTTGTGAAATTCAAATAAGGTTCTTTTCCTTGGCAACCCTGCCCGCTGTGAATTCTGTGCACACCCCCACACACCTCATGTGCACACACTCCTTGCTTTCTCAGCCACTAAAGCAACGCCATTGTAGACTCATAAATGTCCATTGCCCCAGAGCCACAGAAGCATTTTCTGCCTCCTGTTCATAAATTGTTCTTCTCTTTGCACAGCAGAGAAAAGATGAAGACGAAATTGGGGGGAATTATTTCCCAAGTATTGTTTCTCTAACAATAGCAATCCTTGCTCCTGAGAACTCTGTTTTGCTTAATATGGTCTTTCTGTAACGCAGCAACATGTGACAGTGTAATAATCCGAAAAGCAGCATGAAGGGCCTCGTTCCCCCGTAGTGTCCACTGAGCACACAGACGAGCTTTTCCATCAAGAGGGAGCTGTGTGTATCAAAATCAGGGTCTGCAATAAAGTGGGGTCTAAAGGTCAAGGATTAAATGTTTGGATTCTCTGCTCCGTGGTAGAAGTGCTTGTGGGAAGAACGGGACTCCATTCTTCTCACACACAGAGCAAATGCATACTTTCCTTACAGAAAAAGGGAAATTGGCCAGATTAAGTATAAAATGGTTTTTGGGCAACAAAACAACACCAAGATCAAACAAAATCAGAGTAGATTTCGATAGCAATGGCCCTTGGAGCTGAGTATTGGGAAGAAGAGTGTCTAGACATCCTAAGTCTGAACCCCTGAGATTCGCAGCCAATGGTATTTGGGGGTTGGACTTGGAAAGTTACTTCACAAGTCATCTCAAAAATCTTCCTTCCTCAGAGGCACCACACTTCACAGTGATGTCCTTGTTGTTGTTGACTCTTTATTGTCTCTCTTTTCTAGTTCCTATCTGCTATACACACATCTTCAGATTACATCATGTTACGTTACGTTATCATGTTATGTTATCATGTTATCATGTTGTGTTACGTTAGTAGGAAAATAAGAGAAATAAGGATGCACACAAGGGCAAGTTGGAGGGAAGAGGCAGAGACGTTATCTAAAATTGTTAGATGGTGACTTGGTATGGCACAGTGGCAGGGAACCTGAAAGGACAAAAGTCCCATGCGAGCTGAAGTGAGCATTACAACTGAAAAGGGCAGAGCTGGCAGGTGAAGCCAGACCCAGGCAACAGAATGTGGGCAGGGCACTATGTCCTGTCCACACGGACCTCTGTTCACCTCTGTCCTCCGTTCTACCCATGATTTTGGCATCTCTCATCACACAGGCTAATTACATTTCCCTTAAAGACTTTGGGCTTGGCCATCATGTGCTTTGTTCTTGAGTTGTAGAGGGAGAACTAATATAATAGCCGAGGACTGCTCTGTGTACCTTAGCCATGATCCTTCCCAGGACGGGCTCAGAGAGACAAACAGAACAAAGACCTGCCCCACCTGCTACCTGTGTTGATCCCCCAACCCTTCTAAAGCTTTTTCCATGTTATCTCAGTCCACCATCTTGGCCTTCTCTTATGCTCAGGAGCAATAAGACAGTTGGACAGTCTTCTGCTGGATGAATCCCTCAGCCCTGCTCTCAAAGTCCACCAGGGCCACAGGATCGAGCACATTTTGTCCTGTTCCCAGATTGACTCCCTGCTACCTTGCCACACTCTTCCTCCAACAGGCATGAGTCAGTTGTCTTTGATGGGCCAAATAGGATGCAGACAGCAGGAAGTCAAAATGCTTCCAGAGCCTTCATTTCTATCTGAGCAGAGAGGTAAGAAAAGGATGAAAAACATGGAGCAGAAGATGACTGCTGTCTGTACAAGTCAGGGCTCTCTGCAGTGAGATGTATATACAAGGGCTTTTAGTACAGTTATTGGCTTGGGTGATTATGCAAAATGAGAAGCCCCAGCATCTAGCCAGTGATGAAATTCAGTCCAAGTGTTATGGTCATGGAGAGCCAGGGGTGGCCACCAGGCTAGGTCCCCTGGAGTCCAGTGACTTGAGAACCAGAAGCTCTTGTTTCTGGGGCAAGCAATGATAACGTTTGATTTATCACCTCACACTCCCGCCTTGAGTCTTGGGGGACACTGTGAAAGAGGGGATGGAAGGATTGTAAGAACCTGAAGGTGGGTCTGAGTCCTGTAAAATAGTCTTCAGGGCACAGGGGTTGTTGCTCTCTTGAACTCACAACAGATCTGGTTGCCTACACAAGATCAAACCAGTTAACACTCTAGGATGGATGCAAAAGGGCCCTTAGCTACTGATGATAGTTGGATACTGGGGAAGAAGAAGTCATTTTTCTTCAGGGGTGTGGCCCATGATAGATTGGTTGCCCATACACAAATGAATAATCCTTTATTCATGGGCACAGAAACAGCAGGGCTTAGACTCAGTGGGTTAGGGGATTGAGTGGACTCTGCAGGAAGGTCTTGGATGAGTTAGGGGAGGGGAGGAAAGGGAGATATGATCTAAATACATTATTTACATATGTGAAATTGCCAAAGAATAGATTTCAAAAATGAGCAGAGAAAAAAAAATCTGAGCATTTACTCTGCTTCTTATTCTACTGGTCCTCAGTGAGGAAGATGATGACCAGTCACACTGGGTCTGCCCAGGAACAAGCTCCCAGACGTAACCAGAGGTGAAGCTGATGCCTGGCTCTCTGGGCATCATGAGACAGTCCTGTTGACACTTCCATGAGCTCATCAGTGGACTGCAGATGAAGGGATGTCAGTGATAAAGGGGACTTACTTTGGGCTGAGGATCTCAGGGGAAGTGTCAGAGAAAAGGTGACTTTGAACCAGATCTTGAAGGATAGAAAGGGCTTTGCAGGTGTGAAAAAAGGGAGGGGTTGGAGAAGCCCTTCAGGCTTGGGGATCGGGCTGGGAAGCCTTCCTCCGTGTTATGAAATCACCTTAGAGCTGCAAGAGCTGTTTGGCATGAGTCCATATGCAGCGTGTGCATATGAGGATGGGGGAATCTCCTCCTGAAAACCTAATTTGTCAACACCCTGGGCTCAAAGGAGAAAAACAGAAGCCAGCATCTCGTTAGCTTTGAACGACCACAGTCCCTTGCATCCGAGAGGCTGCTGTGACTGCAGCGAGGCCTGTGTAAATAGCGCCGGATGGGATTGTAGCTAATAGGGTTATTAATACCTGTCACATCCCAGGATGGCAGAATAATGTGGAGGTTTTCTACTATAGATTAAAACCAGCCAACAGGGAATTTTCTGAGGCTGGCAGTCACAGCTTTCTCTTCAGACAACTTTTCCTCCAGCCATGCAGACAGGGGTAAGTAATTGTCCCGGGGAAAGGTTTGTCACCACAGTAAATGCAAAAAAAAAAAAACAAAAGAAAAAAAAAAAAAAAAAAAAAAAAAAAAAGGAACAAGTCTGCCTTGCTTATCCTCAGGCAAGAACATGGGTATTCAAAACTCACTGATAATCCCCAAACCACCCAGCAGCCTGTAGATTTGACCTCTTTCCCAGCCCAGATAGTCACCCTAAAGAAAAGCCACCTTTATTTGAGTTTCATGCCTTTTGCTCTTGAATTGAAAGAAGACAGAGAGCGAAAGAGAGATGGGACCAGATGCAAGGGCTGAGAACACTGCAGTCCTTGGGCCGCCCTGCGGTTGCATTGAACAGAGCAGCACCAAGCAGAAAAACGCTGGGGATACTCTTGTGGACTCAGGGCCTCCATCCAGAACCTGGAGGGTGGTCTTGCCTCTTCCACAGAGGTCTCCAGAATTTCTGGAAAAAAAGAAAATAAGAAAAAAGAAACAGGGTTTCACCAACAAAAAATGCTGTGGGTACAGCCTCAATGGTTCCTCCTGTGGGATTCATCAAACCCATTCCATCCAGAAAAACTTCCTTGGGAAAACCTTGTATACCTCCACAGATGTCTCCGGAGAACTGCTGGTCTCTCTAGGCCTGGCACATCCCTGCTGCAGGAACCTTTCCTGCTTATTGTATTTGTACTGGAGCTTTGTGATTGGGCCGTAGAAGAGGTAGGTGGAGCTAGGAGTTGGGAGGAGGAAGGAAGGAAGGAGAAGGAGGAAAAGGAGGAGAGGAAAGATGGCAGGAGGTGTTACCCTCTTGTCTCAAGCAGTTATTCATATCAAGGTAAGGAAACTGGGTTTGCAATTCTCATTGTGTGGGCCTCTTGTGTATTGAGCGTTTGCTAATATATAAATCCATTGGATAATGTTTAAACATTAAGAATCTTCATTCTACCAGGTATCGGGAGCATGGTGGATATTGTCTGGGGTTGAGCCAAGCATTATGAGGGTGGCAGAGTTGGCCCAAGAGCCATGCTTAGAGCCATAGACTCCACAGTGCTGACTGGCGGAGACAGCAGCCATGCTAACGTCTCATGGAGCCAGGGTTGGCGCTCCTGGGCTAGCACCTCTGACGCCATTAGTGTGGGAACATGGTATCGGACAGGGAGCTAGCCGGACCATGCCACTGCTTTTTCCAATACCTACCGCTACACATCCCCTTTCTCCAAAGCTCACCAGAAGTCTGTAAGTGTCTGTGACCTAAACACTGCCAAAGGACATATGCTATTCGCCCTTAAAAGCTCTCAACTGTGGCTTTAGTGGGCAGGGTTCACTTGTCAAGTACTCTGGTTAGCCATGGGGAGACCAAAGGAAATGCAGAGTTCCTAGTGCCCTCTATAAGTGAGATTCTGTATCACAGTTGGGTCCAAGATCACTGGAGAAAATCAGGCATGCTTCAGAAGGCTTGGCTCAGTTGTTGTTGTTGTTGTTGTTGTTGTTGTTGTTGTCGTCGTCGTCGTCGTCGTCGTCGTCGTCGTCGTAGTCGTCATCGCTGCTGCTGCTGCTGCTGCTGTTCTTGGTATGAACACTTGATACTGCATTAATTTTCAGCTTTTCATTTGCCTTTGTGTAAAGTACTAATCCCAGGTCTCAAGGTCTTGACTCTCCCATTTAGTTACTGTCATAGATCAGATTGAATCTCTCCAAAATGCATGGATCGATCTCTATACCACTCCACCCCCTTTGACTATATTTAGAAGCAGGACCTTGAAGGGAACAGTGAAGATTAAACGATGCCCTAATAGTAGGACCCTAACCTGATCAAAATCCTTATTGAACTCTGACCCCTGTGCTGGTTGTACTAAGAGATAAGATCACTAAGTGGCTATGTCTTGAGTACCCCACTCTCATTGATGAGTGGTCTCTTAAAGGATCCCAGGTACCACCTTCTCTCTACTGCCTCTTCCTGCTGTGGGAGGGCACAGGAAGAAGGCACTGTCTCTACAACATCGAATAATAGTCACTAGAAACTAAATGTGTAGGAAACTTGAACTTGAACCTCCAGAGACTCCAAGATTCTGAGTAGTAAGTTAATATTATTTCAGAATTACTAACTTCTGTGAGGACACAGATAACAGCACAAACAGATGGAGATAGTAGCCATCCTCAAGCTTGGAAGAAAGGTCTCACTGGAGACCAATACAACCACATTTTTATCCTGGACTTTTAGACTCCAGGCTTAGAGAAAACACATTTCTTGTTTATAAGCTCTGCAGTCTGTGGTATCTGATCATGGCAGCTCATGACTGACAGAGCTTCTTTGTCCTAGTATCTTAAAGGAAAAGAAGGAGGGCCATCTCGAGTCTAATGATTGGCACAAATTAGTGTGGTGATACCTAGGTAATGTTTCGGAGGACTTAAGGACATGAGCTGGGCCCATGAAGGCTGTGTTTTTCTCACCATGGCTATGCCATGGTCATCTGTCATGTAGGAGATAATTGCACACTTATCCAGCAGGAAATATGGGGTAGACAGAATCACACAGTAAGCACTCAATGGCATGTTATGTGTTGAAGATTATAATTCTATTGACAATACTGTGGATCAACAGTATGACCCTGGCCCTAATTTTTGTCTACATAAATAATAAAGACAGATACTCCCCATCCCTCGAGCGTTGATAATTTGAAAAGAAGCAAAGATAAGGAAGAAAAATGCCTAAGAAATCTGACCTAATTTGTTTTTACCGTTATTACCATTATCTTTAGGTGGCTCTCCTACTACTGACATACATGAATGATGTCCTAAAAGTCTCTACACTCTGCCTCTGGCTCCTTCAGATGCCTCACAGGTAGAGTCAGACAGTGGTCTGTCAGTATCTGCCAGCCATCTCCTCTTAAAGCTTCTGTTTCCCTGAGGTGACCTTCACCACCCTTGCCTGAGAGCGCAGATGGTTATGATGGAGGCAGAGAGCAAAAATCTTGAATGACATAGATTAGATCTTGAATATTTCCCCCAAAGAGCCTACACACTGGGTCCCTAGCCTGTGGTGCTTATGGAAAGTGACCTAACTTTAGGAGGTAGAATTTAATAGAAGGAAGTAGCCCCCCGTAACAAGATTCTGTTAAACTCCTGCAGGTGTGCCTTCAAAGAGGACATTGGGATCCCAGTTCCTCCTCTATCCATTGTATTGCTTTTTGGCCACCACAAAATGGTGGTGACACATCTATCACATGCTGGCACTACGATGTCCATTCTCGCCACAGCTGAGGTAATGGTGCTAAGTGCACTCAAACCTCTAAGACTATGAACCCAAGCAAGGGTTTCAAAGCTGATGTATCATGGATGTGAATCTACCTTGGAGACAGGTTGCTTGCCTAGGTGCTCTCCAGCTTTACTTCTTAGCTCTTGTGTTGACTTGTCTCCGTGATCAGACGCTGACTGACTCTTGTGCTTCCTTATGCTTACCCTTGCCTGGTTCTGTGCCAGCAAGAAGGTGACTCTTGCCTCTCTGCTTCTGACAGTGAAAGGGGTGTGTGTGTGCTCTTCCTCAGCCAGTCCAATGCTGAAGGCTGGCTGCTGGCAGCCCTGCAAGTGATCCTGAGAACCCAACCTTTTGTGGCCCACCCCCCACTCAATTTCTTTCCTGAAAATACTCTGCCTATCCCAGCAGCCAAGGCATCATGCCAACCCCAAGCCCAAAAGGGCAGGGCTTTACAGACATTTATAAATGATTCATTGGCTGGTGGAATCATCTAGAAAGTGCATCTTTCTTGAGTCCCAGATATCCTTAAAAGCACAGAATTGATACCTGGATTGCTTGGTTTCTTGCTGTCATTGGAAATCTCTCCTTTGTTGACCATGGGGGTCGGGTAGACATGGGAGTAAGAATTTGGGGCATGTATTCACAGAGACTTGGTCTAGTTCACAATAAAAGGCCTCCACAAATCTCCTCTTTCCCTCTCCCTCCGATTCTCCTCTCATTTTATATATATATATATATATATATATATATATGTATGTATATATATATATATGTGTGTGTGTGTGTGTGTGTGTTTGTGTGTGCGCGCGCACATATATAGTATATATATACATATATAGTATATATATATACTATATATATAGTACATATATGGAGAGAATATACATACATATATATTATATGTGTGTATATATATTATACATATATGTATACTATATTATATATATTATACATATATGTATATTATATTATATATATTATACTATATATACTATATATGTATAATATAATGTGTATATATATATATTCTCTCTCTCCACATACACACACACACACACACACGCACACACACACATATATATATATATATATATATATATATATATATATATATGGAGAGATAAAAAATGAAAAAAAAAAACCAAAATCAGCAAGTGACACTGGTATTAATCCCAGGACTCTCATACATGGAGCAATGTAAAGAGTGGCTATAGAAGCACACATAAGAAATGTTACTGCTGAGTGGGGACAAAGCACTCAATAGTGCCAGGATGCGCCTTCCCCCTCCCCCGCCCTCTGCCCTCTTGGCTGTTTACAGTAAAACTTCATCACAAGCTGCTATTAAGCTTGGCAGTTACTGTAAATGCTGCTGTCGCTGTTGACTTCCACAGCCCCAGGACATTTTATACAAGACAGAGTGGCTTCAGCACAGAGACCCAAACCTCCACTTGCTTGTCTTCAGAAAGCAGAAAGTGCCCTAGAGAGAGATATCAGCCATTCTCCAGCTGGAGAATGTGGGCTGCCTCCCCCACTCTGTGGACTGTAAAGACCATAATGAAGTCAGCAGGGCTGGTGGGATAGATTCCAGAACAAAATGAAAAGCAGTTTGGCCATTATGAGGAAGGCCAGAGAGCATTGTCTGACCTTCTCTATCTGTTTTCTCTACCACCTTGATGGAGGGAGAGAAATAGCCTATTCTGGGATCCATAAATGAAAACTGGACATGGGCCCAAGGTGAATTATTTGGGACAGGGAGGCTATAGGATCTGTAGTCAGGATGAGGAGTCGCCTGAAGTAGTTTGACATCTCCACCACTTTCTACTTCCTTTCCCCAGAGCAGCTTCACCTCTGGATAAAAGCCACTGAGGGACTTGTTTAAAATTCTCCATGATTAATTCATGGCATTTATCTTCCTTTCATCTGAATTTTAGAGGGGAGGCAAACCTCGGCATCTTACCCAACATCCTAAAGCAAAAGCTCCTTCATCTCCAGGTGGCTGACACCTGCTGCTGTACCTGACACAGACATGTCCACTAACCACTCCTTGGGTGCATGTTGCTGGCCGCCAAGTGTGAGGCACACATGGGGAAGGCTGTGCCCTTCCTAATAAGAAAACCTGAGGTCAAATCCTAGTTCCACCATTTGCCGGCTTCATAACTTTGAAGCATTTCATTTCTCTGAGACCAAATTTTCTCTTCTGTAATTTGGGGGTAATAACGCCTGCATGATGAGGCCACTGGGCAGATTAAATGAAATAAAGATGTTAAACTGCTTATCACAGTGTCTGGCACACCAATAAATCTTGTTGGATCTCAATATGAGGAATCAAATATTGACCTCCGCAAGCCCTAGAGAGAAATGCCTGTGCCTTTGAATTGAGCATTGTCAGCAACAGAGGTTATCTGCTACAAACCCAGGTCAGCCAGAACCCCTACCCCCAAGCATCTCTGAGCCTCTTCTCTCTATTTCCAGATAATGTGTGCTCTGGGAAAGCTAACACATTTTAATATCATCCTAAGTCAAACATCATTATGAAAGTAAACTAGCTTGGAAGAAAAAAAATAAGAACACAGAGGCATCCCAAGGCCAAGTGTAAATGGTTTTTAGATTCTCTATTATTTTAAGTTACCTATGCCCAGGAGAGACTGAGAAGACAACCTAAATTCACGCAGATAATCAAGAAGTGGTCATCTGGATGAGTTGCTTGTACTGGTCCCTAAAGCAAAGACTCCATCTTGACTTCAGAGAGAGTCCCCCACTCATATTCCAAGGGTCTTCTCATTGTGGTTCAGGAAAGGGGGAGTAAGTGGCTACCGGTTCCAAATGTCTCACTGTAGCAAGAAATGTGTAGCCACTGTTGGTATACTCTTAAGCAGTGGAGAGGTCTCACATTCCAGAAGCTTCCAAATGCAGAATTTGTCTCTTAAAATTTGCACGGTCTGTATTTGTTACTTGTGTTTCTGTGTGTGTGTTCCCGTGTGCACGCACATGTGCATGTTTATTGTATGTGCTTATGTGTGTGTGAATGGCTGTGTGTTTGTATGTGAATGTGTGTGTTGTTTGTGCTTGTTTGTGTGAGAGTGTGTGTGTGACTCTGTATTTGTATGTGAGTGTCTGTATATGTGTTTGAGTTTGTGTGTGTGTGTGTGAGTATGTATGTATGTGTTTGAGTGTGTGTATATGTGTGAATGTGTATGACTGTGTGTATAAGTATGCATATGTGTGTTTTAGTATGTATATGTCCATGTGTGAGTGTGTATTTGTAAGTGAGTGTGTATATGTGTGTTTGAGTGTGTGTATGTTTGTGTGTAAGTATATATGAGTGCGTGTGTGAATACATGCATACAGAGGTTGATATTGGACATTTTCTATCATTTTCTATCTTACTTTCTGACTCAGAGGCTTCTCACTGAAGCTGGAGCCTGCTCACTGCTCACAAATATGGCCAGCAAGCTCCAAGGATACACCTGTCACTGACTTCCTTTCTCTGACACATTGGCATTACAGGTTCATGTCACGTTACCCAGCTTCCATGTGTGGGTCAGGGACCCAAACTCAGATCCTGTGTCTGTTTACCTAGCACTTTACCAGTGAGCCATCTCCCCAGGCCCTGTGACTAGCTACTTTTATGCTGTTGTGAGCAAAACTACCTGAGAGAGACTGCCTGTAAAAGGAAAGACTCGTTTGGCTCACTGGGTATGGTTCTGTGTATATTGGGAGATCAAGTCAACCAGGAAATAGGAAGTGTGTCAGTACTAGGGGCTAGACTACTTTCAAAGCCTTTCCTCCAGTGGACCTACTTCTGCCAGCCAGGCCATATTTCCTAAAAGTTCCAAAGCCCTCCAAGATAGCACCACCAGCTGGAGAACAAAATTTCAAACTATGAGACATTTTATATTCAAACCCTGACATGTCATCCCTGACCTCCCAGGCTCATGGCTTATCTCATAATTGAAAAAACATTTAGTTCAACCTCAAGAGTTTCTAGAATCTTAACAACCACAGCACTGCTCCAAGAGTCTAAAGTCTCTTCTGAAACTCAGAGCCGACTCTTAGCAGTGAGTCTCCATGAGAATCAGAAAGAAAGATGCACACTTCCAACATACGGTCGCATGTAAACATTTTCATTCCCGAGGAGAGGAACAGAAGGCTTGCAAGGGAAAGACTGAATCAAAGCAAGGCCAAACTCCAGCAGCAAAAAAGAAGTCATCAAATTCTGTAGCTTCATGTCCAGCATCTGGGACACCTGGTGGCATGATGTGGCTCAAACTGTCTTGGACATCAATAGTTTATGGCCCTACTTCCTCTAACATCTATGGGTTTATCTCTTAGGTTTGCTCCCCTAGTACCTGCAACTCTCCTTACCAGACATCTCACATTATTGGCCTCTAAAACATCCTGAGGTCTCCAAATTTTCATACATAGCCCAATCAGGGGATCCCTGCAGGAAATCCAACTATTACATACTGTGTAGCCTTTAAGGCTTTCCCTAAAAGTCTCTCTTCAACCCACCTGCTACTAACCAGGCCCTACTTCTTAACCACCCTATAGTTCAATAAAATAATGTCATCAGACATGGAGCTATCATTAGATCATGAGTCTATAGGAAACGTTTCTGATTCAAACCATAACATACTGTCACTGAGTTCTCTCTTAGCTACTTTTCTGTGTCTGTGAAGCAACACTATGACCGAGGCAATTTACAGAAGAAAAAGTTCACTGGGGGCTTGTTTATAATTTCAGAAGATTAGACCATAATCATCATGCCGGAGAACATGGCAGAAGGGAATCAGGCATGGTGATGGAGCAGTAGTGGGGAGCTTACATCTTAATACAACAACTACAAGGCAGAGAGACTTAACTAGGATGACACGAGATTTCAAAACCTTAAATCCCACCTCTAGTGACACACCTCCTCCAACAACGACACACCTCCTAATCCTTCCCAAATAGTTCCACCAACTGGGGACCAAGCATTCGAATATATGAGCCTATTAATTTAGTCATTCTGGATTTCTGACAGCATTGAAGACCTATAGACTCATTGCCAATCCAGGCTATTTACCTTGAGAGAAAAGATCCGAGTGGAGGGTTCTCAGCTGACATTCATTCTAAAGCCAAGAAAAAGCCAGGTTCAAAACTAAGAGTTTTAGTAAAGAGAGACGGCAGAGGTTCTGGCTAGTCAACAAAAGGATGGATTGGGTATTAAGACTATCTTGTACCTCACTGGTACAAATAGGAATAATTATGCTCTAATTGTATTCTGAGAGAAAAGCTTTATTTTAACAGGAAGGGTAATATGTAGGAGGAGCTAAGGGGGAAGGAGCACCGAGAGGAAAAGATGGAGTAAGGAGAGGAGAAGATGAAGTAGATGAGAAGCTCGGTAATGAGAGAGAAAAAGAGAGAGAAAGAGAGAGGGGGCATGGAGGCAGAAGTTCACATGTCTCCACTAGTCAAAGATAGTTTACATAGCTAGGTTGGGTATTAGGTTACACTTCTGATTGAGCATTACCATACTTACAAAGCCCTTGATTAACATTTAAAAAAATTGTATAAAAGCCAAATGGAAAAGGGGGGGCACAGGATAGGTGTTTTCTGGGGAGGGGAAATGGGGAAAGGAATTGGCATCTGAAATGTAAATAAAATATCATATATATATATACATATATATATACATATATATATATATGTGTGTGTGTGTGTGTGTATATATATGAAAAAAAATATATGAGCCTAGGGAACCAGTCTCATTCAAACCACCACACATTCCATTTGCCCTAATGTCAAAGATAAATCCCAATGGGAACAGTGTATGTGAAATAATCCTTCCCTGTCTTGTATCATCCACTTTTATTTCACATTTCAAGTCACTGAGTTACTGTCTCTTCCAATACAGAGTCATCTCAGAGCACGTTTGCTATAAACATTTCATCAGTGGGAATATACTCACTAACCAAGCCTGAAACTCAATAATATTCTCCTGTATGCTTAAAACATGTTAGCTCCAACTCTTGCTATGACCTCTACAGATTAGAATAGATACCCAGGATCTAGCACTCAGCTTTGCTCCTGTCTGATACTGTTTATAGATTATAGGCTTAACAAGGGCAGAGACCTTTAGTAACACAGCCCATGTGAACCAGGTATTAGAATGATGACTGACACAAATCAGATGCTCAGAAAGTACTCACTGTCCCCGCCATCTACTTTCTCCCTACCTTTGAACATGGGTTCTTATGTACATATCTTGAGCATCAAGCATCTGGCTTTATCCTGCAGGAGGATGTGTGGTACCAATGTCTATTATGCCACCTTTAAGTATGTCTTTCTGTTTGTTTGCTTGGTCTGAGCCTCCTTATTCATGTCTTTGAAATGAGCACAACACACCTATCATGCAAAACAATTTTTGGTGGTGCAGTTGAATTCACTGTCTTGTGCATGATAAGAAAACACTCTATCACTGAATTATATTTCTCTCTCTCTCTCTCTCTCTCTCTCTCTCTCTCTCTCTCTCTCTCT
>JANHMN010000024.1:8210634-8231294 GCA_030674055.1 Rhabdomys pumilio | reverse complement strand
AAATAAAATAAAATAAAATAAAATAAAATAAAATAAAATAAAATATACTATGTGCCATGGCAATTGTGGTCACACTCTGGAGAGAGTTAGTATGTGCTGTCTTCTTGGATGACACATCATCACAAAGATCTGCCACCTTGTCTTCCCTGGGCTCTGTGACACAGACCAATAGCTTAAAACTTATTTCCAACCAATGTCTTTGTGGCAATTCTTGCTGCATATTGCCAATCTGTCCCCACATTCTGGTTATATAAAAATTCAAAATAAGGTGACTTCGAGTCTCAAACACAGCCATGAGCATTTAGAAATGACTCTACAGTAACACCCAACATATTATCTTAGCTAATGGGATAGCAGTTACTATTTTGAACACGTAATGATGTGATTTTTCAAGTCAGCTCCAGACCAAGTTCCTAGATGACGTATCTAGAAGGATTCACAGAGAGCCCTGAGCCAGAAACAGAGAAGCAGGGGAGAGGGCCTTGAACAAAAGGGGCAAACTGAAGGAAGCCAGCTGCTGCCCCCTGTGCAGCCAGAGCGAGACTCCAAACCTGGGTTGGCCTGGCTCACTGCCGGCGCTCAAGAAGCTGGCCCGTTTCTTGAAACACCAATGAGTCTTTAATTTGCAGAGCTGTGGGCATCTCCATATGCCACCTTGGAGTGGGATTGTCACACAACAGGCACAAGAGAATCACACCTCAGCACGGAGCTCAGTAAATTCACTGTGAAACATATTTCAATTCCAAAGGCAATTTTCTAATTAGTAACGACACACAATGGTTTCACAGTCTGGGAGTATTTCTTTCTCTGAAGCTGGGTCGTGGGCTAAATATACTAAGCTTCAATGTGTCACCAATCATGTTTCTGGTCCAAGACACAGGCTCTTTAAAACTCAAGGATCTTGGTTTGGATTGGAGTGTATCACATAGACAACATGCTCCTACAGGCTGGTCTGGACCCTCCCTGGGCTTAGTAAGCAAAGAATTCATTCATCCATTTGACGTTCATCAAGGATTCCTCAGGAAAGTGACCAAAAAAGACGTAGTCCTATCCTGTCAGGAGCTTATAGTCTCCTGGAAAGCATGAAACTACTACTGCATAAACAGTTGAGTCACACAGAAAAGGCTATGAGGATGCTAAGTCGATTGCGAAGCCAGAAAGGATTTCCCAGTAGAAGTGATGTTTAAGCTTAGTGATGTGGACTTAAGCTCCAGCCACGCCACTTCTCTCAGGTATAATTTAATCATACTCTCTAAGATAGCCGATGATCATATTTTATTGGATCACGTTTGTTTTATTTTTTCTGGTGTCATTTGGTTATTTCCTTTATTTAAGTTTGTTCCTTGATGATTTCATACAATTAATAATATATTAAGAATTAATTAATAATATTCTCTTCTACCCATTTTTAAATCTCTTCCTTGATGCCATCTATCCTGACTTTTCCCTACAAATCTCAGTCTCAAATTGCTCTTTGTTTGGCTTTATGAGCCCTGGGGTCTAGCGAGGGCTGTCTGTGTGTCCATGGCTTTGGAGCTCTCCATGGAAGCCTGGTGGGCTCAGCAGGGAGTACTCAACTGGAGCCAGCAACTCCTCTACTCCTGGAATTTAAGCTTGTTCCGTGACAATTTCATACATACATATCCACAGCCTGTAATTCAGCAGTAAGCAGTGGGGCCCCAAAGCCCTTCCCCAATCCATGACTGTTAACAGGGCTAGTCTTCTGCAGGCCCAGTGTGAATGGTCACAGCTGCCATAAGCTAGGAAACCTACAGAAAGAGAGCATATGGTGTTTGTCCTTCTGGGTCTGGGTTAGTTCATTCAGTATGATTTTTCACTGTTGTTCATTCACCTGCAAATCTCCTAATTTTGTTGTTGTTGTTGTTGTTAACAGCTGAATCAAATTGCATTGCACACATGTACGTCTCATTACCCATTCCTCAGGTGATGGAAATCTAGGCCGCTTCTGTCTCCAGGCTACTATGAATGAACATGACTATCTAAGTATTTCTGTAGAATAGTGTTGAGTCCTTTGTGTATGTGCCTAGAAGTTGTACATCTGGGTTCTACTGTGGTTTTATTTCTAGTGTTGTTTTCTGTTAATAAATCCTCAGATTGATTTCCAAAATGACTACACTAGTCAATATTCTCACCAATGATACAAGGACTCCACTTGCCCCCACAGGCCAGCATTTGTGGTCAACTCTATTCTTGATGGCAGTCGTTTTGACTAGGATGAGATGGAATCTTGACGTAGTTTTGATCTGCAATTCCCATGTGGCTGAGGATGGTGAACACTTTGTTTCAGGTTCATAGACTACTTTTTAAATTCGGTTGTTTACTTAAAGTCCACTTTCTTTTTATGTCTGTGCATATCCTAGGTACCAAATCCTTTGTCTAAAACATCACCTATAAAGATTTCCTGTCATTCTGCTGGCTGCCTCTTCACCGTAGTGACGTTTTTCCTCCGCTGTAGAGCCTTCTTCATTGCATGAGACACTCGCCCCCTTTTGTGTATTGTCGGTCTTATTTTCGGCACTGCTAGAGTCTGCTTTAGAAAGATTCTACCTACGCCTGTATGTTAAAGTGAACTTCCTACTTTTTCTTGAGCAGTTTTCAGAGTATCTTACATTTAAGTCTCTGACCCATCTGGAGTTGAGGGGTTTTGTTTGTTTGTTAGATTTATTCATGTTTTATTTCTGTGTGTTTTGCCTGTCTGTGCATGTGTGTGGGCCTGGTATGCCTTTGGAGGTCAGAAGAAAGAGTTGGATCACCTGGATCTGGGATTACAGATGGTTGTGAACCAAGATGTGGATGCTGGGAACCGAACCCAAGTCCTCTGCCAGAGCAAACTGTGCTCTTAACCATTGAGCCACCTCCCTAGAGTTGAGTTTTGTGAAAGGTAAAAGATAGGGATCTGGTCTCATTTTTCTTTATGTATCCAGGTTCCCAGCTGCATTTGTTGAAGATATTTCTTTTTCCAGTATATATTGTTGGCATTCTTGTCAAAAAGCAAGTACCTTTTGTGAATGGACTTATATTTGAGGCTTCTATTCCATTGACCTCTGAGGTCTTTCTTTTCATTTTTGGTGGTCATGGCGGTTTGTGTGTGACACACACATTCACACATGACAGTGTCACGCTTTTTTTTTTTTTTTTTTTTTTTTTTTTTTACTGTAGCTCTACGGTATAATTTGAAACAAGGTGTGATGATATCTCCCTCACAATTCATTTTGTTTAGGATTGCTTCAGCTATCCTGTTTGGGGTTTTGTTTGTTTGTTTGTTTTTGTCATTTTGTTTTGTTTGTGTGTATTTTAAGACTTTTTTGTCACACACACACACACACACACACACACACACACACACACACTAATGTATATATGCAGAGTCTTAGTGGGTAGTCCTGATTGGCCACAAACTTAGAGATTCACCTGTCTCTGCCTCATAAATGCTAGAATCAAGGGCATGTGCCACCATGCCTGTACAAGTTTTTATATACATATGCATATACGTGTGTGTGTGTGTATGCATGTGCGTGTGAAGAGTAGTTCTATAATTTTGATTGGGATTGCTTTTGGTAGGATGGGCATTTTCTCAATATTTAGTTCTCTGACTCATAACTGTGAAAGGCCTTATGGTGCCTTCATTAATTTCTTTTTTTAGTATCTTAGTTATTTTTCTTGTAAATGTCTTTTGTTTCCTTCATAAGGTTTATTTATAAATATTTATTTTTGTATGATGCTATTAAGAATGGGATTATTCCTCTAATTTCTTTCTTAATATGTTTGCTGTTGGCCATTGGTATACAGGAGGCCTACTGGTTTTTGTAGGTTCCCTGTCACTTTGCAGAACACGTTTATCAGCTCTCACAGGATTTTGTTCTTGGGTAGAGTTTTTAGTAGTCTTAGGTATAAAATCTTATCATCTGCAAATACAGACATTTTGACTTTTTATTTTTCTCTTTACATTTCTTTTATTTTCTTCTGTTGTCTTATTGCTTTAACTGAAATTTCAAGTATTATAGTGAATAGGAGTGGAAGGTATGGACATTCTTGTTTTGCTCCTGATCTTGGAGGGAATGCTTTGGGTGTTTTTTTAGTCTCCTTTTAGCATGTTATTGGCTATAGGTTTGTCATGCGAACCTCTATACTAAGTTTCTCCATGACTGTGATCATGAAAGGATGCTGGGTTTTGTCAAAGTCCCTGTCTGCATTTTTTGAGATGATCATGTGATTTCTGTCATCAAGTTCATTTATATGATGAATCACGTTTATTGGTTTACAAGTGTGGAACATTTCTGAAGTGAAGGCAACTTTATCATGACAAACGATGTTTTTAATGTGATCCTGAATTCAGTTCGCAAGAATTTTTATTATACTTTATGTCTGTATTTAGCCTAGTCTCTTTATCTCTTTATCTCTTTGTCTCTCTGTCTCTCTGTCTCTCTGTCTCTCTGTCTCTCTGTCTCTCTCTCTCTCTCTCTCTCTCTCTCTCTCTCTCTCTCTCTCTGTGTGTGTGTGTGTGTGTGTGTGTGTGTGTGTGTGTGTGTCAGAGGAAAATTTATACAAGTCAGTCATCTTCATCCAGGGATTGAACTCAGGTTGTCAGCTTTGTTGGAAAGACTATTTGCAAATATTTTATTAAGACTTTACAAAATCTAATCCACGTTCATCAGGAAGATGAACCTGTAATTTTCTTTTGTTTTATCTTTAAAATTAAAGGAATTACTGGCTTCATAAGGAAAGTTTGGGATGTTTTTTACTATTCTAGTTTACAAACTACTCTGAGCAGTGCTGGTGTTGGCTCCTCCTTGGATCTCTGTTGGATTTCTGCAGCCGATTCTAATTTGGCTAGGGGAGGTTTGCCAATCTTGTCCTTTCAAAGAACCAACTTTTCATTTCATTGATACTTTGTGGGGGTTTTGTTTGTGTTTCATTAATTTCTGCTTTGATCTTAATTCTTTTTCCCCGTCTATTGCTTTAAGGATAGGTTTATTCCTGTTCTTCTGAGACGTTAGTCATTAAATGACTGGTCTTGACCATTTCTTAGTTAGAAAAATTTATATTGATGCTTCAGTGTCATCACTAGTTACAGATTCATTTAAGCATCTCCTCTTGGTTTAATTTTGACAGGTCAGATGCACCTGAAAAATCATCTGTTTCCTTTGGATTCTCCAACTCAGTGGAATATAGTTTTTTAAGGTTTCCCCGTAGTTTTCCACATTTTTTGGTGTCCATTGTAATACCTCTATTTTCATTACTACTTTTATTAACTTGTGTTCTCTTTCTATTACTTTAGATTAATTTAGCTAAAACTTTGCCAGTCTTGCTTATCCTTTCAAAGAACAAACTTTTCATTTCATTGATACTTTGTAATGTTTTGTTTGTATTTAATTAATTTCTGCCTTGGTCTTTATTATTTTCTCCATCTACTTCTTTGGGGATTGGTTTATTCCTGTTTTTTCAAGACCTTAATGTGCATCATTAAGTTACTTGTTTGAAATTTCACCGATTTTTTTTAATGTGGGTGTATAGTACTTTACTGTGTGCCATAAATTTTGACGTTGTGCTTTCATTTTCATTACATTCTAGGAATGTCTTTCTTTTCTACTTAAATTCTTCAGTGACTCATTCATTGTTCAATAATGTGTTGTAAATTTCCATGAGTTGGTGTACTTTCTGTAGTTTCTTTTGCTGTTGATATACAGCTTTCTTCCATTAGGGTAAAATAGAATACAGGATGCAATTTTAATTTTCATGTAATTGTTGAAGCTTACTTTGTGTCCTAATATGTGATCTACTTTAAAGGAAGCTCCATTGGGTATAGAAAAAATATGTATTCTTTAGTGCTTGGGTATAATGTTCTGTAGATGTCTATTGGATTCCTTTATGTTGTAATTAACTCCAGTGTCTCCCTGTTTCGTTTTGGTCAATGCAACCTATCTATTGGTGATAATGGGGTACTAAAATCACCCACTGTTACTATGTTGATAGTAATCTTCTTTACAACTAGTAGTATTTGTCTTATGAGAAATTAGATGCAACTGTGTTTGGTACATATATGTTTAAAATGGAAATACCTCCTTGATAGACTTCCTTTAATGAGTATGAAACAATTTGTTTTTTCCTAAATATCTTCTGATTAGTTTTGGTCTGAAGCCTGTCTTGTCAAGTATTCAACTAAATATGCCTGCCTGTTTTGTAGTTCCATTTGCTTAGATACCTTTTTCTCTAAGGTGGTGATTATCTTTGATGGTGAGATGTGTTTCTTAGAGGCAGTGAGTAGATGGAGCCTGTTTTCCGTCCAACCTGATCTCTTGTGTCTTTTTATTAGAGAATTGAAGCCATTAATTTTCAGTTATCATTGAACAATGTGTAGTAATTCCTGTCTTTTATTCTTTGTGGTGTTTTCTTAGCTATCTTTTGATTCACTGTCCTGCTATTGTTTACTTTTCCTTGGTGACCTCTCGGGCACGCTTATACTTTTTTTTTACTCTGAAGTTTCCCTTCCAGTGGCCTCTAAAGAACTTAGTGATCTTATTTTTTTTTTTAGCCTGTTTTTAAGCGAGGAAAGTTTTTCTGCTACTTTTGCCACTGTAATAGACAGTTTAGCTGGATATAGTAGTCTGGTTGACAATTGTGACCTTTAAGATGGTATATCTCTTTTTAAGTATGCCAGGCTTTAAAGGTTTCCATCAAATATGCAGCTGTTACTCCAATGGGTCTGCCTTTATATATAACTTGTATATGACTTGGCCCTTCTCCTTTGCTGCTTTCACTGCCTTTTCTTTAGTCTGTGATTTCAGTGTTTTAACCATAATGTGTCATGGGGAATTTCTTTTCTGATCCTACCTATTCAATATTGTATAAGCTTCATTTCCCTGAATGAGCATATCTCTCTAAATTTGGAACATTTTCTAATCGGATTTTATTGAAAATATTTGTTATATCTTTGGCGTGAAATTCTTCACCTTCTATGCTCACAATTCACAAGCTTGGTCTTTTCATTGTGTCCCATATTTGTGGCATACCTCATTTGTGAGATTTTTAACTTATCATTTTTGACCAAGTGATCCAGTTCTTCCACTTGTCTCTTTGTGATCCACTCTGTTGGCTCATTGAGTTTTTTCATTTTCTGCTTCATTTCAATTTGTGTTTTCTTCGGTGTTTTTCTCTCTATTGAGTTGAAGTTTCATGTCTTGAATTGCCTTTCTTCACATGAGCATTTGTTTTTGTTTTCTTGGACTTCAGTGGCTTTTGTGTTGGTTCCTTTGGATGTTTTTCATGTCCTTCCTGAACTTATTGACCATATTTGTATCTGTTTTTTTGAACTCTGTGTCTTGAACATTGTCTAATTTGTTCTCCTTGTGGAATGTTACTTGGGATTTGTTATTTAAGGAAGGAGCATATAATTTGGGTTTTCTATTGCTTCAGTTTTGTATTGCTTGTGTTTTTGTACTGGGGCCTGGACATCTGAGACTTTAGTGTTGGTTGTCATTTATATGTAATTTTAGCCCACTGTGCCAGGCTTCCAGTGGTGGGCAGGGCATGGCTTGCGTCCAGGAACCCTGACTAGGGACAATGAGGGAATGAATAAAGGACACACACATACACACACACACACACACACACACACACACACACACACAGAAAGAGAGAGAGAGAGAGAGAGAGAGAGAGAGAGAGAGAGAGAGAGAGAGAACTTGGATTAGATCAGTGGTTTTCAATCTTCCTAATGTAGAAACACTTTAATACTTCATGTTGTGGTGATCTCTAACCATAAAATTATTTTTGTTACTACTTCATAACTGTAATTTTGTTGCTGTTATGAATCATAATATCAATATTTGGTATGCAAAATATCTGTAAAAGGGTCACTTGATCACTTCCCCAAAGAGATCATGACACACAAGTTGAGAACCATCTGATCAGATGGTCGGGACTCTTGGAGAGAGAAGTCATAACAGCCAAGAAGCTCAACATACTTACTATATACAGTTGAACAGGGAGGGGAGTTATTGCATATAGTTGAACAAAGACATGGGGTTTATGGTACACAACTAAACAACCTATTCTTATTAGGAGCAATCTCTGCAGTGGATCAGTCTTCAGGCAGAGAACATGAAGGAGAAAAAGCTGCAGTGGACATTCCCTGCATATACTGTCAACATTGGTACTTGGACCTGAAGGTTTTGCCGTTCCTCTGAATGTTACCCAGGTAAGATTTTGCCACTGCCATGGGGCTGAGGCACTTGGATCCTTTGCATGGTCATTTCCATGTCAATCAACATATATTTACTCAGGACTTTACTTGCTCCCTACAGGGCTGCATAGCGTAGGGGGAAATCTTAGGGAGTGAAGTTGTGGGTATCTGATTTCTTCCTGTCTCTGGCATCACAGCAACCACAAGAAGTGGCTAAAATGTACTACATCAAGAGCAGGTTTAGGGAAAGCTGAGTCTCTTATCAAATTCAGATGCAGAGCATCAGTGATGGGATGGAGTTACTGGGTCATATGCATTTGTTCATTTTGGGAACGCAGTGTTATTATGTATGGCTAGCCTTGAAGTTATGACCCTCCAACCCCAGCCTCCTGAGTTCTAGGAATACAAATAAAATACCACTGTATCCACTTTTAAGCCTCAAATTTTCTACCTATAAAATGAGTGCATGATATGTACCTCAGAGGTTTACTATAAAGATCAAAATGAGTCAGTATTTATAACACATTGCATGTGTTAGCATATATAACAGATAATAAATAAAAAACAATTATTGCTTTGCTTTCAGAAGTCCTTGCAACCTGTGACTGATGGGGTACCGAGAGACGAAGTCTAGTCTTTTACTCTCTCTTCCCAATCAAGAGACTGACAAGTTAACTCAGAGGTATCACAGGGACCCACCTGAAAGAGATGAACCCTGTTACTAAAGGGAATCTGCAAGTTTTGACAAGACAGCCAAACAATGGACAGAGGAGAGCATCTCATGACACACTCCCCTGAGGAGAATTCTGTGAATGAATAGGAGCCAGGAGAGGAGGTACTCCCATCACAGAATTCTAATCTGGAGCCAGCTGGGAGCCACAGTGTACACTCCCAGAGCCCCCTGGGTTTAATCTTACCTTCACCTCACCTGTGGTTCTTATTCTCTCCCTTGCCTGACTCTTAGCTTTTACAGCCTCTACAATGGAGAGCCCTTCTCTGCTCCTTCCAGAGTCCCACTGGGGATCTATAGCCAGTGAGCCCTGAGGAAATATGTTCTAAACCAGAAATACACTGGAGTGTCACCTGCCACACCTTGCCCCATTCACTTGTCCTCTCCATGCAAGCCAGATGACAGCACAAAGCCCCCCCCCAAGACTGAAGCACCCCTGTTCCAGTCTGAAAACCCCTGTTGCTCCTGAGACCCCCCAGCATCCAGGGCTTCCACCCCAGCACTTCCAGTGGACGACACACTCTTTTACTCTCTCCTATGCATCTCATTTCTTTTGGGTGTCCTTTCTCCTTAAGTCCTGCTCTCAATATTTGATCCCAGGGACCCCAGATGCCTCTCCCCTCTGGCCAACAGCATCCAAGGCCATGGACATTTGTTTTCTCACTGCACGAGGCTACACACTGATACATTTGTACCACAGGAAGCAGAAAACTAGTTTAACATCTCATTTATTTCATAGATGAGAAAGTAATTCCCTGCTGAATGATTGTCCCGAACCAACAATTCAGAGAGGAGGAATTTACTGGGCTGCCGAGGACCAGGGTGCATTACTGTCACGCCGTTATACAAGGGAGCTGGAACCTTTTTTTCTCTCTCTCCTGTTAGCCTGAAGAGAAAAGCCATTAAATATGATTAAGGTTAAGAGATTGCTAAAATTACAAACAGCCGCCATTCAATTATTTTGCTCTATAAAATGCAACGCAGATTGGAGTTATTTCTCTGAAATGTGTTTTTAGAAAATAACATAACACAACTAATGTGGTCTGATCTAGCAAATCAGGTTCCAGATACCACTTCTAATGCAAAGCTAAAAGGCTCATAATTTAACTCAAACTTTGTAACTTAAGGTCGTCAGGTTTTTACTTTATAGAAAAGCTTTATAAAGAGAGAAAAAAAAAACAATAACATCCCAGTCATCAACAGCCAGAGAGTCAATCAATTTTATCACTCACTGAGGGATAGACAGAATCTTGATGCACATGTGTGTATGCATTGATGCACATGTGTGTGCATTGATACACATGTGTGTGCATGCATGTTCCTGTGTGTGAAGGTGATTACTCACACGTGCACACTTTCATGGAGAAGTCTGAGGCTGTTCATGCAGCTCATTTGACATGGGATCTCTCAGTTGCCTGGAGTTCCTTAGTCAGGCCCCAGGGATCCTTCTGTGTCCACATCCATGGCCTCAGTGCTGAGAGAGTGTATAAGCACATGCCGCCATGCCCAACACTTTTTCATGAGTGCTGGAACCATGGTCCTCACACTAGCAAGGCAAGTGCTTTCCCACTGAGTCACTCCCAGCACTAAACAGAATTTGTTTTGTTTTCTGTTTTCTAATTTAAAGATAAAAGATGGTGCCAGTATGGGCTTAAACACTGGAAGTAAATCTCTGGGTGGTTTTTTTTTTTTCTTTTTCTTCTTCTTCTTCTTTCAGTTCCTAGGACAGAATCTGAGTACTAAGATGTCAGTTTCAAAGGTGGTAGAAAATGGAAAAATAACTCCTCTAGGCCTATGCAGCCCACATGGCCCTAGGGACCTCCCCTGGTGCCAGGAAGAGAAGCCCAGGCACTTACTCTCACTGCCCTTGGCCTCACGGTTCACAAGGCAGATGACTTAATCTCAGCTTAGGACGAATAAAAAGCTCAACTGCATTGAAATGAATTTTCTGTCCAGTTTGTGCTGAAAGTAAAAATAATTGGAAATCCAGACAAACCTCTATGCAGATATATTAGTGGCTGGAGATTTCTGGTTATTACGGTTAATAAAACACCAGAATTACATTATGCTCTGTTCACGGGCTCTAGCCCAGGACCCATAGTCCCTCTAGACAGAATATAAGCCATTTATGAGCATAAACTTTGTACACAAGCTAAACACATAAAGCCCTGTATTAGAATTGGACAAAAACATTGCAAGCTAAATAGAAGCCAGCTAAATGCCAACTCCCCTGGGGCTGCAGAGATGAGGGCTGCTCCCAGGACACACAGGTGGATTTTTCTTTTGGCCACTCCAGCCAGTAAGATTAACCATAAGGAACCTCACAGACTCCTGTGCTTCAGATCATATCTTCAAACGAGTATCACTGAGACCTCAAATCGCAACACCTTGGGAACCCACAGAGCTCTGCAAAATGGAGCAGAGGCTTGGAAAGGCAGAAATATGCAAAAGAGAAGGCATCGGAAGGGGCACAGAACTGCTTTGTACCAGCTCAGATGCTCTACCCGTTATCACAATGCTGCTGTCTACATTTGAGTCAGAAGCATGTGCTTAGACAAAGGATTTTATCTGACTTGTGGATGAGTGTACATGAAAAGAAGGCAAGAATAAATATTTTACATTGGGAGTGTCCCTGAAAATTCATGATAGATAACCAGCAGGGACATTGTGAGGATACAAAAGCTGTCCTTTCTGTCTCCTCCCGGCTCCGCATGCTTCCCTGCAAACCCTTCCTGCTCATCCAGTAAACTTCCCACTTTCAGTCAGCAATGGTTATTGAACACCTACAGTCTGTGTCAGACTTTGTGCTACGAGTTGAGTTCCTGCACTCAGGGAAGCCTTTATTTGATGAGGGAGGGGGGCATAAGCAAATAATTATAAATCAATCAATCTGGTGGATGATAGAGAGAAAAGTCATGTGACAGGTGTGATGAGGTAGGCTGACCCCCTCCCATGGAGTTGGGGGGTCTTCACAAAAGAGGGGGCAGTTCAACCTGGTCTGGAAGACAGACTGTAGTCAAGTAGGGAGCTAAAAAGGCAAGGAGGGTAGTCCACTTTGAGGGCAGAGTCTATATAAAAGCGATACAGATGCGGGTGCTAATAGCGTGTCAAGATGCTGAGGTGATGTGCAGTATGACTAGACTGTAGAACGAGAAGGGGGTATGCAGGAGACAAACCCAGGAAGACAGGGCCAAACCGGGAAAGCCCTTGCACACCACTAAAGATGATGGAGACACACTGAAAGTTTTCCCACCGAGCAACAGCCCGTGTGTTTCTGAGACAGATAGCCAAGGCGGTAATATGGGGCACTGAGGTAGATGAGGAAGACAATGGTGGGGAGAACAGGCAGGAGTATGAGAGGCAATAATCCCAGGAAGGAATGTCAAGTCTGAGCTAAGGCTGCGGCTGCAGAGCCCATTCGGGAGTGATTGATTTAAGAGGTATTTAGACAGTGGAAGCCGGAGTACTTGACGTTGATTGAACGAGAGCAATAAGGAAGGGAGAATGTGAGAACGAATCTGCGGCACAGGTACCCAGCAGGCATTCTGGAAATCAGGGGCTGAGACTCTGCAGAGTACTGCGGACCTTGGGGACACTGCATCCTCTGCTCAAGGTCACAGAAAGATGAAACTGTCATATTTCCCTGATGACAGCCCCATGATGCAAATGACCCTTTGCTGCGGCTCAAAAATCCCTAGCCCCAGATCAAAGCAGAGGTTGCTTCGGAGTGAAAAAGAAAGAATGCAATGGGATACATGGAGGTTTCCTGTCAAGTATCAGGTCCTGGTTTTAAGATGAGGCAGTTACTGGAACCACAGGTAGTGTACTGAATCAAGATGGTGCTGATTGGAACAAGTATGTCCCATGAAAGTCCAAACATGGAAGACTGGACAAGACAGCTCAGTCAGTTAGTCAGTCAGTTCAAGGCCAGGAATCCATGTTAAAAAGACAGATTCCATGGAGTGCTGGGAAGAGACAGAAGGGTGCCTGGAGTTCTGTGGCCAACAACTCTAGGCTAATCAACAAGCCCCAGTGATAGACCTTATCTCAAAAAACAAAGTAGATGGCCCCTGTCATCCTTACACCTAAAATTAAACTGCACTTGTGCACACATACACACACAAGCACACACATGTACACGTACGCGCACATGCACACATACAGACATCTACCCTTCCATAGGAAGATGTACACATGTACATGTACTTGCTCATACAGGAACATGTATGTACACACAAGTCCAAACATAGACCAAAGTGCTAGGATCAAGCACAAGACTAAAATAAGGGTAAGACAGAGGTATCAGATACCCCACAGTATCAATACAGGACACATTTGTACAAAGGGAAGAGAACAGAAAAACAAAGTGAATTAGAAATAGTTAAAGGAAGTTTGAATCGCAGTGTGATGGAGGAGTGGGCGCCAGGGTCTCTGCGCTTTTGCTTCTTTCTTCCTCAATTTGGCTTCAGCACAGTCCAAGATGGCTGGAGGTAAGGCTAGAAAGGACTCTGGGAAAGCCAAGACAAAGGCAGTTTCCTGCTCACAGCAGTTCCCTGTGGGCTGTATTCATCAACAACCGAAATCTAGGACAACCAGCCACAGACCCTTCGTCACTTGCAGTTTGCTATACTTGGAGATGAAGAATTGGACTCTCTGGTTGACGCAATGATTGCTGGTGGTGGTGTCATCCCACACATCCACAGATCACTGATTGGGAAGAAAGGACTACAGAAAACTGTCTAAGGATGCCTGGATTACTTATTATCTCAGAACTCTCAGTATCCCTCACAGCTGTTCAGTGTTGGTAATTCCAGTGGACTACCTCTCTGAAAAACACAATTCTGTCTTTTTGTAATTCTATTTGAGCAAGTTGGAGGTTTAACTCGACTTCCAACCAACCAAATTTCTGCATTCCAGTCTCAACCATATTTAAGTATTACTGTGGCTTCAAAGACGTTATTGATTCTGATGTAGTGAGTTTTGATTGAGTTGACTGTTTTTTTTTTAAACTGTTTGGATTTTAATTGTGATGCAGAAGCTATAGTAACAAGCATTTAGTTTTGTACAGACATTATTTCCACTCTGGTGGATAAGCTCAATAAAAAAAAAATAGTGGTTGGGGGTATTCAGCCACATGCCCCAGTAAAATGGCCTGGATTCTCCTGTGCTTATCTACATATTTGTCTGAAAGTTCTTCTGCCCTGAATATTTAGCCTCCTTCTGTAGAGCTGGAACCAGCTAATTGGGATGAGGCCAGCATTCATGACAGATCGGTCCCTAAAGCATTGCAGGAGAGGGCTACCATTTAGGAGGATGCAGTTGAAAACATCATACCCTCAATGGAGTCTATAATAAAAGTGAATGGAAGAGGTGGCCCAGCCAGAGGGTGCCATGGCAGTGCTTCTGACCCCAGGGCTCTCAGGAACACTATACCGACGGTTTAGACTCTTCCGGGCTTGGCAAATATTTGAGGAAGTCCTACAGGCGTATTTCTATATGAACTCCACTTGGCCTCAAGGCACACTTGTATAATGAGGCTATTCTTATATCAATGTGCTGTCCAGCACTCCTATTCCAAAGGCAGCTGGGTCCAGCATCAGGACCCACAGAATGAGAGTCAGGTCACACTGCTCACCAGGAAGGCAAAAGAAAAAGAAAAGATGTTCTCGGGTTTCCAAGGCTTCTGTTGTGTAATGTTGTGGCAGGCGAAGCCGGGGCTCCTTTATATACTTAATCATGATCCATTTCCAGCTGACACAACTCAACAGTGTATGACACAGCACCACTTAATAAGACTCACTTTCAACTTTGGAAGAGGGATGATGAAGCTGGGGGAGGGAGAGAGAGAGAGAGAGGAGGGGAATAGCTGAGCCAAGATGATGAAAATGATAGGGCTTTATTTTAAAACAGAAAGTCTGTTGTCAGTTTAGATTATAGACTAAGCAACCAGGACAGGTCCTTGGAGGTTAGAGACATCGCCCAAGCACAGCAGACTCTTCGGTACGGAGTCACTGAGCTGGAAGAAGCCAAGGCCTTGCTTGAGGAAGTGGGGTAACTGTGCATATCAGGTCAAAATAACATTTATCATAGCTTCTGGGGAGTGATGGAAGCCAGTAAAAGCAGTTGTTCCTGACCTGGACAGTTGCCCAATCCTACCTCTCTAAACAAACAGTAATTCCCCTGAAAGCAGGGAGCATGACCTCTTACCTTTGTAAAAACTCTATCTCACCATGCTGCTGCTCCACCAGAGACATCTTTTCTACCCAAGGGCTTGTCATCATCCCCAAAAAGAATGAGAATGCATAGAGATACGGAGTGTGTTGGAGCCTTAGGAATCAAGGAATTGGATTTTATTCTTTCATCCAGTAGAAAACTGGGCACAAGAAGTTGAGGGAAACTGCAGATAGTGAGACCACTCTCATAGTTCATTCAGATCCCAACCCCAGGACAGGACTTCTTAGGCGTCATCTGCTGCTCCTTCAATGATACCTTGTTGACTCTTAGATTGTGTCTTCGAGTAACTTCAGAGGCATCTGTCCACCCACCCATCCATCTATCCATTCATCACTATTCCATCCACTCACCGATCCATCCACCTATGTACCATCCACCCCACCACCCACGTATCATCCATGTTTGCTCAGCCCCTTATCTGTTCAGCCATCCTTGCTTCCAGCTTCCCTCTGTCACCTCATCCCACTTCCATGGTTTCTCCTCTTTCTTCTTCAAATACTAGGCTGTGTGGAGGAGGGGCTAACAAAGCTCAAGAACACAAGATGAACTACTTTGTATTGTACCCAGTTTCTTGCATCCTCACTCCTGAGAGAGGAAAATACACACAAAGCTGAATCCCAGCCCACAAGTGAGAGTTACAGTGTGGTTATAGCCAACTTGGCATTGATTATAAGATGAGTCAGTTGGGGTTTGATGAAGAATTTGAGAAAACACCATCAAAGAGAGAAGGAGGGATAGAGATGTAATTTGAATATTTTACTAAAGGACAGTGGCAAATCACATGGTAAAGAAAAGCATTCTAGCATCTTCCTAAGATGCTCTTCTTGGGTGAATTTGGGCACACTACAATTTTTTGTTGGTTTTGATTTAATTTTGTAGTTCTCAGAATTAAAACCAGAGTCTTGTGCGTGGTAAACCACAGACAAATGGTCTAGCCTGAGTTCCTTCCTCTGCCCATGCTGCCCGTTCTGTTTGAGTTCATCTGTACCCAAGAACGGCCCTTGAAGCACTCATTCAAGAAGGACCATTGTCTCATGACTGCCAAGTATCATTGGTTTGGGAAATACGTTAATTTCTGGACACCATCTGTGGCCCACGAGTTAGATCACACCTACCTGCCATTTATTCATGGAATAACCTTATCTGCTGAAGTCTTGGCTTTTATCGTCATCAAAACCTGGAGTTTATAGGTGTTATCTAGATTGATGTCTGTCTGCCCTTCTCTCTAGATTGGAGTAAGCCTGTGTAGAGCAGAGCCTCTTCCTCACCTATGGGAGCACATCAGGGGGAAGACTTGTCTAGAGATTGCAGGTGGACACGGGACCCAGTGGTGAGGGAAGATATGTGAGGGGACAGAAAGGGTTGTCTGCATGTGGCGGCAGCAGGCAAGGCATGGGTGGAGAGCTTTGCTTATTTTCAAAACAAGCAAAGAGATGCTACATATCAGACCTAGGTATTCCTACCACCTTCCGACTTCTCTCATCTTCCCTAACATTGACGGGCATATTTCCAACTTGAGCTTACAAATGAGAAGTTATGTGTACGTTGCTTTCACTCCAGAGAAGAAGTAAACATAACATCTCCCTAGAGCAGTGGTCCTGAACCTTCCAAATGCTGTGTGACTTTTTAATACAGCTCCTCATCTTGTGGTGACCCCCCCAACCATTAAATTATTTTCATTGCTACTTCATAACTGTAATTTTACTACTATTATGAATCACAATGTAAAGATCTGTGTTTTCTGGTCTTAGGTGACCCCTGTGAAAGGGTCATTTGACAACCCCCAAAGGACCCATTTCACAACCCACAGATGGAGAAGCATTGATTGCCCTAGATGGGTTTGGTCCTCTATTCCCACTTCATGGGACTCAAGGCACATCCTCCCCATCTCTAGGGAACACTTGTCTGGAGATCTTTGTCTCCCATTCTACCTTGGAAACCTGTATTGGTTGCTTTTCTGTAAGTTTGGAGAAAGGGGGTTTATTTTGGTTTTCAGTCCATTCTCCATGGCAGCAGGAGTGTGAGGCGGGCATAGCAGTCAAGGAACCCGACTCATCACATTTTCATTCATACACAGGAAGTGTAGAGAAAAGAGGAAGATGAGTGGCCAGGCTATAAAACCTCAAAGCCCACTCCCAGTGACATACTTTCTCCAGCAAGGCTCCACCTCTTCAAGGTTCCATAACCTATCCAAAGAACATCACTAACCCTGAGCTGAGTGTTCAGATACATGGGCCTATGGGGGACAGTCCTCATCAAGCCACCACCACTCCATGTGACCGCCACTCAAGTCTGCATAGAATCATCTCAATCCAGACTCTCCTGAGCCTTCCTCCACTCAATGCTTTACCCTAATCCCCCTAGAGAGAGTGCTCCTGCACAGACTATTGTAGTCCTCCTTGTTCAGACCCTCAGTGGTCACTGAAAACACCTCTCTGGTATCTCACATCTGTGTGGTGAATTCCCAGGATGTATTCAGGCTCCTGGACTACCCTCTTCCCCATTCACTATCCAGCAGCTACCTGAATCCAGAGCTGGGCCTGCGCTTGGCAGCCACTGCTCTCTGTTTAGAGCCCCTCTTCATCAGAACACCATGCTCTCTCCCTGCTTGACCGGGGTCTGCTCTCCAAGCCTCACACCCATCACCCTTCCCCTGCTCTTGACACAAAGAGGAGACAGATTTCTCTGCTCAAGAGGCTGGAAACCATGGTGATGGCCATGACTAAAGCACAGAGAAAGAGAGGGCTGCGAGAGACTGAGAGGAAGGGACTTTGATTGCATGGTAACGCATCAATTCCTTCCGTCTCAGAGCAGCTTCAAAGTGGAGAGTGTACAATCTATCTCCACCCTCATCAGAAGACATCGCTGTGGAAAAACCCCGTGACCTTGTGCATATTGAAACAAGGAGTTCATGGATCTGTTTTTCTGCCCTAAATGACTGGGTTGGAAACTAGGTCTGTCAAATGTTTGTAGAGGGTCACAGGGTCGTGGTGGAGCCTGTGGTGCAATGACTGAAGCACACAGCTCCTCTACTCAGCTCTGGATTCACATATGCTTCGTTACTAGCTGTGTGGCTGGGCTAGTTACGTAGTTCCTCAGCTCCCAGTTAGTGACAGAGTTGGAGACAATCCCCCAAGAGACAGCTCCCATGGTGCCTAGCACACAGTGAATACTCAGCAAAGGGTGCTTCTTACGATGCCAGGCTCTGTGTTAGAGCCCAGAAAAGCAGACTGCAAAACAACACAATTTATCACTGCCCACCCTTCCCTTTGTTGGTGAGCTCAGGAGGGGCCATGCATCCAGAGAGCAGGGGGAGTTGGGAATGGAAGAGGAAGCCAAGGGTGGTGGAGGAGGGCAGATGAATCCCTGTATCTCATTCTTCTCTCCCTAACGGGAACAGCAGCAATCAGCTTCTCCTCTCTCCTAACTTGTTTCCATGGTTCCCACCCAGGCTGCCTCAAAAATCTGTCACACTTTTAGCATAATGTGTAGTGAGCACCACGCAAAAAGCTTGTGTCACCGGCAGAGTCCAGGCCAGGCCCTTCCTCCTGTTCCCTGGGGACGATTCTGGTCCCGGGGTCAGGCTGGGCACCTGCAGCCTGAATCTCCGTTGAGTTCTCTGCTCTGTCCAAATTACCTGTGCTCGCCAGGTCTCCCTCACAGGTGGACCCATTAATGGTGTTGCATGTACAGCCTGTCAGCTCCCTAATTACACCTTTCAGTGGCGAGCTGCCTGGTAGATTTTCATGCTTTCTGTTGGGTGTCTTGATCCTTGCCGTTGTCAGAAAAAGTTACGCTGTGGCCTGGCTGTCAGAATGGAGATGATGGCTTTTGTTTTAGCTGGTCTTTTTATTTGTCTCATGGTCAGCCAGCCAGCCAAAAAAAAAAAAAAAGTAGAAGGAACGTAGAGCTGACTGTAGAATTGAAAGCTCATTTTCATCATTTATTCGCTGAGCATTACTGAACAAGCCATTTAACCTCTCTGGGTCTACAGCAGGGGGATGATGTTAAGAGGTACCCCACATGTGAGATCCTGTATAAGGAAGGCTTTGGTATAGCTGTGAAGGGGAGTTTGATATTCTTCCTCAATTCTGAATAAGGAATGTGGATTTGGACCTCGGTATCTGTGGTTAGCCTACTGGGCGACTTTGAGCAAGACACTTAACACCTCTGATTCCACTGTTCTCCTGGTCCCATGGGAATTAAGAAAAGCAATATACACTTTTTTACCTTTTAGGATTGCTGTATCAAAGACACAATCAACTTGAAAAACACCAAGAGTCGCATACCAGTAAGGTGGCGGTGAGAAATAAAACAAGATTTCAAGAGGCTGGGGAGGAGTGGGTTAGAGCACTGGCTGCTCTTGAAGAGGACCCAAGTTCAATTCCCAGCACTTACACAGCGGCTCACAAACACGTAACTCGAGTTCCAGAGGATGCAGAGCCCTCGTCTGGCCTCCGTGACGCAGATGCACATAGGCAACCAGTTGTTCATGCACATGAAGGAAAAATAAACAAATATTTTTAAAACAAAACCAACCCAGGAGGAAAGTGCATTTACCGAGCAAGTGTGAGGAGCTGAGTTCAAATTCCCAGGCCTTACTCAGGAAATCTGTGTGAGAATGCACATGTCCATGTAACCCTAGTGCTGTGGGGGGACAGAAACAGGAGGATAGTTGGGACTTCCTGGATGCTAGCATAGCTCTAAGTTTAGTAAGAAACTCCTTCTCAAGGAAATAAATCAGAGAGTGACTGGCAGGGCAGCTAATGTCTTCTCTGGCCTCTCCATTGTGTGTCCACTTCTCTCTTTTTCTCCCTCTCCTCCTCTCCCTCTCCCTTTCCTTCTTCTCCCTCCCCCTTTCCCTCTCCCTCTCCTCCTCCTCTCCTTCTCCCTTCCCCTACTCTTCTCCCTCTCCCTCTCCCTCCCTTTCCTCCTCTCCCTCTCCCTCTACTCCCTCTCCCTCCCCCTCCTCCTCTCCTTCTCCCTTCCCCTCCTCTTCTTCCTCTCCCTCTTCCTCTCCATCTACCTCTCCATCTCCCTCTCTGTTTTGTGTGTCATCTTGACACAAGCTGGAGTTATCACAGAGAAAGGAGCCTCCCTTGAGAAAATGTCCCCATGAGATCCAGCTGTAAGGCATTTTCTCAATTAGTGATCAAGGTTGAGAGGGCCCATTGTGGGTGGTGTCATCCCTGGGCTGGTAGTCCTGGGTTCTATAAGAAAGCAAGCTGAGCAAGCCATGGGGAGCAAGCCAGTAAGTAACATCCCTCCACGGCCTCTGCAAGTGAGTTCCAGTCTGACTACCTTTGGTGATGAACAGCAATATGGAAGTGTGAGCTAAATAAATCCTTTCCTCCCCAGCTTGTTTCTTGGTCATGGTGTTTATGCAGTAATAGAAACCCTGACTAAGATACTCCTCCTCTCCTTCCCCCTCTCCTTTCCCCTCCCCCTCCCTCTCCCTCTCCCTCTCCCTCTCCCTCTCCCTCTCCCTCTCCC
>JANHMN010000024.1:8155784-8210624 GCA_030674055.1 Rhabdomys pumilio | reverse complement strand
CTCTCCCTCTCCCTCTCCCTCTCCCTCTCCCTCTCCCTCTCCCTCTCTCTCTTTCTCTCTCTCACACACACCATATACACACATACCATACACACACACACACAGAGAGAGAGAGAGAGAGAGAGAGAGAGAGAGGAGAAGAGGAGAGCACACATGCATTTATAGCATGCTTGCAGATAAGAATGGGAGATCCATGGGCTCTAGCTGCCCTGGCCCTGGCCCTGTTTCCTCAGGCCTACATAACAGTGAGCAGGGTGGAATGCCAAGAGGCAGGAGAGATGTGAGCCTAAATCAGACCTTCCAGGCCAGCATGGAGCTCACAAGTACAACAGAAAGACTGCTTGACTACTTGCTAGGGTCCAGACATCGGACCCTACACTTCCACAGCTCCTCCTGTCCTTCAGTCCCACAGTTCTAAGAAAGCATTATTAACATTCATGTTCAACAGTGGAGGGGCGTTTGAGATTGATGACCCAGATGACTACATTGAACCAGACACAGAGCTCCATATGATACTCAGTCCTCAGAGTAAGAGCTTCTTATGTTTCTCAGGTGCGTCTGTGAGCAAGGCCTGCCCCACTGCTTCTCCTGAACTAAGCCTTGGGTCCCGCATAGGAGAGGATGCTTATTTTTTTTTTTCAGATGATAAATCAAACACATAGCATTCAGGTAGTTTTCCTGGAGGGGGGGTGTAGTCGTATCTAGTCAATGATGTGCCTTAATCATTTTTTAAAAAATAACTCTTTTCTTAGCTCTTTGTGGATTTCAATGTAATTTAATTATATTCACCCCTGACTCCTCTTAAGTCATCCAAGCCCACCCTACAGAATTTGAGAAGGTTTTTAACAGCTCTACTTCAGTCAGGGGATTGAGATCTAGAACATACAAAGAACTGCAAATATTAGACACAAAAACCAAAACTCCCAATTAATAAACTGGCTAACGGAATGAACAGATAATTCTAAGATGAACTATGAACACGGAATAAACATCTTTAACAAAATCCAGTATCTTTAAGCCATCAGGGAAATGAAAATTCATACTACTCTGAAATTCCATCTCACCCCAGTAAAAATTGCTACCACCAAGAAAACAAGCGGTGACAAATGCTGGCAGGGATGGAAAGAAAGGAGCTCATGGTTGATGCGGATGGAAGTACAAACTGGTACAACCATTTTGTAAATAGGAAAAATTAAAATAGAACTGCCATCAGACCCAATTATAGCAATGCTGGGCATATACCCAAAGGACTCAACGTCCTACCACGAAGACAGGTGTTCATCCATGGTTTTTGTTGCACCGTTCACAAGAGCAAGGGAATGCAAACAGCCTAAAATGTAATCAACAGATGAATACACAATTCCGTTATATTCACCTATACAGACAACAAAGTGTATCCTTGCCTATTGTTCATTGTATCTGAAAGTGATCAGGTGACTCCTCTGTTGAGGACTACCAGCTAGCATAGAATCAGCTTACATACCGGAGGAGTAGCACAGACAGATATGCCCTACCTTCTCATCCCCTTACCACAGTTCTGTAAGAAAGAGAAGTCTGAGGTGTGGAGAGATTGGGTGAATGGCCCAAGGTGATGAGAAAGAGGAAAAGCTGAGACTCGAACCCATTTGTGCATCTTGTATTAAACCCTCAGTGAGCCGTCCTCTCAAGAGCCTCAGTGCACTTCCCCCTAAGAGCAGAGGAATAATGTACCAAGGATCAGCCATCAGGGATAGGAGCTGGAGCAAACAGCAGGGGATACAAAGATATCCTTAGGGTACACAATATCATCCCCTTCAGAGACGCAAAGAAATCATTCCACTGTCCTGGTGCAGTCCTCTAATGAGCACACACACACACACACACACACACACACACACACACACACACCAGATTCTCTCTGCAGCCTGGCAGATTCTCTCTGCAGCCTGGCTGGAAGAATCAACCCACAATGACTCCCAGGGCGCAGTCCTCACTAGCTGCTACTAGCTGCTTCCCCAGATGTCACCATCAGAGCCATTGATCACCAGGTCAGCCCTCATCCTTTCTGACAGCACAGAAACACTCCTCGCCTCTGAGGGTCCTGTCTCTCTCAGTGGACTCTGCTGGACAGGTAGTGAAAGTGAAGGCCACAACAAGCCCATCCTCCACCCAAAGACTCCCACGATGGAAAGAAAAGAAGGAACAGGTAAGCCCAAGAGGAAAAGCACAGCTTCCTCCACCAGCTGCTGCACAGTCCTCTTGTGTCACTGAAAATATACCCAGTGCTGTGCGTGTGAGGATGCTCGGAGCTGGGTTCAAGTCTCAGTGTTGCTGTGTGTCCCTGCGCAGTTTCTTTTTGTCAGGCTTTTGCCTCCTTCGCAAAATCAACGAGGTTGGACTAAATACCACTTGGGCTTTAAGAGTCGCCATGTCCACTGGCTCATTTCCCACTGCTCCACAGGAAGAGGCACAGCTAGTAATAACAGAACAGTCAGTAATAACTGCAAAAGGCCAGCCCCTCCCTAAAAGCAGGCACTCTGAATCTACAGATAACCACAGCTTCCTCCTGCTGGATCACAAGGGAGGAACAGGCAGCTGTTGCACTCACTCAGAACAAATCTTGTTTCTGCCCAAGTTGCTGGCTCAAAACAGGGGTTCAGTATAGGAAGGTGGATGGGTGGATGGATAGATGAACAGATATGGACGGACAGATGGATGGACAAACTGACCGAAGGGCATGTGGGTGGACAGACAGTATGGTCAGACGGGTGGATGGCTGGATGGACTGACAGAGAGACAAGCCTGATGTAATTTGTGTTTCTCTTCCTCCGCTATATTCTGTTTCACTCCAAGGTACTCCCAAGAGTACCCCCAAGAGTACCCCCAAGGTACCCTCAAGGTACCCTCAAGAGTACATTCAAGACCCGGACTGGTCCCATGTCACACTGCCAGGTGAGGGTTTCCTTAGGTACTCTGGCCTCCGCTTTCCCACCCTACCCTGCTGGTTAAATGCCCTCTCTGCAATGAGGAACCCTTTTGCTAGCCAATAATTAGCTCTGGAGAAAGCCAATTAAAAATAGAGCCCGGATTAATAAGAGGGTGCAGGTGTATTGTTGACTGCAGATGTACAATGTATTGCTTTAATTTGTGAAGAAACCTCTTCTAGTCCTAAGTGATGGCGGCCTCCAGACACTCAGCTCCTGCTCCTCAGCAGAACAAATGCTAGCTTTACATTTTTTTAAAAGACACTACTGCTATGTAGCCCAGGCTAGCCTTGAGGTCATAACAATTCTCTTATCTTAGCATCCCCCTTCCCCAACACGCCTGAGAGTTAGGATTGCAGGTGTGTGGAATTCCAGGCTAATTTCCCTCTTTAACCAACATACTGGTCAAACATCTGCACAGCTTTCTGGGTGTCAGGATCACTCCTCCTGTGAGGCACACGGCAGAGATGCAGCAGCTGTCTAGTGGCCCCTGCAACAGCTACAGAAACAGGGGCTTCTGTCTGCTGTCACCAGGCATCGGCCTCTGTTGGCAGTGAGCTGAGGGGACTGTCTTGTGGGGATGCGAGAGTGCCTGTGACTAAAATTTGTGCATTGCATTATAAATGTCATTCCCCCTCCCCTTCATTCTGGTGACAAGTTGAGTACGATTGAGGACTTAGCCAGACATCTCTTGGCCATCTAGGCCTGAGAACAGAGCTGACAACAAGGATTCTGTCTGTGGTTACCAGATAAAGCTAGTGGTAAAACACAAGCCTAGAGTCAAAGGTGTCTAGGTTCAAATCCCTCAGACGAACACTCGCCCTCTCAGTGCCTGGCCACTCACATCTGGAAAGAGATTTGACGAGGCTGAGGGATGGCTTGGTGGGTAATGGTGCTTGCATGCAGCCAAGCCTGATGACCTGGGTTTGATCCCTGGAACCCACGTGGTAGGAGAAAATTGACTCCTGAAGGTTATCCTCTGATCCCCACATGTGTCCTTGTGACACATGAGCATGTGCGTACATGCATGCGTGTGTGCGTGCATCGTGCACACATGTACGTGAGCATGCATGCTCACTTATGAAATAAGTAAATAAACGAGATAATACAGACAATGTGCCTTACCCTGGTCTCCGATGTGTGAAAGTTCTTGTCATCACCATCACCCTCACTGTCCACAGACTTGCGACTTCTGAGAAGGGAGGAATCAAGTGGAACTCTGTGTGACAGCTCGTCAAACTGTGACAGGGAGACTGGGCAACCTGGGCCTGGGAACACACTCGGGTCAGGGTTCCAGAAGGAAGTGTCTTCTATGCTTTGCAGGAGTAAGTGTCTGCTATCAAATTTCCCATGTCTCTTCTCCACCAAGAGCCCATGTTACCCTGTGCACAATAAACAAAATGGGGGAGGGGGAGACAACAGAAAGAGTAAAGTGTGAGCTGTTGGGAGATCCCAGCTTCTCCTGGTGGGTGGAGCCTCTGGGAAGGGTGATGTGGGCATTCATGCCTCCATGTGGAGATCCAGGAGGTGCTGGTGACACTAAGTGCCGATTACTCTTGGGGCCAGGGATTGCTGTGCTGTGGCAACCCCACCCCTGAAATGCCTGACTGCTTAAGCATCGCTTTGCAAATGCTTATTTTTTCCCCATGAATCTTTAATCAGGTGCCTTGATGAAGTACACAGCCGCCATCTCCAGAGAACTGCTGGATATGGCTTGATCAGTTCTTTCTGTCACATAGGGTAATAGGAGTATGGGTACCACCTGCTTTCTGTACACTGCCCCCAAGACCTCTATAACACTGCAGTAAGCCAGAGTATCCCCAACTCCCCCAGATAACCAAGAATCTCAAGCAGATTCAAGATGTCCCAGTCTGGTGGTTTCTAGGGGCCTTTGTTTTTCCTGGTGTGCCACCTGTGGCTCATGATGTCCCTGTAAGAAAAGGTGGAGGTACCCAGCCCAGCCCAGCCCTGCCTCTCCACTCTCGCATCAACACATCGAACACTTGAAAACCTAAAGTGGATTTGTATCCTTCTTCTTGGCTGCTTTTCTGCTATTTTTTTTCTTTATCTCGATGCTATTTGTGAAGCCAGAGACCAAAGAGCCCAGCCCTTGCCTTGTGTCAGTCCACCTCTAGCATAATCCCTGAGAGACTTGGACATGTAACCTTCGAGGAGCAGGAGGCTGGAGGTGGGGGCTGCTCTGGAACTCCCAATCAGAGGAAAGCTGTTCCTCAGACCCTTCTCCACACAACTCACTCCCAGCGAGCTCTGCTTCAGGCAGCCTCCTGACTTCCACCTCCCCCTCACTTATCCCTGGCCTCCTGGGATTATGGGGAAAGCCATTACCTCAGGATTAAGCTTCAGTTTGATTCTCATCAAAGACTCTGGTCACTGAGTATTTGCTTAACACCAGACCTTTCAGGCCCCATCAAATTTAACAAGGCCTGACAGATTTGGGATTAAACAGAGAAACCCAGACAAATCCATACTTTCATAGGAGCCCCTAGTGACTGCAGCAGGACAATCAGGGTTCTAAAGAAGCAGGCGCTACAGTTAGCGCCTGCATTGTGCCACCATGATGACAGCCCAGCTTCCCAGCTGCCAGCCCTGACCTCTGCCCAGCTCCCCACACTGGATCGCATCTTTTTACTCTAGTGAGTGAAGAGGCTCAGCTCACATGTGTGCAATGCAGCCTCGCTGGGGGCAGGGAGAGCATGCTGTAGGAATCCAGGGGCAGGTAGCGATGCTTTGTGGATGTGATCAAAGCTACCTGGCTCTCCCCAGAACCTCACTCAAGAGGGCTTTCCAGTAGATTACATCGTCTGTGTAGCAAGCAGATGCAGCACAGCCAGGCAGATCCCCTTCAGGAATCCCTTTGTTGCACGTGTCATTGATACATTGATAAGAAAGCTTTTATTAGTAGACAACTTAGGAGCTACAAAGTAGGTGTCAAGTCTGCCTTGCTATAATGTGTAACCTGGGGTTAACTCTAAGACACTCAGCTCCCTCATCTGTGATGTGGGAGTGTTGTAGTGTAAATTACTTACCTCAGAAAGATGTTAGACTGAGAACAACCACAGAAAATTTCCCAAACTCATGTTCAACTCCTTTCTTCCGGGCACATGGGCATGAGTGCAGTGCCTATCTAGGCCAGAAGAGGGCATCAGATCCCCTCGTGCTAGAGGCAAAGTCTGATATAGGTGCTAGGAACTGGACTCCGGTCCTCTGCCAAGCCATCACTCCAGCCCTCAACTAGTTTCTGTCCTCTTTCCTTCTTACTTGTTTATGCAATCCAGTTAGTTTAAAAATTGAAAGCACACACACATGCACACACACACACTAACCAACAACAACAACAAAAAAAATTCAAACAAACAGCAACAAAAACCAAAGTCATGTACCTTATTCTTTTGACTTTTGTGTTTCTACCAGAGCAAGCACAAGGTATCCTTTCCCTACTGAGCCCCTGAGAAAGTACAGAGCTGCATGAGAAACTACCCGCAACAAACTCCCAAGAGTTGTTGCCTTTCTCTGAGGCCTGCTGTCTGATTTCTCTCAGGCTGTCTGCCCAGTTCCCTTTAGTCTTGGCTAGCTGCTAATTTACACCCTTGCCTTTCCACCCCAAGAGCTTGGCTTCGGCTCAAACTTCTTCTTTAAAGATGGGGAAGTTGGAGAAGGGGGTGCCAGGGAGGCCCCATTTTGACTTGTATTGTGATAACAAAGAAGAAACAATGGCTGGTGTTTACTGAAAATTAATTTTTTGGAAATTACTTTGTCATTTGTTTTACTCTTCTTAATTAAAATTTACTTGGTGAAGAGAACACCCCATAAATTAACTCAGATGCAACAGCAAATTAATTAGCATTTAGTGACTAGACATTACTCACAGACTGGACAAATTGCTTTCAGGTTTTTGCCTGCATTTGGTCAAGTGGGTGGGGGAAAGGGAGGGTCTGGGTGCTGAGTGAGAGTATTTGGGGCTGGTGCTCCCCCAAATAGTCCTGGCCCATGTCTCCCTGTCATGTGCACTCTAGACAGTCCTGTCATCCTGAGCCAGCCCTGGGTATCTGTCTTCCTAGAGGTTTCCCTCTCCCTCCATGGAAACAAATAGGAAGACACCAGGGCAGCCTGATTATACTCGAGACAGTCTCCCTTGGAGGCTAGCAAAATGGAGAAGATGCCTTCAGGAGGCTCCTCTCAACCAAATGGATCTCAGGTTGTACAGACAAGAGCTTGGAGAAACCAGTGCCAAGTGTATTCTTTTCTTAAGTCATGTGACAGATTCTTCTCAGTGGAAAAGACTCAAATTTTGAGAAATTGACGCAAGTACCAAGCTGGCTGAGCCGTGTCTACTGACACCGTGTTTCTTACAAAAGAGGCTAAGGGACACTGGGGACTATGCTTAAGAGCAAGGTTGGTGGCTGACATTTTAATCTTAGTACATCTTACTGATCCCTGGCCTGGAGCAAGCCACTTAACCTTCTCTTGGCTTTGCTTCCTTTGGACACCAATAGTTCGGACCACCTGGGATTGTGCTGAAGGCTAAACTAGGCATGGGTTGGAAGTCCCGAGATCAGAGCCCAGCATGTTGCAAGGACCCAGAGTACATGGAAGATGGCTGGTGTGGAGCTCCAGATCCAGATGCCAGGCCTTGAAGCACAACCTCGTCACTTACTAGCCTCAGAACCTCCCAGTGCCTCAGTTTCCTCACTCAGTGGAGGAGACAGAAAGAGGTTCTTGCTTCTAGGGTGGATGGTTTAACATATGCAAGGGATTTAGAATGGTACCAAGCATGTAACGGATGATGAGTGGGTGACTTCTTGTTGTTTCTCTCAGTAATATTCATTTACTTCTTTCTGACATCATGACTATGTCTGAGAGATGGAAAAAAAAAGCTCAAAATGAAGCTAGTTCATCATGACCATCTGAGAAGGGGGTCAAGCCATCCATCATCGTCGCTGAAGACTCATCCCCACAACAATGGTAGCCCACAAACGAGCCGGAGACTCAATCCATCTTCACAGCTGAACAGCAGCAGAACTGCCATGGTGCACCCCAATTCCTCCCAGCTGTGCAAAGCTCATCGCCAGAGACTTCCCCCGCCTTTCCCGAGAAGCATGGAGGAATGGCCTGAAATGGGCATTTCATGTTACACACTGATCTAGGGCAGGCTCTCTGGCAAGCACCTATGCTTCTTCAGGGCAAGCTCACTGCTAAGGAAACACAGGAAATGACCAGAGTCTGTGATCAGAACAGGAGGCAACTCCCAGGCTAACCTGTCTGGAAGTCCCCTTCCACCAACCCATGCTCCAGGAGATCTGTGAGTATCAGTTTTGAGACTCTCCTGACAACCAGTGTTTCTGGGGATGGGAGCAAGAGCAGAGTCCTCTTACCAAACAGGAGTCACGTCTTCAGTTGGGATTGGGCTTGTGAAGCCAAAGGCCAAACTAGAAAAGTAGCTTTGCTGGATACCTTATCAGACAAGGTGTACGGTACCCTACTCCTGTAATCCCAGCTAGTTAGGAGCTGAGGTTGAAGGATCTCAGGTTGGAGGCCACCTTGGGCTATCCTAAAATAGAGATATTTACAGTGTCCAACTCCTCAGAGGATCGCAGGAGTTACACCTAGATGGGGCTTATACAACCTAGAATCTTTAAGGGAAGAAGAAGTGTACAAGCATCTCTTGTCAGCAGTGAAAGTCTAATTCTTTACACAAATATCAGTCACTCCTTTTTTTAGACTATTTTTATAGATCTCTCATTGTGTGGGAGACAGCGTTCAGTGCCGAGATCACACTGACAAATAAAAAATAGCCCTGACATTTGGAAAGGGGTACCCTACCATATAGTGGGGTAATCCTGGGAATATTTCTTTATCAGTTGGTGTCCCCATCAAATCTCATACTGCTTGTTATTTATCTCACACAACAACAAAAATTATTTCTGGAGAGATGGTCTCACTATACAGCTCTGATGGCCTCACGGAGATCTGCCTGCCTCTGCTTCCCAAGTGTGGCCACTAAAGGTGATAAAGCGAATATTTTGGAGGACCAGAATGAGTTATGTGCTGTGGGAGGCATGTGTGAGGAATGTACACATGGAGTGTGCAGTCTAAAGATAAGAATATTGTGACATCTTTAGTATCCAGTCACCCCAGATTTATGTCCCCATGTGGCCTTTGGTAAAGTTTGGAAGTTCTCCCCAAAAGGCCCACGAAACAGAGGCTTGGCTGTCAGCAGGTGGCACTATGGGATGTAGTAAAAACTTTGATAGGCAGAGTCTAGTGGAAGGAAGTGAGGTCATTAGGAACAATGCTGAGTACAGTGCTTGGGAAAGCCCAGTGAAATAGATACTCAACCATCTTCTTTCTCAATGGTGTGCGTGTGTGTGTGTGTGTGTGTGTGTGTGTGTGTGTGTGTGTGTGTTGTACATTCCATGTGGGGTGGGATACCTCTAGGGTCTAGAAGAAGATGTAAGATTCCCTGGATATTGGTACCCATCCCACATCCACCTTTCTCCCAAGCTTCATCCCTGGTTGTCATGAAGTGAGCATCCTCTTCTGTATCAGCCGTTGCCATATCAACACCAGCTCAGAAGGAACGGGATCAAAGGACTGTTATGGAAACACCACGCCTCCTTTTAAGTTGATATGTAGAATATTTTTTTCATAGCAACAGAAAGGTAATACATCTTAGTTCCAACCAAATGGTCTGATACCATGCTGCCTTCATACCTGCAGGCCTAACTAATCCAAATGTCCCATAGTCATGGGTTGTTCTAGAAATAGGTATATGGACCAAGTTTCACAGAATAGGCATGAGGAGAAGGCTTCCGGGGGCATGGAAAAGTTCCTCACTCCCAGGAAAAAGCTCTTTTGTTCCTTAGGACTTGCTGTTATCTGCATGTTGCCCAGACCCGTTATCCTTTTCAAACAAAACCAAAGGCACAGTTTAGACCCATGATGGTGGATCACAGACACAGAAGAAACCTGGATGCCTAGTACCACCCTTGAGGCCCTGAGTCTCCCACCTCTGCAGCCTGCTGTACCTTCAGATCTTTAGTTATGTGAGGGAATAAATCTCCCTATTTTTCAACCAGCTGGATTCTAGGTTTCCGTTCTTTGCTGCTACGGCGTCCTGTGGAATCATGGGCTAATAATACTATACATCACTATTAATAGTTAACATTAAAACATGCTTGACATCTCACCATCCGCTTTCCATTCATTACTTCATTTGATTTCCAAACCAACACCACCAGAAAGATCTCCTTTCTACCTTTATGTCACGGGTGGAGAAGTGAAGACTATGGAGCTGTGGTTGGCTTGCCAGTGCTGTCCAGCTGGAAAATGGGAAGTTGGACTGTCCGTGCACATGTGGTATTCCATTGGTATTAGCTTCTTCCTATTTGGACAAGGAGGCGGTGCTTCAGCATTTTTTTAGCATCTGTTCTGGGATGAGTTGGAATGGATTTTGATCAAGGGCAAACAGGTCCAGAAAGGGACTTCCTGTGGGGTTCCAGAGCTATCCACTCTAACACCTGTCATCAGAAACTGGACAATCAGAGCTGGGGGTGTGGCTTTGTAGACAGAGTACTTACCTCATATACATGGAGCCCCAGTGCAGCCAAAAGAGGGTGTGTTGAAAAGGTAAAGGCACAAGGTCTAAAGTTAAAAGTAGTCCTTGCCTACATAGCAAGTTTGAGGTCAGGATAGGATGGGCTGCACATGTTTAAAATGAAAGGAGAAAAGAGGAGATGAGATGAGACAAGACTCTGGAGCTACCAGGACAGATGGAAACTGGAACTTCACATCTTGGACAGTGACTCCTTCCTGTCTGGGAAACAGAGCTGATACATTGTTAAGAAGCAGAAGGATGGTTTCAACCTCTGCGTTGATGTTTGAACTCTCTCCCAATGGAGTTTTAGAGAAGATAGATGCCAAGTCTAGGAGGAGGACATAAGGTGAGGAAGAAGGAGCCACATGAAGACCTTTAAACAAGCTCCAGTTCTGAGACAAGCTGGGTATACTCCAGAGCTAGAGGTGATCCTGGTGCCACTGCTGTCTGGGACAGGACTGTGTGAGAGTGGAAGGATGGAGTCATGGAGGGGCACACTCCAAGAGTTACCACTGCTCACAACTACTGATGAGTCCAGTACTATGTGTGATGGTTCTCCACATGAAGGCATGTTCCAAGGCACTGCACAGCTCAGAAGAGATGCTGGGGGATGAGAGGGCCAGATACTCATAGCTCCGGTTACAACCCTTGATCCTTCCTTCCTCTGGTTGCTAAAGGGGCTGAGCACACTTCCAAAGCTTTAAAAAATAAAAGTACTAAAGCACTGATGTAATTTGTCCTTGTACCATCACTCTGGAGAGTGACAGGTGACAGTCCATGATTGAAATCAAGGGCTGTCTAGGAGTGGTAATAGTGTCCTGTTGGAGGTTTGACAGTAGACCCACAGGATAAGAAGAAAGAGGGGTACCTGATTGAGAGCTCTGAGTTGGCCACTGCAGACATCCACAGGCTAGGGACAGGAAGTTTAGCCCCACCACTGTCAACAGAAAATGCTGATGATTTAGAGAACTCAGTTCACTCACTATCAAGAGGAGAGAAGAAGAATCTGAGAGAGGAGGTCATTTTGTTTTAAAGTATCTACTCCCTTCCCTTCTATGCTGGTGTAGTCTGGGAAAATAAGGTTACAAAGGTACCTTTGTACCAATGTATAATTCGAGTTTGCACGTTGAAATCTTTCAAAGACAATTGCAGGGGATAAATGACCAAAGTGAGAAATACCACATTTTGAGTACCAGCTGCTTTGGGGAGGGGGGACTGGATGATCAGCATTGTCAAACAACCACAGCAAATGTGGGATCACCCAAGGACCAGGATCACAGGACAGATGGAGCCCTACTCTTCCTATTGTGAGGTAGATCAGTGAGCCTGGGCTTTGGGGTGGAATACGGCCCTGGAACTTTCTGTTTCTGTAAAAATGAACTAAGATACAACTGTACAATTCAATGGCATCTCATGGCATTGTGCTAAGGGTCCAGTAAGATGGAATATGCAAAGGGCTTGTTCCCAAAGAGACCACACCGAAAGCACTAATGTGGTTAGTCTGTCAACAGTAATGTGTCATATGCACAATGTATTTGTTAAGAAGAAACACCTCAGGTAAAGCATTCTCACTACAATCCATTTTAAAATTCAAAAGCCCAAGAGAAAGAACTCTCCCTCTTCCTCCACCCCAGAGCCATTCCAAAGAAAGGGTTCCATTTGACTCTTTTTGTGTAAAACAAATACTTTCAAATGCTTTAGAACACATACAATTTGATCTTGACATTCTGAGATAAATTCTGTGTGGATCCCATTATTGATGCCAATGAAATAAGTCAACATTGTCACTACTTCTGGCCTTGACTCTTGCTTGCCATGGTCTAGGGGATATTGAAATTCTTGGTGGCACATTTGAGCTCTTAGCTTCCAGCTCACAGCAGACATGCCAGCAACTTCGAACATTAACCACACACCAGTTACATGATAAAAGCTAAACTATTATTTATATTGAATATTATGTAACCATCACACCAGGCCTTTGCAATAGAAATCTTAAGGAAGAAACCCAGGCTTTCCCAGGTTTCTGGGTTAGCTGTGATGCAGATCAAAATTAATCCTAGTTTTCTCAGGTGGCAACACCTATGAACTTCCTCAGGACCACACGTCATCTGACATCACCTTTATATTTCAATATGTACTGTTTCATCTCCCAGCCTTAACAAGAGCTGTCAGGACAATGCCAAGGCATCCTGGACTCTTTCCACCACTCCAAATGCACAGCTAGCTTTAACAAGAGCTTGCTTCCTGTTCGGTTTTCATCCTAGAATGAATCTGCCCCTTGATCTAATTTTAACTCATCAGTAATCCTCCCATCAGAATCATGACATCTCTGATCTTTTCAAGTATTTCCATTTGGCAAAGCATAAGTGGTCCACGCATCACGGTGGACAAGCTGGTTTTGCTTTCAAAAGTGTGTGTGCCGGGGCTGGGAGGATAGCTCAGTGGGTAAAGCACTTGATGAGCCAGCATGAAGACCCAAGTTCAGATTCCCAGCAGCCAGGTGGGAGTCAGGTATCACAGCATACCTGGAAACCTAGCACTGCAGTGAGAGGCAGGGACAGGCCAACCAGTCCAGCTAGTCAGTGAGCAGTTGGTTCAGTGAGAGACCTTGTCTCAAAAATTAAGGTAGTGAACGACAGTGGGAAATATCCAGCCTCTGGTCTCCACAGGCATATGCATCCTCAAACACACAGACACATGATTTTATTTATATAAAAGACTCACACAGACACAGACAGACACACACATGCATTTGCTTATACACACACACACACACACACACACACACACACACACACACATTCACACACACACAATAACCTTTCTTCTGTAATTCTTCCATCTACAAAAGATACTTTGGTCTTCTAAGGGTTTGCTACAGGTGTCTACAGCTCCATCTAGGATGCTATACTGATCTCTGCTCTAAACTTATTAACACAAGACAACATACTTCATTACTGCGGAAGTTTCACCATGTTTCGGTGACCACTAAGAATCCTCAACTGTTGCCAACCATTCAATGTATCTCAATATTCTAGATTCATACCACACAGAAATGCCCAGTCTTTCCATATAATAGCAAGACTCTACTCTTTGTCAAAATACAGTCTTATAGTTACCCTTTGGTCCACTAACACTACTTCTAATAATCTACACCAAGGAAATCATTGAAACAGACAAAGATGCACACAACACTCACTGCATATTATATATAATAACCTCAAATTGAAAAGCATCTCAGTATCAACAATGAGAGGATAGTTAAATAAATTACAGTGCATAACTACAATGGGATATTATGAAGCCCGTAAGGATCATGTTTTCAAAAAAATAGTTAAAGACAGAATAAAAATGTTCATGATATTCTATAGAATTAGAACTAAAAGGAAGGGGAAAAAAACACGTTCAGTTCTATAAAGGATGACTGAGCAGGAGTTATGTTGGTTTGTGTGGTCGTACTGGGAGAGACACAGGTTGTATCAATAAAAGAAAGCTACCTAGAAACACATTTTGGGTGAACATAAGGTGAGTTATCCAAGGGTTATTAATACCCAAGCCATGATTTTCAGAGTAGGTGGTAGGCAGGGCGAGTTGAAAATGACAGGAAGGAAGAGGCTTATAAAAGGAAGGGACAGAACAGGGAGTTGTGGTCTTTCTAAAGGGACTGGGAGAGGTGGAGGGAGAGAGCAGATGTGAATGAACACATGGTGTACCATATTGCTTCATTAGCTGTCATCAGAACTATCTTATGTTATTTTACTAGATTTGAGGGGAGGGTACTTCAGAAAATGCTAGGTTGTAAGGTACCTTCAGTCAATGATAGGTCAGTGGGAAACGGCAGGAATGTTACCTGGGAAATAGACAAAGGGAGAAGAATTTAAAGACAAGACAAAAAAAAAAAAAAAAAAAAAAACAAAAAACAAAAACAGAAAGGTGAGCTTTGAAGGGTCTCAGTTCTTCCTGTTCTGCCATCTTGGTTTTAGACTCATGTTCAGTCTCTGGGTCTTTCCTGCCTGTGTTAGATGCATCGTTATCTACTTGGGAAATCATTTATGTCATTGGACAATGATAACCATTAAACAACCTCATCTTACACCCACCCAAAATATATTTCTAGGTAGGAGAAGGGAGATTAGATATTGATGAAAATATCTAATTATTTTCAGACTTGATTAGATATGATGAAAATACCACCTCGCCCTGTGATTCCCCCTTCCCAATCTACCACATACCATCCTCACCATGGGAAACCATCATTGAGGCCCTTCCACACGTCACCTGGCCAGTTCTCAGGACCATTCAAGTCACCCAAAACAGCAAAGAGTAAGGAACAGTTACCAGCCAAGAGGAGACACAGTGGCTAAATGCCATGAGATATGTCTGATGGGAGGCTGAACTAGAACAACACACACACACACACACACACACACACACACACACACACACACACACGTGTGCACATGCATGCATGTGCATGTGCATGGGGGCTGGAAGGTGACTTAGTGTGTAAAGATTTTGCCATGCCAGGTTCAGCCACATACGTCTATAAGCCTAGTGCTGGTGATGGGCAGGGTTATCATGAGAGGGTGTACCAAGACAGGTAGATTCTGTGAGCAACTGGCCAGCAAGTCTAGCCAATCAGTGAGCTCCGGTTTCAGTGCTAGGATGAAGTTTCAAGAAATGAGATGGAAAGCCATAAAGGAAGAAGGCACCTAGACCTTTGGCTATCACAGTTAGGCACACAGACAAACCGATAAACACACACATACACACACACACACACACACACACACACACTCACACACACACATACATTCACACACACACACACTCACACACACATACACACACACTCACACACACATACACACACACACACACACACACACACACACACACTCACACACACACATACTCACACATACACAAAGCAGGGAGAGGAACTTGGAACATAGGTGAATATTAAGGAAAGAGCAATGAATGATAAATAATAATAATAATAATAATGATAATAATAATAATAATGTACCAATGTTTTTAACAAAGGCCAGAGTAACATAGTAAGCATAAGCTAGCGACCTCAGTGGTGACTGGAATAGAGTACAGGGGAACTTTCTTTTCGAGTCATCTAATTTTTCTATAAACCTTAAACTATTTGGCAATAAAAAGCTTATTTAAGAATATAATCAAAATACGTTGTATGGAATTTTTTAATGATAATAAAAATCAGTATCCCCAGCCATCCTTAAGATGTACTTCGCATGTTCAAAAACATTCTTGTGGTTTCTATAGAGATGCCTATGAATACTTTAAAACACTTAACTGTTGTCCAAGAAGCCCTTGCTCCCACTACCTCTTTTTTTCCTTTCTCTTCTACTTTCTTCTTAAAATCGATGCTAACAATGTCTTTTTAATAAACTCCAACTTTGCTTCCCAAAAATCCCAGTTCATTTAAAAACAAAACATGTCTAAGGAAGAAACTAGAGCGATTTGGCCTGTGTGTGCCCTTTGTAGAAGTTGGCTGAATGAGGCAGACTGGATGGATAGAGCATTAAGAAACCAAGAACAAAGTGCTTGGCCCGGAGAACCAGGGTGCCAGTTACATCCTGAGCCTGGAATTTAGGCCTGGTTCCCGCTAGCAATACCCCTGCTTCTTCAGGCCTCTGGGATCTACACGCAATTGTCTACTCAGTCGGGAGCAGAGCAAGCAGGGCCAGAGATCAGAAGGCTTTGTGTTAAGCAAGACAAAGCCAACCTGGGCTGCTTACCCGCCACTCAAACACCTGTGTCACTTTCTATTCGTTCACCCAGAATAAAGCCGTTCTTTCATCTTTTGACAAATAGCTCCACAAGTCGATGGCTCATACACCTTCCGACAGAGAAAACAGAACCCACTGGAGTTGGAAAGCCGGGTTGCCAGGCTGCCAGGCATCGGCTAGAGTTAATGGGTACTTCTTTTCGAAATCCCAAATTCGTGATTCTAGGGAGCAGAAATCCTGAAGCCAAACAGGAGGGTTGGATGGTATTCTGTCATGGGGGAAGAAGAAGCCCAGCGATGAACAGAAGACTTGGGGCAGGTGCTGACACATACCTTTTCTCCTGTAATCAGGAAACAGAATTTGAGCTCAGGGGAGATTGAAATCCACCACTTGGGAGGCTAAAGAAAGAGGATCATTTTTTAAGACAGCCAGTGAGGCTGGAGAGAACACTTAGTAAAGTTCTTGTTTAACAAGCATAGGGACCCGAGCTTGAGCTCCAGAAGCTGTGTAAAAGATCTGGACAGGGTGGCTTTTTTCTCATAATCCCAGTACTGGGGAGGCAGAGACCGGTGAATCCCTGGGGCTCTCTGCCAGTCACCCTAGAATAATTGGTGAGTTCTGGGGCAAGTAAGAAAACCTTGTCAAAAAAATTACAAGTTTGTATATATGCACTGTGTCTGAGGAAAGACGCCCAAGATCGTGCATGCCCACACATACACAAACATCTGTGTACATACACGGGCCAGCAGGCTGGAGTATATAGTGAGACCCTGTCTCCAAAGAGGAAAAGAAAAAAAAAGCACATAGATGCAAAGCTTGGTTTCTGTGACTTGAAACAATAAATCCCTGGCTCCTGGGTGCTTGTGGTCAGTGGGTCCAGCCCTGTGCCCTGCCCTGCCCTGCCCTGCCCTGCCCCGCCCTGCCCTGCAATCTGACTGTTCCTGGGCTGACTTCCACCCCAGAACTTACCCCTGCACAGGCCGTCTGGAAATAGCTGGCACTTAGAACCCAGAGCATGACCCCCCCCCCAACAGGGTCTACTCACCCCCCCCCATTTGCTCACATCCCAAGGAGAAAAAGTAGGGAAAAGTTTGGGGGGGTGTTATGATTAAAAAATTGTTGGGGCAATGTCTCATGCATGCATCTGTTATGCTAAAATAACCATCCTTTCTAACCAGGCCCACCTGCTGTCTTTTTCAATTTTAAGTATTTCTAAGTAGCAATCAAATCAGTATAATTTGTTCTTTATCTCGGCAAAACCATTGTGAAAGAAAAATGTGACCATTATGTTACATCAGGGAAAAATACAAGCCCTTTATCTGCAGCCTTCTCTATATTCTATCGGATCTCGCAGTTGTCATTATGCCCGTTGTATTTAATGTTGTTCAAATGAACAGAGTTTCTTTAATCACTACAGTCTTCTTTCCCCTAAATGCTTTTTCCAAGGTTATGGTTTTCAGAGATAAATACATAAATACCAATGTTATGAATACGTTAAGGGTATCCAAGAGACAGCTTTCAGGATTTGTAGCAAGAACCTGCTGTCATTGGCGTTACACAATAGCTGGCTGATGTTTTGAGTATGAAGTTACTGGGTATTAGGCAAAGGCCTGATACCCCACACGGTAGCATGAGGCTATTTTTGAGCCGATCACAATAGACCACTCAGCAAACGCTGACTTTAGAAATCTGGAATCATGATCCTCACTGTTAATAACCAAAGCCAGGAAGTCCAGAACTGTGGACAACCTCCATTCACGATGGAGGGTTATGGGGGGCGGGGAGCTGTCCTACAGGCACGTCCGATGTGCCCACCTCACTCTCAGGACAAGTGTGAAGGCTGAGGCTATGCCTTTAAACCTAGGAGCAACCATCTACTTCTGTTTACTCCATTTGGAAAATAAGAACCAGAGGCAACAAGAAGCCAGGTGACTTTCCCAACACGTATGCCCAGTTTCTAGCAGAGCTGGGATCGGAACCCAAACCCACTGCAAGTATAGCTTTGTTTTGTTGCCAACCAGAGTACCCCAGCTCTCTAGAAAACATTACTCGGGGTGACTCTGAGGTTATAAGAATTCTACACTCAGTTACTCAGACATCTATTCAGGAAACACTTATTCTTTGTGAGATGCTGAGAATAATAACAAGTACTATTAATAGCTAATATTTTTGAGTGCCTGCCACCATTTTTTAAGCAGTAGGTGAAAATTAATGTATTTTTCTTCCCAGGAACCCTAGGGTAGGCGCTATTGTGACTGTCATTTTCTAGATAAGGGAAACCAAGCACAGAGAGGTTGGGTATCCTATCCAAGGACACACACTGAGGATTCCCACCCATCTGCAGGTGTCCTGAGTCAGCACTCTAGTCCTGTAGGAATGGACCATTTTCCCACAGCATTGCAAGTGCCGAGGAGATTATGTGTTGAATAAAGCATTGTGTCCTGCCCCTGAGAAGCTCACAATACAGAGAGGAAACATTTATGTAAACAAATAAAGGAAACTCAAGAGATGATATAATGTGTCAGAGAAAAACATAAACAAGTAGCAGTCCGGGCTCAGGGAAGTGGGGAACGATGCTGGCTAAGCACTATGTGCAGACTGGCTGAACGGGAGGTCTGGGGACTCTGCACAGGTGTGTGGGATCGCGCCAGGTTCTTACATCTAATAGGATCACTACAGAGCCCTCAAAGGGCCGCTAATGACCTCAAGGATATGCCAATCCAGCCTCTCAGCCCAGGAAATGCTACAGAACCCAAACATGGACTCTGGACTTCCAGGAAGTCATTCCTCTAGTGGCTGACACTGTGGTCCTTTGCTTTCCCGTCCCACTCCCCCAGGTCTTATGTAGCTTAGGCTGCCCCCAAATACACAGTAGGGCTAAAGATGACCTTGAATTTCTGATCCACCTGCCTCCACCTCCCCAGGGCTGGGATGCCAGGAGCATACTCACTAAGCCTGGTTTATGCTGTGTTAGAGATCAAACAGGGGCTGCACACAGGCAAGGTGTACTAAATCCTAAGCTACATGCCAGCCCTTGATCAGCAAAAATATCCTTGGGATATTTTGGCGACATCTATGGAAATGTTGGCTTGTTTATGATCTCCAAGACTTTGGATAACTGGAAACAAACATGAGCTTGGGTTTCCTACATCATGAGATGATACGTTTGTTTGCGTTTGTTTTGGTGCTGGGGATGGAACTGAGAGCCAGGCACCAGCTTGGCAAACACTCCACCACAGAGCTGCATCCCCCGCCCTCCCACTAAGTGTCTAACCTTCCCTCTTACCAGCTTCTCACCTCCTGTGTTTAATGTCCTACAAAAGAAACAAATGATACAGAGGACCCAGGCTGGAGGGCAAAATGTTTCAACTAGCATTGCTTGTTCTCTGGCTCTGTGACTTTGGGGAAGTTGCTGAATCTCTCTGAGCCTCAGTTTTGCTGTCTGTAAAAGGGGGTGGTAATAACTGACGTACCATATTACAGAAATGAAATGGGACAGCCTAGCCCAGGAGATCTTCTCTTGCACTCTTCTTTTTTTGAGTTAAGCCAAGCCCCTCTCGGTCTCAACATCCCTCTTGTCTGGTTGACTTGACGTAGATATGACATGACACATTGTCCTGAGTTGTTCTCACTCAGCTGTGGATGACATCAACAGAGCATGATACCCTCACCAAGTAAAGAAGTAAAGCCTGCCGGCTCTAAGGTGAGTCTGCTTGGCTTCTGCTCTGCCACCTCAGACCAGCCATTTAATGTCTCTGACACCCACACTCTTAACTTATAATGCAGGGTGGTGCTAGGGAAGAATACATTGAAAATCAATGCATATGACATAGAATCCAAGCTAGGCATGGGGGTGTGTGTCTGTGACACCAGCACCAAGGAAGCTGAGGCAGAAAGATCTGAAGTGCCAGGCTAGCCTGGACTACATAGTGAGACCCTGTCTCAAGGGCCAGTGAGATGAATCGGCAGGTAGAGGCACCGTTTGGACACAAGCCTGATAACCTGAATCAAATTGGGTGTTCTGAGGGGACCTTCTCATAGCCCGGAGTCTTTCTATTTGGGACCCATAGAAGTCAGAGGTGGCCTGGATATAGGAACCCCTATATGACATCAGAGAAAGCTGCCACAGATATGTCTCAGAGACCCCCTCGACTGCAGAGAACCCTCAAATAACCAAAACCAACCGCATAGGTGATCTGAAAACCCCTCATTTAAGAACCCACATGCCCCGTTTCCCCTGCAGCTCCCCTCTGTGCCCATACACATTTTGATCTGCGGGTTTTCTCACGGAAGAGGGAACTGAAGAGTTGGTAAGCGGCAGCAGCCTCACTCTGGAACCCATCTCCAAGGCCGTGGCTCAGAGCCATCCACTCTTTCTACACATGGGACTGTGCAGTACTTAACAGGGACACTGGTCGTCAAAGAGGCTGCAAGCTTGTTTTACTCTAGTCCTGCTTGCCAAACAGGAAAACAAATGACACTGATACAAAGAAGTGTGGAGCCCTGGCAAAGACAAAGGAGCTCCCCAGTTATCCCATCATGTCCCCACCTCAGTCAGGGCCACAAACACGGTGTGACTGAGATGTTGGTGACTAAACATCATGTAAACTGAAAGCAGGAAGGCTCGTCTAATGAGATGGCTCTCGGGCCAGTGTCAAACAATGCAGTCTAGTTAAGAAAGAGAGCCATCTTCCTGCTACGGGCCAGGTACCAGGTAGCGGGCTAGATGCCACATTGATTACCACAAGAACACAAGTCAATTTGATTTCATTCTGATTTTAAAGAAGGGATTTGGGAGGTGGGGAGATGGTTCCGTTTGTAAAGAGCTTACTGTGTAAGTGTGAGAATCTGAGTCTGGATCCCGCAAAAAAACAGTGTGGATTTTAGCCAGTCTGGAACTTGCCTTGGCTCACATATACAAACATGTACACACATGCACGAGGCGGGTGTGCGTCTGTGTGCATGCGTGTGCACACACGCACGCGTGCGCGCGCGCACACACACACACACACACACAGAGAGAGAGAGTGAGAGAGAGAGAGAGAGAGAGAGAGAGTTTCAGAGTTTCAGAGTTTGCTTTTTTTCTTTTTAAAGAAGGCAACTGAAGCCTCATGTACTATGACTGGCTAACATCCCCAAAGCAGTCACAATGTCTGACAGCAAATTCTTCCTTTTAAAAATAGATATATTTATTGTTAATGTATATGTATCAATGTCTGCCTATGTACATGTGTGTGCAATATGTGAATCCTTACTGTCCGAGGAGGCCAGAGGAGGGCATCAGATCCCCTGCAACCGAAGTTGAACAGTGGTGAACCACCATGTGGGTGTTGGGGATGAACCTGGGTTCTTTGCAAGAGCAGTCAGTGCTCTTTATGATTGACCCATCTCTCCAGCCCGCAAACTCTGCTCTTATATCCATAGTGGCAACAACATTAACCAAAATATCAAAGTTAATCCACCTACTACTGATGCTGGCATTTCATAATGGTGAGAGGAAGGATTTCAATTCTTGGGCAGTTTTGTCCTCAGATGCTGACCGTCTGGAAAACAGACCCCATCTCAGAGCCGAGTGCCCTGTTTCCTAGCCACCAAGAGAGTAAACTTGGACTCAGTGGACCACTAAGATTGAAAGAAAGCTGGAGCTTAGCTCAGGAGAAAAGAGCACAGGGCAGTCCAGTGTGGGAGAGCAGAGTATCTCCTTCCCCTCTTCTTCCCTCATCTCCCGCCGCCTTGCTTCTGTAGGTAATGCCAAACAGTGAGAGGAAATATAAATATAGGTTGCACTGGGAAGTCTCACCCTAACAAAGATTAATGGTCAAATGCTTTCAAAACAATACATGTTTGTTCAATTAAAAATGGGAAGCCAGATGTGGTGGCTTACTTCTGTAATTCCAGAACTTTTGGAAGCTGAGGCAGGAGAATCAACATGAGTTTAAAGCCAACCTACTATACATAGTGAGTTCTAGGCCAGCCTGTGCTATCTAGTGAGCTCCCCACCAGCTTAGACTACAGAGTGAAATTCTGCCTCAAAACAGACAAACAAACAAATAACCCATAAATGTGAATCGTGTATTCTTCTCCCTGGTCTGGGGGTGCAGATAATTCAGAGTTCACACTTTACAACTTTGGAAATGATAGCATTTGGTATGTATTAGAATATAATAATAATTTACCTTAAATTTTTTACTTCTATGAACATACGAGCAAGTAATCACATAAGATTATATAAATTGTGATAGTTAAATCCTATCATTTTACTATTACAAAAATAACAGTTATTTTGTACCAACAAAAACATCAGGACTTTTGTATTTGAAATAATACAGAATCATAACACAGAAATGCCCCAAACAAACGTTGTGTGTAATTGTACATTGCATTCTCATTTTATGCTACCTCCCACAGTGTTAGCTCTGTGTGTGTGTGTGTGTGTGTGTGTGTGTGTGTGTATGTGTGTGGTGTGCGTATACATGTGAATACGTTCATGTGAGTATGAGCATGTGTGAGTCATGTGTGTGTAGGTACACATGTACAGGTGTGTGTTTCCCTCTTCAGTTATGTCTTGACCTTATGTATTGAGCTGTGGTCTCTAACTGAGCCCAGAACTCACTGACTGAATAGAGCTATCAAGCCCAAGGCATCCTCCCTGTCTCCACTTCTGCAGAACCAGCATTCCAGGTACCCATCTGTTTCCTTAAGTTCTTATGTGGGTGTTAGGGATTCAAACAGAGGTTCTTACGTCTTACCAACCGAGCCATCTCCTCAGTCCGCAACTGTTCTTGGCTTCCTGAAAAACATTTGTTTTTGTTACCTGCTCAGCATCTCAGTGGCATGAGACAGGCATGCCCACTGACAAAGAAAGTGAGTAATTGGTGTGGGGGGTCGGGGGAGTAGCTCAGCAGTAGTACGCACACCCAGTGTGCATACAGCCCTGGGTTTCTTCCTAGCATCAAAAATAAAAGAAGGAAGACAAACTAACTGTATGTGATCCTGAAGTGTCTGAGCTGGGACATGAGCTGAAGACACCAAGCTGCAAGCAGTGTCCTGTTTCTTCTGCTGTCTTCTGTTGGGACTTTTCTCTGACACGTATTGCATCTCTCTGAGTTCACTGTGCACTGGCTACCTCCTTCCCACAGTCAAGAACTCTTCCAGGGAGTGGGGAGCGGGAACCAACTAGATATCATCATCATCACAACCATCATCATCACCATCACCATCCTCATCATTATGCCCTTGTTTTCAAATAAGAGTCAACTCTGGTATTTGTGTGCTGTACTCTTTCCTGGATGATATGCAGTTGTCTCTCCAAAAAGGGAAACTGAGGCCCAAAGAGATCTGTTGCCATGTGAGGTAGAACTTGCTTCTTGCCACTGAGGTAAAAGAGTGTGAATGGTTACATTCTAGGCACCCGGGTCCCTCGGGCCGTGCACCGATCAGTCATCCCCGGCTCCTTTGCGCTGTGTCTGCTTCTCCTCCAGTCCATCAAAGCTAAATTTCGGCTGCTCTCACACGCAGAAGAGCTGTACTAGTCATACAAAAATATTGCTGTTGGTTGCAGATCTCCGTCCGTCCAGAGAGAAACGCAGCAGTGTGGAGTCAAGGACACCTTGCTCCTAAAGGAGATTCTCCCCACAGTGGCCTTGCACGTGGGAAGCCCTGGGTTCCAGCGAACACATGTGGAATGAGAAATAGCCCTGATTCACTGAGTGTGCACTTGCAGTGTCCTAAGTCAACTGTACAAAAAAAGGTATTTGTCCCTCTCATTTTTTTTTTTTTAACAACAGAAAACATGAAGGTTCCAAACATCTCAACCTCTTTGCACTGGAATGGAATGGCAGTATGTTCCAGGAGGGAGTGCCATTGCTTGGTTATATCACCACTCCCAACCCCTTGACTGAAAGCTTCGCCTCATGGGAGGGAAGCAAGCAGGAAAGGCTCAAGAAATTCATGAGAGTTTTTTAACTCACAAATAACCCAGGGCCCTTCCAAGGCCCCTGTGGGCACAGTCATATAAACAGTCAATATGCGGAGGCAGGGGGATGCAGAGGAGGAACTCCAGGGAGGTGGCTTCCTGGCATTCTTGACCACCTGGGGTCAGATTTTTGCTGATGCATGCTTCTGTAAGAAAGGGCGGTGTTTTAAATGAGAAATCTCCCCTATGGTCTCAGACATTTGCATACTTGCTCCCCAGTTGCTGGTGCTGTTTCGGGATTGCAAGCCTGGGGCAGGCGGCTATGGAGACGGGAAGAATGCTTCTCTTCTCCATTCAGCTGTTTGTGAAAGCAATGGTCATCTAGCATTGGGAATGCAAGGCGACATTTATTCACCAGGGGGAGTCAGACTGAAAACAAGCCATCCTGCCTTCTATGCTTCATCCGTCTAAAGTCATTGAAAACTTATTCATCACGTGATTTTAAAATGTGCTTGACGGCCAGGCTGTAAAACGCGGTCATGTGTGTCAGATAAAGGCAAGAGAGCGTTTGTTGCTCTTGCAGAGATTCAGAGTTCAGTTCCCAGAATCTGGGACAGGTGGTTCCCAACTTCCTCTAATCTAGCTTCAGAGGTCACCTGTACACACACACACACACACACACACACACACACACACACACACACAGTAAATCCTTTAAACATTCAGCTTACAAGTCAGCCTCAGTGACAGGACCAACCCAGACATGTGTAGCTCAGTCAAACCTTGCTGTCACCAACCCTTGCTTTATACACTATTCTGTTGTTCTGTCTGATTTCTTTCTAATGCACCATGGAATCGACTCAGAGACTAAACGATAGAGCAAACGGAGCCTTGTCGTGGGAGACGGAGTTGAGTAAATGCCAGTGTGCCGGGAAGCAGTGGTTTGTGAAGGTTCGTGAGATGAATAGTCACTTTCCCAGATGCTGCAGTCAGGTGGGACTTCCTGGAAGAACTGGCTTCTCGGCTGAGATGTGGGTCTAAGAGAGGTAAGCAGGAACCAGCCTGTGGGACCACGTTTAAGCCTTTCAAAGCCATTTGTGTAATATCCCGTGGAGCGTCGCACAGTGCTAGATATCTACCTGTGGGTTGTGACCACTTTGGGGTCCAGTGACCCTTTCACAGGGGTCACCTAAGACCAAAAAATACAGATCCTTCCATTACAATTCACAACAGTAGTAAGATTACAGTTATGAAGTAGCAACAAAGATAATTTTGTTATGGGTGTGGGAGGAGTCACTACAACATGAGGAATTGTGTGCAAAGGGCCACAGCATTAGGAAGGTTGAGAACCACTGCTCTAGAGGAGTCATTATAACTGAGGGCATTAGTTCTCCCTCTGGGAACAAGAACTGAGATGTTTCCTTCTTCCTTTCAAGTTAGATGAAGCCCTGAGACCAGATTGGTCCGGTGAGATATGAGCCAGACTGGTACATTTTCGTTACTGTGACAACTCACGAGTCAGTAGATAACCGCCATGTTTACATCCTCTTGGCACGGTGACGGTGAGGAGAGGGCTTAGCAGACTGACCCATGGAACAGGAAGGGAAAGCTACTGGTGGTGAGCGCTCAAAAAAAAAAAATCAAAGCAGGAACCGGGGCTATGGGTGTGTCTAGTGAAGACCTCACCTCTGAGTAAGGAATTAAAGTTGAAGGAAGGAGCTGGCTACATAGTTACCTCTAAAGCGATGTTACCAACCAGAAGGCACAGTAAGTACGAAGACACCGCCTGAGACACCTGAGTGCCTAATGGCAGTGGCTCGTATGAGCAGCCAGTGCATGCCAGACTCTCTTGAGCATACTGTACTTGGTCAAGGGGCCCTATCTTCTGGGGGCCATTAATCCCCAGAGCACACTGGGAAACAAGGTTCTGCCTTCCACTGTTTTGAAAACAAACACCGAGAGGTTGAGGAACACCAGGGCAGAACAGTCTGCATCTTTCAGATTGGTACCCAAAAACTTCTTTGCTGGAATCTGGACTCTCCACGCATGACTTCTGTGAAAACGACCTTCCCTCCCATGGGATGATGGGAGATGATGACCGGTTCTAACCGCCTTCCCTGATGCTCTCTTGAGAAGAAGCAACGAGCACACACAATTTGTTTAAGCAAACAAGTTGTACTGAGTTGTGGGATTTAAAAATCTCTCCTTACTAAAAATAAATCGGTTGTGGAGAATCCCCCAAGATAAAGTCCATCTCTCACCTTGGGGGCCTGAGATGGGTTTGTAGCCCTTGTCATTAGCTGTAATGTGAGGTCAGGAGGGGTGGCCCAGCTGCTCTCAGATGTGTGGGCAGCTGGCTGATTTCCTAGGGCCCTTGAGAGAAAAAACACAAGCTCTGCATCAGAACAGTGCTGGGTTTGTTTGTCAGTAATGATCTTATCTTTAAGATTCTTCAGTTGAAGCTTCTCCCAGACTGGCGTTACGGCCACCATCTTGTCTCTCTCATCTTGCAGGGTTAGTGGTCCAGAGAGCCCAGAAAACAAGCCATGTTAAGCTTCTGCTCTACTGGGATCAAAGAATGGAGAGCTGGCACCCATGCCTTCTCCAGGATGTTCAGATCAAAGATGGGAAGTTCCAGCTCCCAGAGTGGGTCTGCAGTGACAACTGGGTCTGCAGTGACAACTGGGCATTGGTCAGCACTGTCCATAACAGTCACTCCAGCTCTGCTCCTGCTTTCCTGTGATACAACTGATCTCTCGATACATGCCCGCACATAGAATTAAAAGCTACTTTGTGTCATCTCTGTGCCAGGCCTGTCTACCGTTCACATCAGTGACCCAGAGCGACTCTTCTGTCCCTGGGAACTGAGCTTCAGGTAGGTCGGTCCTATGAAGTATTTGGTCACTTTACCCCCTTGAGTGTCATCAAGAGCTGGGGGAGCGCTGAGACTAAAGGATTGTCATCTCTGCAGGTGTGTCAGGTGCATCTGCAGGTGTGTCTGTATGCACAGATATGTCACATGTATGAACTATGTATCTATGAGTGGATGGTAATGTACAGTTCCTTCTGTGGGATGGATTCATGCAACATGGAGGAGGGAATACAGATGGAAAGATCATGAACAGCTGACATTGGAAGTCAGAAAGAGCCAGGACAGTGATGCTTGAGAAAACACAGTGTCATAAAGCCTGGTGTGGTGGCACACACTTGTGACCCTGGTGCTGGGAGGTGGAGACAGCAAGTCTAGCCTACTTAGAGAATTCCAGGTCATTGAGAGAACTTGTTTAAAATGACAAGGTAGATGATATCTGTGGTGGTTTGAGTAGAAATGGCTCCATAGACTTATGTGTTTGAATTCTTGGCCCATAGGGAATGGCGCTATTAGGAGGTGTGGCCTGGATGGAGTGGGTGTGGCCATTTGGAGGAAGTGTGTCATTGTGGGGGTGGGCTTTGAGGTCTCATATGTTCACACTAGGCCTAGTGTGGCACACAGTCTCCTCCTGCTGCCTGGGGATCAAGAAGTAGAACTCAACTCTTTCAGCACCTGTCTGCTTGCATATTGGCAAGTTCTCACAATGACAATAATGGACTAAACCTCTGAAACTGTAAGCCAGCCCCAATTAAATGCTTTTGTCACCATGTTGCTGTGGTCATGGTCTCTCTTCACAGCAATAAAACCCTAACTAAGACAGTGCCTGAAGAATGACACCGGAGGTTGATCTCTGGTCCTCACATACACACGTGAACATGGGAACCTATACACATGTAAACATGAGCACACACTCACACACACAGTGATAATGTTGTGTGATGACAGGGTCTCACGTTGCCCCAGTCTGGTCTCGAACTCACTATGTAGCCGAAGGTGACTTTCAACTCTAGTTCTCTTGCTTTTACCTCCTAAGGTGCTATGACTACAGGTGTGAACCACACAGCTCAACAAAAACATCAAAGACATGTATTGGTTCTTATGGAGTGTAGTGGGGGCCTCTCATACAGAGGGAATGGGCTCCCCTAAGACCTAGGGATATATGGGTACTTGGCCCATGCCACTGGGCAATATGAAGCGCTTCAAGACAGTTGGAGATCAGGTACTAGCCCATGTATATGAGCTCTAATGACTTCAGAAAGGACAACTACCCAGTCTGTCACCACCACACAATCATATAAACTCCTCATACCACCCAGCAACAGAGCTGTCTCGAGCAGAGTCTACAAATAGGAACCGTGATGACAATTGCATCGAAAAGAACTCTTGAACACATTATCCACTGGACCAGACCCTTTCAGTGATTCTCCTAGTGACCCTATAGCACGGCTGCCTTTATTCCACTTGACAGGTGGAGGAAGTGGGGCTCACAGACACAGACTCCACTGTAAGGAGCTCACAAATGAACTCTGAATTTCCCCCCTGCTTTGATGGAGGCAGTGTATTGATTTGAATATCATGTCCTCTCCTCACATAGGATGCCAACTCGAAATCAGAATAACAGCATCAACTAGCATTTATCAAGTTAGTAAATAGTAAAATCAAACGGGAGGTTGAGAAGCTTAAGATAGGACAGTGTCCCCCTAAGATGTGGTAGTGTAAAGGTCCTCTCCATGACTTGATAAATGGTCATGTTATCCACGTCCACAGGGCCAGCTAGAATATCGCCAGTCTCCTTCTGTATGTGGTCATGCCTTGGTGCTTTGCTGTTTGTTATGCAAGATGGCTGAGCCGCGTCACTTCTGATTAACACACGCTTCCTGTAGGTGTGTTAATACATTCAATCAGGTTACTGTCAAGTCAAGCCACCCAGGGAGCTGTTCTGCCTCCTGAAGGTGACTTTGCAGCTCTGCTCTGTACAAGTCTTAAAGTTTAATTGGTAACAGAGAAACCTTAATTCTCCGCAGACTCTCAAGAGGTGCTTCACTTTAGTTCCACCAACAAGAAAAACATACCCAGCATACTAGCAAGCAACAGCAGTAGTAACAACAACAACAACAACAACAACAACAACAACAACAACAACAACATTCCAAGGAGTTAAAATTGGAGGGAGAGGTTGGACGGTGGAGCACAAAATGCAGAAATCATCCATCTCAAAATGACCTCTTGAGCTGCGAACATTGCTCAGTTGGAAAAGTGTGTGCCGTGCAAGCATGAGAACCTGAATTTGTTCTCTGTTTAATAGGCCAGGAATGCTGAGGCATACTTAGCATCCCAGCAGGGAGATGGAAACAGACTGATTCCCAGGGCTCACTGGCCAGCTGGCAAATTCCAGGAGAGAGAGAGAGAGAGAGAGAGAGAGAGAGAGAGAGAGAGAGAGACTCTGTCTCAAAAACACAAGGCAGAAGAAAATGCTCAAAGCTGTTTTCTCTAAGTGTACATTCACACCTATACAGATACACCCACACATGCGTGCTCTCACCAGTATAGACACATATGAGCTTGTACACGCATGCACATGAGTGCACACATACAAAAGCACACACAGACAGACACACACACAGAGAGAGAGAGACACACACACAGACACACACACACACACACACACACACACCAATCTTTACCCTTCACGAGCTTCCATTCCATAGGAGACATTACCTCATTACCACTGGGAGCATAAATTCATGAATGTCTTTCATATTCATTTAGTTTCTCCTTCATTCTGTGAGTGTCACTGGACATCTGAAAGTACCACACTTACAAAGACATCTTCCGTTCTAGCAGCCATGTCTCCACTCGGCTTCACCACGAAATACAACAGATTCAGAAGAAGAGCAGGAAGGAGGCGGTAACAGCTCCTAACCAGATCAAGACACCTCCATCCCCACCTTCAATAAAAACTAGCACTGAGGAGGAAGAGTGCCACAGATCGTCCATTGTCTCCACCAGAATCCAAAGCCTGGTTAGGGTTGAGAAGAGTAGAACAGATGAATTTTGAATCTGGCTCAGCACAGAAATTATAAAATTCACTGAACTGTGTTATTCAAATAAAGAAGGTTTCAATGAAGTCACCAAAAGGGAGAAAAAGAACATTATTAAGAACAGACACAAGAAAAATCAGATATATAGAGCTAGTCTATAGACTGTCACAAGATGGTGTTTGTTTGTTTGTTTGTTTTTATTAGCCCCATCTTTTTGACTCAACCCCTTCTGTCTGTGGTCCGATTATCTTCTCACAGGATTCCTGCAAAGCTCTCCTTCCTGGTCCACCATCATCCACCACTGACTCAGCTTGGCTTCCATATACCACTCTGCATGACTTTAAAAACCCTCTGGTCCTAACTTCTGCTTAAAGTTCTCCATGGATCTGGGTAAAACCAAATGTTAGCACCAGCGCTTAGGGTTCAGAGGGTGTATTTGGGAACCAACACCTCCAACTCCAGTCCTGGCTCTGCTTTATTGGTTAGTTAATAAACTCTTACCTCGTTCTCTGGGTTTCTATGTTCTTTCAAAAATGGAGACTGTGATGAAACTAGCACTTAATGGGACAGTAAGCAGAACCAATCGTTAGATGCTGTCTGCTCTTAAAAACCAGAACTGGAGAGATGGCTCAGCCATTTAGAGCATGTGCTGGTCTTAGAGGTGACTGGGGTTTGGTTCCCAGCACCCACAGTCAGGAAGCTCACATCCACATGTCACTCCAGCTCCAGAGGATCTCACACTCTTTTCTGGACTCTGCAGGTACTTGCCTTCTAATGTGTGTGCATATGAGCACACACACATGCACATAACACATGTAGCATGCACACACATGCATCATACACAGTCACACATACACACATGCAGCATGCAGCATGCACACACACATTCAACATGCACACACACATGCAGCATACATACAGGCACACATACACACATACACAAATACAATCTAAGCTCTTACAACAGTACCTGACATACAGCAATCACTGCCCGGTGCCCACTACTGTTCTTATTATAAAGATCTGCATAGCTAGAGTTTAATTAACAAAGCTGAGAGTGGGCTGCCAGAGAGGACTAGAGAAATGGCCCCCACTCCTGTATCTTCACTACCTGACACAGTGTGACAGTAAGGAACCTGGCAGTGATAAGTGTGACATTGTTACTGACTGTCTGGACATCTGGACATACAGACAGATGGATAAATGAATGATGTAACCCTCCTCTCAAACAAAGATTCTTGGCCCAAGGCTCTGGGTAGTGTTTGTACAAGACCCTGATACCATCTGTGCATCCCTCCTCGCTGGGCTCTAAAGCTGCACGGAAGGGGCTGTGGTAACTTAGCAACAGAGGCAGCTTCCATAGAGACGAAGCTGCAGACAATGAGATCAGGTGCCAGGTCCCACCCTACATTTGAGTGCAGAGCTCATGCAAACAGCAGCCCGCACCCCTGCCTTGAGATCCTGCTGGTCTTAACACTACAGGGAGGGCCATACCTATCCAAATTTCCCTGCACCGAGTGTAAGGGGCTCTTGAGAAGGTAATATTAATCTTTCTGGAAGTATTAGAAAAGTGCATGGTTCTCACAAAGACCAAAGAACAAGATACCCTTGGAAATGTCCTTCCAGACCAGGGAAAGTGAGAGAATGGAAGCCCCGGGTACAGCGATAAACAGCTAAAGGTCAGGGGAACATAGGGTTATCCTACAAAACCATGTTCCAGCCATGTGAGGTCCCAGGTTGGTGTTCAATGAAAGACTTTCAGAAAGATGGCCAAGATAGCCTTTTTTAGGCTGAGGTGGGTGTGCTAGGGTAGGGAAGGCGGGGACATGCAAATGAAACCGTTTGGCTGGGAAATGCAGAATAAGATGCCCACCTGCAAATGCATGCTGGGTAAGGTACTGGTGCTGAGTCTTTGTTCCTTGTACCAAGCTTTGTTCTTGCCTTTGTAAACTGAGTGGGCCTCAATGTTGTGGCTAGGGCTCCAACAATGAATCTGTATGAACCCACTCTGCTCCAAAGAAGGTATTTTCATTGGATTCAACCGAAAAACAAGTTCCTTTTGCTAGCTCCATTCCCTTCTGATCCATCCCATTTTGCCCATGACTCGTTTGTAAGACATGGGGCATAGACACTAGCAGATCCAACATTCCTCTTCCCATCCTCCCATCCTATCCCTAGGAACACAAAATGAAGCCTTGCTGAAGCCTGGGGTGTGTTCTGAGTCGCCATCCGGTTCCCAGGCAGAGCTGCTAGAACTACCAAGGCCCTCAGTGTCTGGATTCTAAAGGACACTAACAGAGGCCATTGTCCCAAGCCCTTGAAGTCACATGCAGGTGGGAAATGTGGGGATCAGAGAAGGACCAAGGAGAAAGTCAAATGCCAAGCTGACATGTGATGCTTCTTGGTCACAGTAAGGTATAAGGGAAAAGGGAGAGGGCACTGTCTAGTGGAACTCACTCAACCTAGCTAGCTAATGATAAATGTAAAGGCAGAAATGTTGGGTGGAGGCCAAGGGCAAGGGAGAGTTAGTGAGGACTGGGATGGACCTAATTCCACTTGCACAGCAGTGAGGCTGGGAAGCCTGCCTGCTCCTTCCCGAGCGCTAAGAAGCCTGTGCTGGAGAAGAGACTATCCCTGGAAAAGCTTGCCAAAAGGTGGTCCCCCTAATGAAGCAATAAACGGGGTAATTACTGACTAATTATTGGCCCTCCAAGTGCCTGGGAAGCCTTGGGTGAGAGAATTTGGCCAGCATAAGGCCTCTCGGCTCCCATGAGCTAGAAGCTTCACTGAGAGTGTAGACAGGCCAGGGAGGGGCTGCTCTGAGACTTGTCTCTTAGCCTGGTAGTTCCTTCATTTGCCTTTCCCTCTCTGTCTGGCTGTTGAAAAGCTTCTGGGGCCTAGGTATTAGCTAGAACATGGAGGCTGCTACATGTCTTTGAAGACTAGCTCTAGCCAAGCCCCATAGTCCCAGACCCCCTTCTCACCCTATCCTACTCCAACAGAACCCTGCTCCCTCCTGAACAATCTCTGAGGTCAAGGGTCACAAGATACAGGGTCAAAGCTCAGTCTCTTCTTAGCACCTTCTCCTTCCTCCCTCTGGGAAACTTAGCCCCCAGCAGGCACTTTCCTTCCAGTTATAGAAGTAGGGAAAGTTCACCTAGAAAGACAGACCTTGTTTAAATTCATAGAATGGAATCTTGAAGCCATCAAACAAAGAGATCCATTTATTTCAACTGAGGGAGGGCTAGGGTCTTTAGGGGGGTATGAAATGTAGAATAATTGTCTTAGTGTCTTTTCTAAGTCGCATATCACTTTGTTAGTTTAGAAATATTAAAAATACATCACACAGGGCTTGCTCTGCCTGGAAAGCGATCCTCTTTGGCATATTAAAATTTAAAGTATAGTTTATTTCTGCGGTAATTACACTTTTACTAATTGAATTTACCCTTAAATATTTCAAAGTTTTGTAATAAATTGAGCTACAAGATACAGAGCCTCGAGATATTTGCATTCAGTCGTGTTTGGAAAACAGGCAAAACCTTAAAAACGGAAGTAATTGCAAGCATTAGAGAAGAAAAAGGTTTGTTTTCTGGTTTTTATTTTCCCATTGCTCCTGAGGAAAATGTGCACTGCAGAGCACTAAGACGACGAGACTCTGGCTACTTACGTGTGCTCCTTGTTTTGCTCTTTGCAGGCAAAGTCTAAGGACCAAGAAGAGAGATGTGTGAAGTAAGTAGGTTCAGAGAAGCTGAGTGACATGTCCAAGGTAACACAGCAATACCAGTACTGAGACTTGTCTTTCAACCTTACACTCACTGTTGGGAAAATTTCTCTCTGGCCAAATGTTCCTCAGTAGGCAAGTGGGTGCACAGAGTGGAATATGTGTACAGTGAATGTCACTTGGACTGACAGGGGAAGGAACTGAACCAACAACACTGCCAAGTCACGACTTGGAACATTCAACACAACAGGACACTTGCCATACGAGTCCCCATTGAATATGCAAAGCTGTCTGAAGGAAAGGCAGCCTAGTGGTTGCCAGGGGCCTAGAAGGCATAAATCTGGAATGATAGTTACGTAACAGTGCAGTCTGACAAGGGATAGCGGTAACCACTGCACAGAAATTATGAATATATTTGATGCCTCTGAGTTGTACATTTAGCAGTGGTAAATAATAATGTCTAAAGTTGCATTTTTTGTGTGTGTGTATGCATGCGTACCTATGTGGGGCCTGGGTGTGCCGGGCCACATTTGAAAGTCACTGGACAATTTTAGGTGGCTATCAGTCCCCTCCTTCCACCATGTGAGTCACCAGGACGGAACTCAGTCTTGGTGGCAGATGTTGTACTTGAAGAGCCAACTTGCTGGCCCACATGGTAATTTTTAAAAAGTGTTTTTTCCCTACATAATTTTGCCTCCACTGCTTTGCTATGTCTTTCAACACTTTCCAGGGTTTTTTCAAAGCACCCCATTTCTGTTTATTCAGCCAGGTTTGAGGACCAGAGCCAAAGTCACCTAAACCGATTGGTTCTTTCTGTGGGTGGGAGGATTCTCCGAGTCCCAGATGATGATGATGATGGTGATGATGATGGTGATGATGATGGTGATGATGATGATGATGATGATGGTGTGTGTGTGTGTGTGTGTGTGTGTGTGTGTGTGTGTGTGAAGGCGGATTTCAGTCTGGGCTCTCCATGCATACAGATATTTATTTGCAAGCTGACCCCAAACAAAACACACATCCTGTGAAGTCAATGTCATCATATCCTTTAGGAGTGACAGCCAGTTGCAAGAAGACATAGCATTCCTTGGGCACGGAGTTAGGAGTGAAGCTCTGATTAGTGTCTATAACCAGGGCTTGTTTAGAATGTTAGGCTATTGTTTTGAAGAACGTGTATGGTCGTTGGACTTGCTAAGTTTGTAGACCTTTCTCGGGAGGGCAGCAAGAGGTCCTGCATTTGATTTCTGGTAGACTGCACACACGTGGGCCTCTCCTTAGTCCATCAAAGAAGACAATTTTGTAATTATGCTAATTAGCAAAGTCTCTGGTATTGATGGGAGATAAAAATAGCTGCTGGGTGTTTTGCACTATAACTGTCTAGGGGTTGTCTTCTGTGTGGGGTCCCATGTGCTACTTACTTGAAACACGCTTGAAGTATGTGTTCCTGGGATGCCCCGCCCATTAACCCATCACCCTGTAGAATTTAGACCAGAAGGATATTGTGTAGTTAGGTTTACCAGACAAAATACTTTGATGGTTTGAATAAGGAATGTCCTCCCCCTGTTCTCAGAACAATTGAACACTTGGTCACGAATTGGTGGCGCTGTTTGGGGAAGCTTAGATGATGCAGCTTGCTAGAAGCCGTACATCACTGAGGACTGGCTTTGAGATTAGAAACCTAACTTCCCTTCGTGTTTGCTTTCTCTGCTTCCTGCAGAGATCAGCTCGGACACCTGAGCTCTCAGCTGCCCACACCATCACGTTTGCCTGCTCCCATGTCTCCGACCATGATGGCCTCTTCCCCTTTGGAGCCATAAGCCAGGACAAGCTCTCCTTCTCATGCTACCTTTGGCCATGGGTGATTTTTATCACATCAACAAAAAGAAGTAACTGATAAAAAACACATATGATCGTTGGGACATATTACACTAAGAATTTTTTTAATATTCACCTGCAGTTCATGTTTCACTCCATGCTCTGTATTTTCCTTTGCTTAACTGAGTAACTCTGCTTACCATCCATACTGCACTGATGTCTTAAAGCGCTACAGACAACATATGGAGACGATACAATATATATCCTTCGTAGTTTAAAAGGAAAACATGAAAGTTCGTGTTTTGTCCCTTCTTTGTGACCACTTCCAAGCAGAAGTCTTCTGCTGTGTTACAGTAGGTATTAAAACAAGCCCCTGCTTAAAAATCCACAGAGAAACCAATGGCTACTTCAGCCGCTGTCTATGGCTCTCTAACTAAGCACTGTGTCTGACTTCTTGTCACTCACAGAAGTCAGCAAGAGGGGCTGGGATTCAGCTCTGTCAGCAAATTGCCTGCTGCTCAAGCAGGAAGACCTGAGTTTAGGTCCCTGGCACCCACATAAGAAGCCTGGCATGCACCTGTGTCCTCAGCGTTGGGGAAATGGTGACCAATATATCACTGGGGTTTGCTGGCTGGCCAATCTAGCGGGACGGTAGAGCAGTGTGTTGAGTGAGTGAGTTTGTCTCATAAGGTGAAAGGTGAGGACGTGGCTCCTTAGGTAAGAATCCTTGCTGTAAAAGGATGAGGACCTGAGTTCAAATTCCGAGCACCCACATACAAAGGCAAGTGTGTGGCAAGTGTGAGTAACCTATCACTCCAGCACTGTGAGGCAGGGGGTAAAGACAGGAAGCATCTGCAGTTTATTGGCCACTGACCTAGCTAAAACTGTGAGCCCCCAAAATCAGTAAGGGATCTTGTCCCAAGGGAATAAGGTGGGGAATGATAGACACCTGACACCCTCCTCTGACCTTTGCACAAGTACAGTAGTACAGAGAGAGAGAGAGAGAGAGAGAGAGAGAGAGAGAGAAAGAGAGAGAGAGAAAGAGAGAGAGAGAGAGAGAGAGAGAGAGAGAGAGAGAGAGAGGGAGAGAGAGGGAGAGAGAAATAGAAACACATACAGAGAAATGGGGAGACAGGGAGACAGATACATGGGTACACACACACACACACACACACACACACACACACACACACACGAATTAAGGAAGGGCAGAGCCTCAATCAAAGATAGAAGTCCCTGCTTCTATTTTCTGTGAAGTGTGTGAAGAGAAGGCAGGGGACCGGAAGGGATATGGTGTTGTCCCTGCGTGCAAGCGTGTTCCTTCGTCCTCCTGCATGTGAAAACGGTGCTGACATTACAAAGTCGTGCTCCTGGTGGACAGGAATGCCAGTGATCTGGTATTCTGCACTGTGCATAGAGGGATGCAGAACTCACTGACAGAGGGCGGGGCAGAGCCTGCACACTCAAGTCAGGATGGATTACAGCACCTTCTCTGAGTGATTTCTGTCATTGTCGTGATTTCCAGGTTTGTCCTCAGTTTATTTGTTCCCTTGGTTCAGGGGGAAATGCTCAGGACAAGCATAAAATACCATTGTCGATCCCTGCACTTCAGTCGTCACTTCAAATATTGCAGATATTTGAAGAAGAAGGAGGAAGACAGAAACCCTCTCATCACTAGTCAGGCATTAAATAGTCCCTCCCAAAAACCCACAAAAGGGAAACTGTTTGGGGGGATTTTTTTCTTTTTTAATCATTGAAAAGGAGGTGCCCCCAGATCAGACCTGGCAACTGCACCTACAGGTACCCCCACACACACACGCACAAGGTCACTGAGCAGGTCAGACTTACAATGCAGCTGCCCAGTGTGCTAGGGCCACCTCCTCTTCACTCCCTGTGCTGCAGCTTAATAAAGCTTAATAAAAGGTGTGATTGCCATGGCAACCTCAGAAACACTGTCAAATAGATGGCCAATTATTATTCACTCATTTACTGTTTATTGTAGCGATGCCAATCACAATGAACTCCAGGGGTGTATTAATGGAGATGTGATCCTGGATTCAGGGCCCTTGGGGAGCAGCATTGTAATGCTTCATTCATTAGCATGTAGCCTTCCAAGGGGTGGGCACGCAGCCTTGCTTAGGTACCTTTGCATCCAAGCACAGCCAGGGAGGATGGAGTGCACACCACACACACACACACACACACACACACACACACACACACACCATATGTGTGTGCATGCACACAACACATGCACACACATACAAACACACATGTGCATGTCTGTGCATGCACACAACACATGCATGTGCCTAACACACACACAGACTGCCCTTAGAGCAAATCCAGATCTACAGACAGACAGACAGACAGACACTTTTCTTTGCTCAGCACTGGCAAGAATTTTGATATTCTTCACCTTCCCCTCTGTCCTGCTAAACCTTAACCAAGCTCTCAGGAAGAGGAGCCAAGGCTAGGTCCCCTTCCGGGCAGCCCTCTCCACTGGAGGCTTAGGAGGCTGGAAGAGAAAGCAGCCCCCATGATGCTTGTTTCTGGGCATACTGAGTAGTCCTTCTTCCAAATGCTTAGCCATTTTTCTAAACTTTGGAATAGTTCATATGAGTAATAAGCTGTTTGGAGATAGAACCTAAGACTAAACATGAAGTTGTCAGGTGCGTCCCACGTATCCAACACACAGCACGACAGTGATTTTATACGTTTTCAGTGCTCCTACAATTTGATCTTAACCCTTCACTTGGAGTCAGGTGTGGAATCTCACACTCTCATCATTCAAAACGTTCAGACTTTTCTGAGTTTAAATCCTCAGTACTCACATAGAATCCAGACACAGAAGCACATGCACCCGGAAGCCCAGAATTGTCGGAGCAGAGGTAGGAGGATCGCTGCAGTTTGCTAATGGCAGCCTAATGCTAGAGTCAGCAAGAGATCCAGAAGGAAGGTGTGGGATGATACAGTCGGTTACCCAGTGTCCTCCTCTGGCCTTCACATGTGCAAGAGGTGTACACACATGCAGTGCACACACAAATCTCAGAGCGGAGAGCTTTTTAGATTTTAGTTTTTAAAGAGGGCTGCTTCAATTCAACTCATGTTAAAACTCTCGCCCTGACTCTGAGCACCGCCTCCTTCCCCCCCTCTGCCCCCGCCCCAGGTCCTCCTTTGCTCCCACGTCTGCATCTAAGAAAGTGCAGGCTAGATGATTTGTGAGCTGCTAACTTGCACTTTATTCTTCCTGTCCTCTTTTTCAAGGACGTCATGAGTTGCTTCCTGAAGCAGAAGTTGCAGGTAGGCCCTTACCCTGCTTGGTTTCTTGGTGGGATCACGCCAAACCTCCTTAGAGAGGAGAAGGGGAGGGCCACTGTCCATAGGGAAGAGGAGAATGAAGCTTGCCAAGGCTGGATGGTGCCAATGGGTATGGAAGCAGCAAGCGTCAGAGAGTCTGGCATTGCATCTGTGAAGCCCCAGGATGAGGGGCTCACAGAAGAGGTGAGTCTTGTGCTTTGGAGAAGTAAGGGAAACCACAAGGTCACCACCAGAGGAGTGAAGTCAGAGCAGAAGGCCTTTAAAAGTCACCTAGGAAGATGGCACTGCAGGAAGGTACTGGAACATCTTGGGTTGGGGCAGTGTAAGGATGTCCCTGCAATAGCCCCAGCTAGGGACAAAGTCAGAGTGTAATAATGGCTGAGCTAAATCCCAAACCCAGCACTCAGGGTTCAATTCTAGTTCCCCATTAACTAAGTGACAGGGCGGGTGCTTCGGACTCACTGCCCCCTGGGACCCCAGTCTGTTACATAAGAACACCGGGTCCCACCCTCTGTGTTTGTTTTCAGCAGCAGCTGAGATGGTCCCGCCTCTTGTCACAGGCATCCTATGAAACTCAGGTTCGCCTTAGGCAAAGTCTTTGAAGGGACGCGTTTGAAGTGCAGACATACACAAAAAGTTTCTGGCACATAGCTGGTGTTCAAAAAGATCCATTGAAAGAGTCCCATATCGAACGTAGGAGGAATAAGGAATTAGTGATAATCGTGGATATTCTAGAATGATCTCTTAGAAGGCAGTCCAGAGGAGATGGGTGCTCACAGACAACCTCAGAACCCATCTTTCATTTCTCCTGGTCCCGAGGCACCTTGTCTGTGCCACTGTGACGAGATTTCTTCCCAGAGGGCGCTGCTTCCACTCTAGTTAATGCTCTGTCAAAATTGTACAAGGAAGAAAAACACCTGTTCATACAGGTGCATTTCTTCAGCTTTTCTGTGGGCAGGTGGTCATTTATTTCCACAGATGGAAAGCGAGGTCATGTTCATTACGACACAGTGACTCAGACTTGTCCCTTTCCTTCCCTGTGCAGGCTGGGGATATCGTGCCGTGCAAATTTCACAAATCATAAAGTTTCAGGTTTGGCATTATTGACATTATCCTTTTTACGGAGCTGGAAAACACAGCCCAGGGAGGCTCAGGAGTTAGTCGAAGGCCATGTAGGCAGTATGTAAAGAAAACAGGGCTCAGTCAGATCTACTGGCTTTGAGACACAAGTATTGAGAAAACCCGTCGGAGCATGAAGGATGGGAGAGTCAATAGGGAGCATTTATGATGGGCTCCACCCTCCAGCCTGATGGGCTGCAGCTCCTGCCTAATGCTCACACCGCTCGGTCTGAGTGACAGCTGCAAGCCTGATCCTACACTTGCCTGGTCTACGTCAACACCCTTTTTGCCTCCTCCAGAGCTCTTCCTCCTTGCCAGGTCTTACATTTTTGCTGTGATTTGACAGTGAAATGACCCACATTGGCTCATGTGTTTAAACACTTGCCCCTCAGCTGGCAGAGCTATCTGGGGAGGTTGTGGAACCTTTGGTACCTGGGGAGGGGGGACCCTGAAGGTTATGTACATTGCCGGTTGTGTCCTGCCTTCGACGACTTCTGACCAAGTGAAGACAGGGCCACAGCATGCTCCTGCCATTGCCTCTGTGGCCACCTCTCAGCCACGATGAGCCACACCGTCTGCATCTGTGAGCCGGAATAAATCCCTCTTTCTTTGTGTTGTGCTGCCAGGTATTTGGTTGCAATTACATGAAATGTAGCCAATCCAGGATGTTAAAGAGAAGCTAGGTCCCAGAGACAAATAGAACTACTGAACCCAGACCCCCTGATACCTCTCAACTCCTGGACACCCAGCAAGACTCAGGCCCCTCATCTCTCAGCCCCTCCCTGGCTGCCTTGTCTGAGATGATTATGTTTTGTGTCTGTTGAGGGCTGGCTGTGCACCAGACTCTGTACAAAGCACTGTACACACACTGTTCTTGTTTGATAGCCCAGCAGTTAAGGTCAGCAAGATCCATCTCTCTCTCTCTCTCTCTCTCTCTCTCTCTCTCTCTCTCTCTCTCTCTTTAGATATGGTCACTAAGGGATTGATTGCCCAATAGTCCTTGGCTAGGAAGAGAAACAGCAACAATGTTGGGACCCAAGCTTACTAGATTTCAAAGGGTGAGCTCTTGTGTATTAGGGTTCATTCTCTCCTGCAAACACCTTTATCCCCCACTGTGCCTGCAAATCAGCAGCATGGGCTAGTGAGTGCTGAGCTATCAGGGCTCAAGGAAGAACCTGGAATAGCATCCTTCCCAGCAGGGTGACTAGCTGATGCTGTGAAGGCCTACTATGCCTCCTCTCAGTCACAGTGGGTGCCAGGAGGAATGTCAACACCGGGACACAGGGCCAGGGATACCTGTGCTCTCTTTATCCCATGAGCTTCCTCAAGGTGCCATCTGAAGCAAATCACTTAAACTCTCTCTAAGGCTTATTTCTGCCCTTACAAAAAAAAATGTAAATAACTATCACAGCATAAGTCATGGGGTTTTACGAGGACTTAATAGGATAATGGACGTGAAATGCTTTATAAACTGTAAAGCACCACGCAAGCGTGAGGCTTTGTAATTAATTACCGATGAGTATGCACATGCTCACACACCCACATCCATAGGTGCCCATTCATGCGTACAAACACACATCCTTGCTCCAAAGCGAAATTAACATAAGGACCCAGCCTGCTTACAGCCTCATGCTGGGACCTCCCTGCATCCTCCACCCTCCCGCCATTACCCACTTAGATTGAGTGGGTTCAGGGAGGCTGAGCAGGTTGAAGTGCTCAGAGGAGAAACAGGTGGGGCTGGAGCACACCCTGCTCCTTCCTGCACATCTGCCTATTCTCCCGCCATAACCCATCCAGGTTTATTTGCTGGTTTCTTGACAAGCCAGCACCAGGGGAAGCATAGCATGGCAAAGATGCTGTGCTCCATGGAGGAGGTTTCCCCGCTTACCAGCTTTCATTCATTTGTCCTCTCTGATCCCTAACATGTATTGAGCAGCTACAGTATATGCAGTCCTGTTCCTAGAGCTAGGAACACAAAGAGAAGCCTATTGCCAGGAAGGGATGGGGCTCGGTGGTAGAATGCTTACCCAGTATGCACTGGGCTATAACGTCTACCCCACATCAGCAAATCCAGAAGAAAACGCCTCTATAGAGTCATTTAAGGCAGCCACATGAGCAAAGATGAGGATGTAGGTAACTGTGGCTTCTTGGGAAAGGACAGAGGGCTCTGTGTGTCCTGGGCAGGTAGGTCTACTGCATACAGGTGGCATAGGACTGAACAGCTCAGTGCTGGGAGATCTGATGCCACGCACCCGAGTCTGGACTTTGCTCTATAAGCCATGGGGAGCCAGGAAAGGAAATCGAGAAAGATTGTGACATGGGCTAAGTAGAATGTTCTCTCTCTCTTTTTTTCTTTACTTCTTGTTTTTAGTTTTCCTCTCCTCTTTTTAAAAGCTAGAGCCCTCTTCAAGCTTGATAGTAGTGACAGACCCAGACTAAAACTAGTGAAGGAATATGAAATTGATGAAGTCCATAACCACCCCCATCTCTGTTTCTCCAACCCCATTCAACACTGCACCAGGACTCTCAAACTGTGTCCCCTAGGAGAGTGGCAGTAACGTCACTCAGAACACGTTTGTCAGACCTGTTGTTCGTTCCATACCTGAAAGGTCAGGCACAACAGGGTGGCCCAGGCATCTGGCAGAGCCTTGTCAATATTTATGACTGGATTAGGCAGTTCTGCACATCTCTGAACAAGGAGGGAAGAGTCCCTTCCACTCACAGTTACAGAGATTTTAGCTCGCAATCCTTTGCTCTGTTGATTCTGGGGCAATGGTGAGGCAGAATGGTGATACTGACATGTGGAGAAAGAGGCTGTTCTTTCTCAAGGAGGAGAGGAGAGAGACAGAGAGTGAGACAGGGAGGAGGGCAGGGATCACTTATGACCTTCAAAGGCAGCCTGTTCCTTCTTGATACGTTCTATTTAAGTTTTTACCATCTCCTGAAAGGATTGCCACGAATGCCACACAAATATGCAATGCTTCCACCCAAGCAATAACACTAGTGGTTTTAAAGCTTGGGGCTTCTGTTTTATGCTGTGCAAGGTACCCAGTCATTTTCAACACCTCCTTCTGTGCTCATCATGTATACAGAGATGCCTTTTAAAAATGCATGATACTCTTATTAAGCAACCTGTTTGTCTCACGCTGCAATATACCTCCTAACCTCCAGTTACAGAACTGACTCCTTAAGAAAGATATGTAGATTGTTCTCTGGGGTGTGGGTTAATAAAATGTATTTAGATATTTACTGTTGGGGCTCCAGTTCATTTACAATGTGTCCTTCCCTAAAGTAATGCTTTGTAATAAGTAATCCAATCTGGCAGTCTTCTTTATACTTCCGTTTTCATCGGATGGATCTGCCAAAAGTGGTAATGCTCAATCAAAAGGCGTGGTCTTTTAGTTATAATAGATATCACTTCCCATAACATCACAAAAATACACAATCCCACCGGCAAAACAAAAGATGCCTGGCTTTGTCACACATTGACCAGGAGTTGGTCTTCAAACTCACGTTTCAAAATCAGGATGGTAATTGGTGGTAAGACACCAGTTAAGGGGAGGCAATTTTGGACCAGGTGAGAGAGGAGACACGCTTGAGTCTAGAAAGTCCCTTGAGAGCAGGCATCTTTCAGATCTGAGGACTGGCAGGCATCCTCAGTGACTCCCTCACTTTATCTTCAGAATCACCTACTTTCTAGATGGTGAACCCAGAGCACACTGAGGAGGTGACTTGTCTATATGCCCCAGGATTTTCCTGGGTTACTAACCCATCCAAAGGCCATTCCGGGCAAACTGGCTTGTGTTGGTTAATTGCGAATGTCACCTTGACTAGATTAAGACACACCTGGAACTTGATGAGGCACAGCTTTGAATTTGTCTTGTGAGTGCTTTTCCAGGGAGAAAGAAAACTCGCCCTAAATATGGGTGGTTCCATCTGCTAGCTGGAATCCTGGACTGGATAAAGAGAGAAAACGGAGAGATCTAGTTGAGATCTGGCTTCATCCTTCCCTGTTTCCTGAGAGCCAATGCTTTCCCCACCAAGGTGGCCTGTCTGCCTTCAAACCGGGATTCAAATGAGCTCCTCCCTCTGGCTGCTTGTTGCCAAATATTTGATTACGATTTTGAGAAAAGTTATTAATACACCACTCCACCTCCAAACTCCCTTCACCTAAGAATTCATGACTCTGTTCTCCAGCAACAAGTAAATGAGAAAGAGTAGGCCAGATAGTCAAAGCAACTCACAAAGTGGCCTGTGCCAAGGTCCCGAGCGAACTTCAGATTGCTTCTGGAGTTTGGCAGAGACTTGGACAAGGAACTGCCCTTGGTGGCAGCAGGTGGTACAAAGACGGGACTGGGGAAACTGTGGGCACAGATAGCTTGGACATAAGGTGTGTAGAAATGAGAAACGGTCAGGTAAGCTGACTGAGTGGAAAGAGAGTAGGACAGAGGTACTGAGAAAGGCAAAAACGTGGAGGGAGAAAAGCAAAGCTCCTATAGAAAGGCAAAGATGCAGAGTTCAGCTAGACTTCTTCCCTTCCCACAATGCCCTGCAGCTCTGCAGTCCTGATCACCCTCCTTTCTTTTTATGCACACTTCAGTGATGGCCCAAGAGGACTCTACCGTGTGTGTGTGTGTGTGTGTGTGTGTGTGTGTGTGTGTGTGAAATGTATGTACTCTGTGTGCACCTGTGGGTATACAACTGTGTGTGTATGTAGAAGCAAGAGTCTTCCTCTTTATCTTGATATTTGAAGCCTCTGCTTCAGTTCCTGCCTCCAGGGCCCCACCTTGAGTGCCCAATCTGCTTTCTGCTTTCTGGCTTGCTGCTGTGGCTTCTGCGGCTTCTGCTTGCCTTCTCTTACACACTGGGATCACTTCTCCTGAGGTGGTACCAACCACAGTGAGCTGGCCCTTCCCACCTTAATCAAGAGAATCCCCCCAAAGTCCAATCTAACAGAAGCATTTTCTCAGTTGAGAGTCACTTTCCTAGATGATCAGAATTTGGCTTGTGTTAAGTTGAAAAAAACAAAACAAAACAAACACGTGTAGCCAGTACATGACAGTAGAATACAATGAAGGAGGGAAGGTTTCCATCCCTGTCTTCAGACTTCACCTGCATCCTCTGGCTGCCCACTGAGATGGTACCCAGACCACAGGCACCTGTAGCTCCTCCCACTTTGCTCTCCTCCACTCATGTCCCTTTTATGGTAAGCCAATGGCTCCAGAACTTGCTGTGTGCAGAAGCTGAAAGGTGTGAGCTCCAGCCCAGATGAGAATGTTGAGTGATAGTTCTAGATGACCACGTGGTTATCCATGCCTGAAGCCTGGGTCATACTCTTGAGGGTTTAGGTAGAAGAGCCCAGTACTAAAGAGGGTCTTTTCCAAAGGTGTGACTTGGGGAATAAAAGTCTTTGTTCTTAATTATATTGCTGTAAAAACATATCTATTTTAACTTTGGAGTGATTCATTAGCCCCTACCAAGACAGGAGCACAGAGAGGTTTAAAAGCCAAAAATAACTAACATTTATTGAATATTTATTATGCTTCAGGCATTGTGCTAAGTTTTTTTTACATAAATTCATTTGAAGTTTCCAATAACCCTATGAGGTGTTAGCATGCTTCTTTCTCAGATAAGGAAACTGAAGCTAAGAGAGGTTAATTAACTTGCCTGGAGGTGGAAGGCTCATTGGGAGACCTGGATTCGAACCTTGGAAGTCTGCTTTTGTTCTGCCTGTCAGATTATCCAGATCTTCTTACAGAGTTCGGGCCCCTGGGCAAATGGACAATGACCTAATGGGCTGGAAAGCATAGAGAGTGTGGATGATGCCTGCGGTATCTAACTTACCCTTCAAAAGCATGGCTGGTTGGGAAGGAGTCCACAGCATCTGGAACCAGGCCAAAGGTACTGGGTACAGAATTGGAGAGTTAGTACCTCACTCCAAGAGGAGAAGGAGGAGGAGGAAGGAGAAGAGGAGGAGGAAGAAGAGGAAGAGGAAGAGGAAGAGGAGGAAGAAGAGGAAGAGGGAGATGAAGAGGAGGAAGAGGAGGAGGAGAGGACAGAAATAAAGCTTCACACATTATTCTCTGACCAATCACCATCCCTTCCATCTTGCCCTGTGGGTGCTCTAAGGGATAAACAAGTAAGAAATCCCCAGACAAATTCCAGAAGAAAATATTCCATCTTGTGTCTGACCTACTGCCATCTCAGCCCCTCTCCAGTGGCTTCTTTGAAGGATTCCTGCTTTTCTCTGGGATTTTGCCCACCTAGGCAGCAAGAGACCCTGGCTGTTGGCTCTGTGAGTGGTTCACTCTGTGAATGGCAGATGGCAGGCCTTTACTTGCCCTTCTGTGCAGTGGGATCCCCATGTCCCAGTGAGGTCACGCCTTTGAAAGGAACGTGAACTTGGTAAAGCCTCTAGCACACAAGCATGAACTATCGATCTCCCGGACTTCTGTCTTCCTCAGCCTCCCCTGAAGCCAAATCTGCCAGGATCCTATACCCAGCTCCCAAGAGAGCAGAACTCAAAAGAGTGTCAAGAAGCTGATGTCACCCTGTCATATATTCAGCCTCTACAACTCTCCTTGCAAGACAGTGGTCTTCTGGGGGTAAGAGGTGGCTGTGTCGTACCACAATGCTCAGAGGATGCTTGGAAGACTCTCCATCCCCATCCCAACCTTACCTCTGAAAGTCAAACCACATCCCTGGGCTGTAGTCACCTCCAAACTGAACTAGAGGCCACAAGGGTTCAAGACAAGGAGATGCCCAGCCCTGTCTGCTCTGGAAAAAAGACAGAGCACACTGCACACCAGCCCCACAGTCCATTTTTCAAAGTTTGACGTCAATTTGCGGCCTTAGATTGGTTTTTGTTTCTCTGTGCTTTGTTTTCTTTTTGGTGATGAATGGTTATTGTCAGGCTGGCTTAGGGGAAGCGATAGGCAGCAGGTGGGGGCTGGGGTGGAGAGAGCGTGGTGGGGGTTTTCACGCTGGAGTTATTGTTTACATTTCTTTTCTAGGGATGAAATGGAGTGGGAGGTGCCTGAGGTCACCCACGGGTCACACGAGATAGATACCAGGGTCACTTTGTGGCTGAGTTCCTCTTCATCCCAGCCTGAAAAAAGCCAGACCTCTGCCCCTTTCTTTTCCCCATAAGTATATGTCTGGTCTGGGGGGCGGGCAGTATGTCACGGCTGAGGTGGCTGACGCTGTCAACTGCAGATAAATACAACCAAAACAGACCCAGAAAATTATTTCCTCTTAATGGAAAAATTATCAGGCCCCGAGCAGCCTGATCTAAGGGCTTTTAGAAGCACAGAGAAATACACTCAAGCCTGCACTTGGGCTCCTCTCCCCAGCTCCCTCCCGGGACAGCTCTGCAAAAGCCACGTTTTCCCAGACGGTACAGGGTACAGAGCACACACAGCACTTGGACCTGATTGGAAGAAAACAACTTCAGAAAGACCGCAGTTTAGGGTCGCAGAGGTGATTTGCTTGGGGTCTTCAGGGTTGTGAGCTTGAAAGGATCGTAGAAATCACTCTGCCCATCTCGCTCACGTCCCAGATAATTAAAGTACAGCTCAGAGAGAAGTGACTTTGCAAAGGTCCTCAGCCACTCAGCAGCAGGACAAGAGGCTGGAGCTTTTGTCTCCAAGGCCTGTTTTCATTACCCACAATCCCCTGGTACATTCACATAGGTATGAGGCCTCTTACTCAAACGCTGGGCCCCACAGGACCAGTGATGTTAATTCTAGGCAGGAATTGTCTTATTAAAGTGTTTTTTTAAATCTTTTTTTGTCATTTTGACAGTACTAGAATTCAAACCCAGAGCCTGCATGCATGCTAGCAAGCCAAACATTCTGCCACTGAACTACAAGCCTGCAATTCTCCTTTCCTTCCCTCTCAGAGCAAACATCCTCACATCACTGACTCTGGGCTCATTGCTTGCTTTGATTAATGTAACATTAGTGGTGTGCCAGGGAGCAGAACTTCAGTACTTGCATGACTTAGCTGAGTGGTTAGCATTTCTGCAGTCAGCCATGATCTGGAAGTAGCCACGCGGAGCAGATCTGAGCATACCCCGCAGCCTGAAGCCACTTCCCCAATCAGCACCACATAACTGGTAGAGACAAACACGGCTGTTTCTGTTATAAGCCTGTGGTCCCTGTGGCAGCAGAGTCTCAGAAGAATCTAGTTGCTACTGTACTCCACTTTGAGGTAGAACCTGGGCTACATTTCCTCTTCTTCTGGCCACTGAGGCTGCTCAGAGTTACAGGAGAATGCTGACATGGATTGGTGTTGGTGACAAGACAAGGCTGTCATAGGCTTTTGCTGAAGGAACCTAATGTGATCTAGATCTATCTTCTTTTTCTCAAAAGAGATTCCTCATGGCAAATGCTTATTGTATTAATTATGAGAGGGTGACTAGCGTGTCAGTCCCCATATCTCAGCTTCCTGTTGCCATAGCAAAACACTCAAGACTGAGTAAATACATAATATATATATATATATATATATATATATATATATTATATTTACTCTATATATATTCACTATATATATTTTTACTATATATAATATATATTTATATATATTCAATATATACAATCTATATATATATTCAACATATATACAATCTATATATATTCAATATTTACAATCTCTTTATATATTCAAATATATACACACACACATATATATATGTGTATATATATATATATATATATATATATATATATATATATATAAAATTTGTTTTGGTTCAGGGTCTAGAGCATCTTAAGAATATAGCACCAGCAGTGTCTTGGCTTCTGATAAGAACCTAATGGAAGAAGAGCAAAGAGGAATGTGCAGATGAAAAAACAGACCCAAGACCTAAAACATCTAACTTATTCTTACAAGGTAGATATTAATCTATTCATGATTCATCCCCCATGACCCTAACCCTCTAGACTCCAGCTCCCAACACCACTGCACTGAGGACTTGAGGTTCCCACCTATGACTCCCAAGGAACATGCTCAAACCTTCGCTCGGCATGCCTTTTCCTTAGCCATGACACCATCTCATACAGTGAAGTTCCTCCAAGGCTCAAAGTCTAATATCTCTGTCATCTTCTAGATTCTCCCTTGGCCTACTTCCGACTGAGTGTGGAGCAGAAGACAGCGTGGAAGATCTCTGAGGAGCCGAGCACGATGAAACTCCATATTTCATTGGCCAAAACTCAGTTACATGGCCCCACCAACCTGAGAGGAAGGAAGTAGATGGTGCTCGTACACCAGGAAGAACCATGTCACTGTGAGCAACCAGTCTTTGCTGTGACCATACCAGACCAGTCTTTAATGCTTCCTCCTGTGCACAAGGCTGCAGGTTACCCAACAAAAGCTTCCCTCAGTAGATTTCTCTTGGCATCATGAATTCATAGAGACTTCACCCTTTCACTGGGAATGCCATCTCGCCTCTGGTCGAGCCTTGAGTCCCTCCTGACTCAAATCCAAATTCATAGATTCAAATCCCTTTTCATAGATCAGGCAAACTGATTTGTACAGTCTACCTGACTCTGATCTCAGGAGTCTATATCCCAGGAGAATTCTTGTCGGCTCCATCCTGGCTCAGCCCTTCCTCTGGGCACAGTTTCACCTGTCTTGGGATTCTATAGTCTGGCCATACCAAGAGAAAAAGTTCACACTTAATAAGAACATAGAAAGCTGTTTTGAATTATTGAACATTTGCTGTTTCAATGAAAGTAAAGTTTGAAGGGGTACTAGTTAGCTGGCTAAATTAGAATGGACTAGAAGGGATGCAGAATGGAGGTGGATGGATGGACATGAGGAGTCTGCCACTATAATTCAGGAAAGAATGTCAAGAGCCTGAAGTAGAACTGAAAATAAAGCAAACAGAGAAGGAGGCGCTAAAGTTATGATGGTGAGGGGCCCATGCGGGAGGCACCTGTTGCTTGAGGTGGAGGCAGAAAGAAGGCAGAGGGAGGTGCCTCCCTTGTTTCCAGCCTTGGGGCAGCAGCGTGCTTCTAGTGAGTCTGATTACCTCAGCCCACCTGCCAGCCCTGTGCTCAGCTCCACCAAGTCTGGCCCTTCCAATCTACTTGCAAGGAATGTGGAGTTACATTTAATTAAAAGTATCTACACAGAAACGAGATTAATTAAGTCTCTTTTACCCAGGAGCCCTCTCTTTGTGTTCACTTAAATGAGGTTTTAAATGTTGTCTCAATGTTATATCTGGGCAAGATTTCTCCAGACAACACTTCGTGTGGTTCCGAGGCTCTGCCGTAGCAGGCTGGAAATTATTTCAGGATGAGAACAATCCAAGGACAGTCTCCCCTCCCTTAGTCAGCTGAGCGCCAGGCAGGTGGGGGACCTTGGGCCACAGAAAGTAGACTTTTGAAATGAAATGGGGGATAAGTTCTCTCAGGCAAGAGCTGCCTCCCAAGACTTCCTCTCGATGCAGAACAGGTGGTCTGAGATGCTCTCTGTTTATGTAGCACTCATCTGATCCATCTATCTGAATACAAACATGGCCGTCCAGAGGCAAGCAGCTGCGCCTGCGCCACCTGCAGGCAGTGTTCACAGCGCCGGATACGGAAGTTAGGGAGGAGTCTGAGGAAGATCAAAGAGCCCACACCAGCTTTGAGCTGACTATCTCAGGCTGCTTGCTGGAGCCTACTTTTAACTTTTAATTAACAAATAATAATTGAACATCTTTCCTACAATGCTGTGTCATGTTTTTACTAGGGTGTACTAGCTGCAGAGAATAATAGGTTTCATTGTGACATTTTCATATATGTTCATACTTTGATTTTATTCACGACCTTTACCCACCCCCCATCTCTCCCCCTTCCTTTTCCCCAACAACAATCTCCCTTCTACTTACAAACAATAGCGTGCACTCTATACCTTCCTAGCCTGGCTTATTTTGCTTAACGTGGTGCCTTCCAATTTCATCTATTTTCTTACTGTTAAGTTTCAAATTCAGGACGAGCAGCTGAGGTGCCTCTTTAACGTGTCAGAGCTGACCTGGCTTCCAGGTTTTCCCAGCATCCCTCAGTCCCTGCCTATAACAGGGTGTCCCTGATATACTCCGCCCTCTATTCTGGACTCTCCAGGCTGCCTTTCCCCCAGAGGCTCTTCCCTATAGAATCCAGACATTTTGGTTACCTGCCCCCTCTTTTGTACCTTTTATACTTTTGGTCTCCTAGCTGCTGTATTTAGTTTCCCTCTCTCCCTTCCCTCTCCCTACATGGCTCAGGGTCACAACCACTCTCGACTTTCCCAGATGTGCCTGCCTCTGGCTATGCTCTCCCATGTATCTACAATAAACTTTCTCCTCCACCATACCTAGGAGCAGTCGTATCCGTTCCTTTTTATTTCTTTTTTATTTATGTACTAATGATATAATAATTTTGTGTTCTATACCTAAATTTAAAATCAATTGTATAAAATTATATTTCCTCTATCCACTTATCCATTGGCTAGCATCTAGGGAGACATAGAAAATTTTCTTAAAATTAATTCTCTAGAGTTCAAGAGATGCCCCAGGCAATAAAGTGATTGCTATGCAAACATGAGGATGTGAGTTCAGGTTCCCAGGACCCAAGTGAAACTGGGTATAGCAGGAGTAGGTCTGTAGTCTTAATGCTGTGGAAATGAACACAAGAATCCCTGGGGCTTGCTGACCAGTCAGCTTAGCCAGTTGATAAGCTCCAGGTTCAATGAAAGACCCTGTCTCAGAAAATAAAACTAAGTATAATTGAGGGAGAAACTCAGCATTGACCACAGACCTCCACAAGCATGTACATATATGTGCACAAGCATGTACACACATGTGCACATGCATGTACACACACAAACATATATAAATGCACACAAGCACATTTAATTCTCCAGCTGGGTGTGGTGGCACATGTTTATAACTTCAGCACTCAGGAAACCATGCAGGGAGAATTGCTGTATGTTCAAAGCCAGCCTGGCCTACATAGTGAGTTTTAAGATAGCCTGGGCTAAAAAGTAAGACTATGGCTCGAGAAAACAAAGAACAAAGCAAACAAAACAAAATTTAAATTTCCAGATAAGTTTATAAAACTGCTCCATTTTTAGAGGATTACAGGAAAAAAACGAGAGATACAAACTGTATAGCAGAGATTACCATCAGGAAGTCATATTATAGAGAACTCACTGTAAGGTCTAAGACTGACCAAGAGCAGTAGGGAAAGGTAAGCTTAGACATTTTCAAGATTTATTTTTCATTTGGATTTTAGATAAGAATCAACCCAAAGCCACAGAAAGTTGGTGTTAGATTCCAACCTTCATCCTTGAACCTTATAACCTAATCATGACTGAGGTTCAAAGGTAATCCTATATTTCTTGCTTATTATTAATTTTATATCTCGATTTGACTGAGCTACGAAGTACCCAAATTGTATCTAGTTATGTTTGCAAGACAATTTCCCGAGGCAATTAGCAGTGGATTTATAGACAGAGAATAAATAAAAACACATCATGGGTAATGCTTCCCATCATGGGTGGACTTCATCTGACCTCCAGAATGCCTGGAGAGATCAAAAGAGCTGTCAATAGGCAAATTCATTCTCTGCTTTGAGGTAAGACATCAGCCTTCCACTCAAAATCACCTATGCCCCGGTATTAGGACTTTGGACATGACCTGACTATGTAATTATAATATAATTGCTTTGCTGCTTTTCTAACTTGCAGACAACTTACTTTAAGATATCTTGGTCTTCCACAAACCAATTTCTATAATAGATCTCATAAATATATGTGAATAAATACATAAACACTGTATTGATTCTCTTTTCTGGAGGAACCTGACTGATATACTAATTTTAAGTGTATTATTAAAACACAAAGGTAGTGCTGGCCTGTAGTGGTACATACCTTTAATCTTAGCACTCAGGAGGCAGAAGCAGACAGATTTCTGTGAGTCCAAGGCCATCCTGGTCTATACAGCTAATTCCAGGACAGTCAGGGCTACACAAAGAAGTCCTATCTTGAAAAGCAAAACTAAACAAGCAAAAATTAAAACCAATCAGAAATGCATGAAGGTGAGGGGCTGGAGAGAGAGAGAGCACAGGCAGAAAGGACACTTGTGGCTTCTCCAGAGGACCAGACTTCTGTTCCCAACACTGTCATTCATACCTGCCTATAATCCAGTTCCAGGGGATATGATGCCCTTTTCTGGCCTCTTCAGGCACCAGTGTGCATGTACACATACACACTCAGAGACAATTAAAACAAAAATAAATCTTTTTTTTTTAAACCCACAAAGATGGCTGGGTGGTAGTGGCACACACTTAGCACTTGGGTGTCAGAAGCAGAGGCAGGTGGATCTCTATAAGTCTGAGGCCAGGCTCATCTACACAGCGAGTTCCAGGACAGCCAAGGCTACACAGAGAAACCCTGTTTAGGAAAAAACCCAACAAAACAAAACAAAACAAAACAAAACAAAACAAAACAAAGCAAAACCCACAAAGATGATCTTTGTCTTCTGAAGTCCGTGGTCCCTTTAGTAGTGTGAACTTGAAAATTTCCATTTTCTCTGTGTTTCTCGGGCAAGGATCATTGTTCATTTGTGAAGCGTTTATTAAGCACAGAACAGGAAGTGCCTTACCTTCTGCTGAAACTGTAACGACCAATGGGATAAAGACCTCGAATTGGCCCTGAAGGAACTTGCTCTTTCAAGAAAAGAACGTGAATTCCCAAGATGGAGGCCGGACAGGGTCATAGTTAGGAAAGGCTCTACCTGGCATACTGTGACATAGAGAAAAGTGGTACAAATTTTTGCATGGGGCTATAGGATCCTGAAGAACTTTTCAGAAAATGTTTATTAAGCCTCCACAGTTGAGTGATGATCCAGAGCTGTGTGAAGCTCAAGGATGAAACCTGCCCACTTAGCCAGAGGCCCTGGAGCAACCAGTCACTGCGCGGTCCCACAGGTATGGAGCATGGGGACCCGCCACTGAGTAGTGCACAGATAAACTAGCTCTGAGCCCGCAGCTTCTTCAGCTACAGGGTGATGGAAATAAGTCATGAGATGTTTCAAAGTGTTTTGTGAGGATCTCACTGGGAAGTCCCCAAGTCCAACTCATGCCAGGCTCTCCAGCAATAAAACGCTCCTCTGCTCCCTATCCTGGCTGGTAGAATGCATTGCTCTTGTGGGATGTATTGGCCCACCAGCAGTAGAACAAGAATTCATTTAAAAGGTATCCATAGCTGGGGTTGTGGTTGCAGAAGGAGTTTGTGTATGAAGGAGGCCCTAGGTCCGGCCTCTGCTTAGAGATACCATTCTTAGCCTTTGGGTTAACATTAAGTGTCTAAGGGGGTAAGTGGGATTTTACAATGGATGGAATTTTAAAAACTGATCTCAGGCAAAGTTTTATGCAGGACAAAAATCTGGCTTTCAGTATTTTTGGTGCTCTGGCAGCGATCCAATATCTATATGTTAGGAACAAAGAAGTAATCGCTACCTGTCCCCGAGCATCCTTCTTCCTATGTTATCTGGACCTGAATGGAAGTCCAGCTCTAGTCAACACAAACCTCACAGATGAGGAGCCGTGGTAAACAAGTGTCCTTCAGCCTGGTGATACAGTTTCCTTTGTTCCTGATTTAAAAGCCTGGCCACTACTCAGCCCTTCCTTCCTTCCTTCCTTCCTTCCTTCCTTCCTTCCTTCCTTCCT
>JANHMN010000024.1:8123582-8155774 GCA_030674055.1 Rhabdomys pumilio | reverse complement strand
CTTCCTTCCTTCCTTCCTTCCTTCCTTCCTTCCTTCCTTCCTTCCTTTCTCCCTTACTTCCCTCCCTCCCTCCTGCCCTCTTTCCCTCTCCTTCTTCCTTCTTTCCTTTTCCTGTGTTTTGTTTTGTTGTGTTTGTTTTGTTTTGAGATAAAATCTCACTCTGAAGCCTCGATGACATGGGACTTGCTGTATAAACCAGGCTGGCTTTGAACTCACAGAGATCCCCCTGCCTCTGCCTCCTGAGTCCTGGGATTGAAGGTGTGTACCAGCTCACCCAGCCTTCTTTTCTTTTGTTTACTTCCTCATGTTGGTTTTATCCTCTCGAACTCTTGAGATGGTAAGATCAATGGGCCTTTGTTTTGGGGAAAAGACAAGAGCACTAGCAGAAAAAAAAAGAAAGAAAGAAGGAGAGAGATGAAGTGGTAGGACATAGGAAACTCGAGCATTCTCTGATCAGTTTTCCTGTGGGGACCCTGGAAATCCCAGGGCAGGAAAGGAAGCTACCAAAGTCACCAACACAAATACTTACTAAGCAAGACTTGAGGATCTTTGTCACTGGGCCCACAGCTGCGTGACCTTCTTAACCAAAATCCACCTGGCTTTGCATTTAGACAATAAGACTCACAGATGTGGAACAACGTATTAGGGGAAGGATTTCCCTATTCTTCCATGGATACTCCTTGAATATGCACTGTACACTTTTTTAGAGAAGTGTGTTCTGCCTCCCACCAAGGGCAGAGGATCCAACATTCCCGGGATATCTCAAAGCTGTGGTGCTGCATAACTACCACCCAAGCTCCCACAGATGACAGATGTCCATCTCAGATGACAGATGTCTGTCCCAGATGACAGATGTCCATTCCAGATGACAGATGTTCATCCCAGATGACAGATGTTCATCCCAGATGACAGACGTCCATCTCAGATGACAGATGTCCATCCCAGATGACAGACGTCCATCTCAGATGACATGTCCATCCCAGATGACAGATGTCCATCTCAGATGACAGATGTCCATCTCAGATGACAGATGTCCATCCCAGATGACAGATGTCCATCTCAGATGACAGATGTCCATCTCAGATGACAGATGTCCATCCCAGATGACAGATGTCCGTCCCAGATGACAGATGTCCATTCCAGATGACAGATGTCCATCTCAGATGACAGATGTCCATCCCCAGATGACAGATGTCCATCTCAGATGACAGATGTCCATCCCAGATGACAGATGTCCATCTCAGATGACAGATGTCCATCTCAGATGACATGTCCATCCCAGATGACAGATGTTCATCCCAGATGACAGATGTCCATCTCAGATGACATGTCCATCCCCAGATGACAGATGTCCATCTCAGATGACAGATGTCCATCCCAGATGACAGATGTCCATCCCAGATGACAGATGACCATCCCAGATGACAGATGTCCATCTCAGATGACAGATGTCCGTCCCAGATGACAGATGTCATTCCAGATGACAGATGTCCATCTCAGATGACAGATGTCCATCCCCAGATGACAGATGTCCATCCCCAGATGACAGATGTCCATCTCAGATGACAGATGTCCATCCCAGATGACAGATGTCCATCTCAGATGACAGATGTCCATCCCAGATGACAGATGTCCATCTCAGATGACATGTCCATCCCCAGATGACAGATGTCCATCTCAGATGACAGATGTCCATCCCTGTCCTTTACTGCTACTTTTCCACAGCAGTGTCCCATGTGCATCCCACATGGATGTCCCAGCAGCAAGGTCTCTTTCCCAGAGCCTCTGTCCGGTAGTCACTATGGGTGCACCCTCGGAAATATGACTAAAGCAAGCACCCATGAAGAGCTGACACACCAACCCAGGGATCCTGGCATGTGTGGCTGTCACCATTTTCCACTTCCAGTACACACTGGAAGCTGCTGGCCCCATTGATGGTGTGAGCAGGGATTGGCCATAGCCAGAGATTAATTGGTAAGAGCTTGGAAAGTTTCTCTTCTGTAACAATGGGCTTCTCTGTTTGCACTAATGAGATGCCAATTAGGATATTTACATTTTGGGTTCAACTTAAAGGTAAGCATACTTTCTATGAGGTGGGCCAGAGGGTAGAGGCCCTCCTAAATGAATTGTATGCCAATATGGAGCAGAGAGGAGAGCAGGTGGGAGACAGAGCCCTCACCCCCCAGGCCCCCAGCACTAAGAAGGCTACAGGTTTGGAGTAATGTAAATGAAGCTGAGCTCTGTTCCCCATTCCTGCAGCTAGGTTCCAACTCTTTGGAGTGACTTAAGACAGCACGCTATTACATATGCCAAATCTTGCTTCAGGGGGAAAAGGACAGAAAGAAAAACTCTATTAAACACAAGAAATCAATTTGGCTTTAATTTATTTTCACTCACCTTTTTATTCTCAGCCTTGTCTGGTCCTTTAGATTACATCTTTTGTCGCTTTTCTACTTTCTCCTCAGGAATCTCAGCCCAGGGGTCCTGGACATTGTTCTTCTTGGTCAGGAGTCCTGCTGGACAGGGCAGCTTTCATTCTCAGGACAGGAGGTTAGAGTACCTTCACACCTACTCTATGCCCACATAAAGGGCCTCCATGTCCATTGGAGACACACTTTCCCTGAGTTAGATCGTCTTCCACGGATGAGTGTAAAGGAGACGGAGCAGGTTCCAGGCTATGATGGAAGGAGCTTCAGCCTTGTGAATGAATTTACACGGCACACAGACAGGTATGCTGTCATCTACCCACCTGCCCCATCCCCAGCCATCTGAGGATCTGCACATCTGAGGGCACTGGCCTGGCTCTGGTTCTCTCCGGACCCATATCTCTAAGAAACATAGTGAAGCCCAGTGAGGAGCAACTGGTTTTCTAGTTACCTCTGGCAAATAGCAGGGTAACAGGCTGGGGTACAGATAGGAGGCCTGAGGTTTCTTCCTGCACATGACTGACTTCCTAGCTTCTGTTTCACTAGAACATTGGTTCCTTGTGAACAACAGTCAGTCTCTTCCAGGGCTGGAAAACAATGACCACTGGAGCCAAAATCAAGGTATCAGTAGGGTCACATTCCATCTGATGCGCCAGAATCTTCTTTCTTCCAGAACCTTCTGGCGGCTGGTAGTCTTTGGCTTGTGTCCACATCATTCCCATCGTCAATGCCAACAATCTCTCTTCTGTTTTCAGCTTCTGTATGTACATGCATGCTCGTGTGTAAACATGTGTGAGTACATATATGATCACGTGTATGTGCACACTGAAGTGAGCATGTATGCATGAACAGGCATTTGCACATGTGCAAACATTTGTGTTCACAGATGTGTGTACACATGTGTAAGCCATGTGTGCATGAGTGCATGTGTATGAGTATGCATGTGTGTGTATATGTATATATATGTATATATATGTATATATGCATGTGTATGGCATGTGCATAAGCATGCATGTATATGTTTCTGGCTCTCTGTTCTAAAGACACTCATAGCATTCTGGGCTCATATGAAAAATCAAGGATAATCCTTCCTCTGAGGATCTTTTCCTGAGTCGCATGTCCAAAGACCCCTTCTCAACTGTCCCATTCCCAGGCTCTACTAATAAGGACCTGAATCCGTTAGAGAGCACTATTCAGTTCCCAGCACTGTCCACCACCACCTCCGCCTCTTCTGCCTCTGAACCCATATCCACAGGAGCCTCTCCATGCCTCAGTTTCCCCTTCTATGGTACATGGAGATTTCTGATGGACTGGCTGCCTACTTGTGGCAGTGGAGACTGTCAAACAGAGAGAGGAAGTGTTTCCCAAGTTGTAAAGCCCCACACAGAGCAAGACTATTATTGCCCCAGGAGTGGTGAGTTCAGTGCTTGAGAAAATGATCAGAGTTTAAAGCATGTGAGGGATAGAAAACCAATGTTATTCAAAAACCTCATTCACACCCCACAGCAAAGCCTCCGGCCCTCCCTGCCTTCACGTTCCCCTGTGGCTATGGGGGTGTGGCAGAAGCCTGTCTTGGGGGTAGCTTTGTGGCCTGAAAACAAATCATTCTTCACAGCTTGCTCCCAAGTTCAATAAGCCAGAAGGAATTGGGAGAGAGATTTAACGATATGTATTTCAAGAAAAAGATGAAGATGTGTCTGCTTTTAGGAGATGCTGTAAAAAAAAAAAAAAAAAAAAAAAAAAAAAAAAAAGCATCATCCCTCAGTAAACTTGTAGCCAGATGCAGAGAGGGAAGATTCCTCTTACAAAGCCAGGGATGGAATGTCCAGTAATGTCTTCTTCAGAGGGAAATTTTAGGTTCCTTAGACCAAAGCCCAGCACAGCTTCTGTGTATCTTACCACCTTCCAAACCTCCTACCCTGTGGCCTCTAGACTATGCAGGGAGCCAGTTGGCTCCAAGCCATCCTGCCTGTGGCCTGCCTTTGGAGTGTTTCTGAAGGACATGGCCTGACAGTTTTGCAGGTCTACTTCATCTGTGGTCAGTAGAGAAAGTCCCGAAGACCAAATCCAAACCGTAGGGTCTCACTACGTAGCCAAAGCTGGCAAGAGACTAACTAAATAGAGCAATCTGGCCTTGTTCTTCCTCTGCTTCCTGCGTGGTAACTTACAGGTGTGAGACAGCCCTTCTCGTTGTTCTTATAAATAAAGTTTTATTAGAATAAAGTCTTGCTCTTTCAATCAGTTGCTGCTTTGGCACAACAGAGCTCAGTGCCTGAGATTCATACCTTCAAAGTTGAAAGTGTCCTTTACAGAAAAACTTAACCAACAGCCAAATCAGAGTATTCAATGGTAGATTGTCTTTGGTTGTATACCCAGCAACTAATAGGAGATGGAGGTGTGGCACAGTTGGGAGAGCGTCTACTAAACACACCCAAGGCCCTGGGTTCCAGCCAGAGCACCAAAATGGAAAAACAAAAGCAACATCAGTAACTGTAACTCATGTCTTTCCTGTCTCCTACCTCATGCTACTCAGAGCAGAGTCTTGATAAACCTGAGACCCAGGAAGTCAGGCAGACAACTGTCTGAAGATGTCAACAGCTGGAAGCAACAGAATTGGAGATCCAGGCCCATCTCTGCCCCACTCTGCCACCCTACTCTGACCTCAGCCCCTACAGCCTCACTTCTCTCCCATAGCAGGCCCAACAGGTGATTCTCGACTCCTGTGTCTCGCAGCTTCCCAACTTCCAGATGTTGGAGGTCCTATTTCTTCTATCCCTTTGTCGTTGCCTCTTTTTGGTTTTATTTGGGAAAGAATATGAGTCAAAGACAATTTGTCTCTATTATTTGTCATTTCACTGCTTATGCCAAAATAGCGGGGATAGTCTGCCTCCAGAGCTTCTGTCTCCACCGCCCGCTGGGGTTACAGACACACACCATAGACTGTGCTCAGCTTGGCATGGAGTGTGGCAATTCAAACTCAGATCCTCCTACTTACGAGGCAGGCACTTTGCCGGCTAAGCTGTCTCCCCTGGCTTCCTCTAGACGGTGTCAGCAGCCTCAGTGTACTACATCCATTCAGTCCAAGAGCTCAGAAAGAAGGGCTTCCCAGGCTGCTGTCCCATTCTCACCGATCCTTTACTCCACATCTCCACATCCCTCCCCCCTCCGGGGCCCTGGTCCTCCTGGCTGTGCTCTGTGATCCTCCAGGACCAAATCCCACAGTCCTCTGCCTGCCCCTCCCTGTGTGTTTCCCCCGCTCTGTCCTGCACACTTCCCTGGGTGCAGAGGCCCCGTGAAGCTGACAGGGAGCGAGGCATTTGCATTCCACTTCCCGGGGCTGTTCAGATCTCACCTGCAATTCTTCTGACAAATTCTTATCAGCGATGCCCATGGCGGACTCTGTGGCGACTTTGTTCGCTCTTATTAGCTCTGAACAGATTAGCTCTTCACAGCGCTTGGCTGGTTCATACCGATTCCTGATAAACGTTGTGACTGATTTTTCCTGACTGGGACTGGGTTGGGGACTGGGGCTTGGGTAGAAATGGAGGACTGGGAGGAGAGAGGTGCTGGCCAGAGGCAGAGGAGGAAAATGCAGGCAGGATTACATCTGGATAATGAAATATTCATCACATGCCTGCTGGAGTGAGGTCAGCCCAGGAGTCCAGCAGCAGCCTCTCCACCAGGCAGTGCTTTGAAATGCACGGGCCCAGGCGGGAGGGGCCACCACAGCGGGCCCCATCTGCTCCAGAGGCTTCTGAGAGAAGGGGCAGAGGAAGTTAAAAGGAAGGAAGAAGAAACTCTCTCACCTGGCCTTCGCTGTCCTCTTCCATCTTTTCTTATCTTCACGGTCAGCTTTTGATGGCGGAATACTAATAGTCCAGGTAGACACCACCGTTCCCTGGGTGGTTCCTTATCTCCCTCTTGTCTCCAGAAACTCCAGTCCTGCCTTCCTCCCCTCTGTGAGCACTCTACCAGTTTCCCATTTTTTGAGGATTTTAGACCAGTGAAGCCTCTAACCAGTTCCCTACACTTCCTCAGCCAGATCGGATTCTGCCCTAATTAATGGCTTCCACTAACCACCGCCATCATCCCCACCACATGCCCGGCACAGGACTGGTGGAGATGTTCAAAACACTTTTGCTATATTAAATAGGCTCTGCTCTGTCGGTGGTGGGCAGGGAGTGGGTACTATTGCCATGCTGGACCAATGCAGGCATCAATAAATAAATTTTCCACTTTCTTCCAAAGACCAAATGCCGTTTCCCAGGTGTTCTGACCTGGGACTGCAATCCACTACTTCCTAAATAGTGGGATTGAGAGGGAGCTAAAAACCCACGGGCCAGCCTGCTTCTAAGCTGCCTTCATAACCTCTCTGTGAACATAGGTCACCTTTACACTTCAGTACAGACAGATGCTCTGAGCATGCTTTGTAGACAAAGACGGCTCTTTATAGACATGGTATGCATTTTAAACCACTCCTAAATCTGCAAAGGAGCTGGGCATTGTGACATATAGGGTTCATCTCAGCACTCAGGAGGCAGAGGCCAGCAGATCTCTGTGAGTTCAAGGTCAGCCTGGTCTACATAGGGAGTTCAGGACATGCAGGGTTGCATAGTTAGGCCCAGTCTCCAAACAAACAAACAAAACCTACAAAGGAAACCTATTTCATAACTTTTTATAGTTTATATTGGTCAAGACTATCTAAAGCTTCTTTCATCTGCTTACCCCAAATCCTCCATGATGCAATGTGAATATGGCGACCAGGCTTTTTAGCCATGGGAAACCAAAGCCACTTGCCCTTTGACATAGGCCAGGATTTTCTGTTTTTTAATTTGAGACTGATTCTCATGTATCTGAGACTAGCCTCAAACACACTACATAGCTGATGACAACCTTGATCTTCTGACTTTCCTGCCCACACCTACCAAGTGCCAGAAATACAGGCAGCTGCCAGCCATGTCTGGCAGTACAAAGCTTTCAACACTCACAGATGCCTCAACACATGCTGGCCACATCCCCTTTTACTCCGGAGCCCAGAAGATGACCTGCACTGTGCCTCTAGAAGGCCTGAAGACTCTTGGCAGTCATCTCAGGCTTACTCACTCATTAGCCTTTTGCCAGATTTATCTTCTCCCCGGTAGCCTGCGGCACTTTGATTTGTCCCCCTGTCACCAGGACTAACATTGATGGCAGCACCCTCCCCCTTCCCTGGTGTGTGTGTGTGTGTGTGTGTGTGTGTGTGTGTGTGACCCTCCAGCCTCCTGCCAGAGGCCTCAAGGAAAATGGATGAGCAACTGACCTGCAAAATAAATACTAGGCTTCCAGGTTCTGATAAAGATTAAATATTGGAGGAGTCATTTCAAATGAATATATAAAAGCAAATGGAAGAAGCCTTTCAGGCAGTGACAGAGTGAAATACAGGCAAACAAAGAGAGATGTCTTTGGGTGGTTCAATGGCAGGGAAGTCAGAAACTTAAGAGTTCAGCCTCCCCAGAAATATTCCAGCTTTGGGGAAGAGTCCAAAACCCGTCATCCCTGCCACCCTTGCCATGCCCACCCAGACATGATAGAGAAAGCTTAGTTCCAAAGGTGCTGCCAAAAGGATGCTGAAGTCAGTCCTGCTGAATTGGCCAAGGGAGAAGAGACGTACCCTGACTCAACACCATCTGCCTTCCGTATGGGACAGCCAAGAGCCTGGATCCTTGGTGGAATGCGCCCTAAGGTCCCAGCTGAAAGACATCCTGGGGGACAAAAAAGCCAGACATCTCAGAAAACAATCTAGGCACAAAGACAGGAGAAGCCACGGTGAGCATATGAAGCCAGCATTTTTTGGGCCTGAGGCAGAATTGGGTTCATGCTGGCACACTTGATTTCACATAGAGAAACTCCAAATAAGCAGAATGCTGCCTCTAGCATCAACCAAGAGATGCTTCAGTTATAAGGAACAACAGGCCAGGCTGAATACTGGCTACTGAAAGTCTAATATGGCCCAACACTTTACTGTGTACCTGTCCTCTAAGATCCCATTCACTTTGCAAAATAATCTTGAGAGATAGATATTGTCACCTACTATAAAGGGAGACCAAGGACAATGCATGAGAACTAGATCAAGGGCTAGAAAGACCATGCTTCATTTATTACTCCCAGTTCTGCCATGGTGGCAGGTATTAGTGAGCCTGCTTTTGCATTAGACATAGAGTCTCTGATCTGAGTATGTTCTCTGTGAGTTGACTATGTACATTTATTTTATTTTAGATTTACTTACTTTATGTTATGCATATGAGAGCTTTGTTTGCACGTATGCCTGGGTACCTCATGCATGCTTGGTGTCCAAGGGGGTCAGAAGAGGGCACTGGATCTCTTGTGACTGAAGTTATGGATGGTTGTGAGCTGCCATGTGGGTGCTCGTGCTCGTCACTGCTGAGCCGCCACTCCAGCTCTGAGTGTGTGTGTTCAGTTGGAAGCATCGGTCCTGCTTGTGTCTGGCTTTTAATGCTGTTCATCTTCCAACAGGAATAGCTCGTAGAGAGCCTTGAGGAAAAAGGCAGAATTATGACACCAGTGTTAGGTGGCCTTTGTGACTTGGTCGGGGTCACAGAGACTGAGCCTTAAGTGGACTTGAGAACAAGAGTATAGCTAGTCCCCTAGGGACCGAGTGGACACACAGTGGCAATGCAAGAAGTCCAAGGATTCGAGAAGGAGAAAGATTGTCACTAGTTTGCAACCTTCCTGGGTTCCAAAGGCATCTGGGCTACAGGACATCCTGGTGTCATAGCTCTGCACACGCAGTGGGTGAAATTGGGGTGGGCGGAGGCATGGGTCATGTAGAACACACTCGGCAGTGATTACTATGCTTTCTCCAAAGGCAGCTTATGAAGGGACCGGGTATCCAGTGGCTGGGGGAGGGGGAACCTTTAAGGCCATTCCTGCTTCGGCATTTCAGAGTGAGCCTGTGAACAGGCTGGCAGGAATATAGTGGTCTCAGGACATTTAAACTGACAGACACTGAATTTGGTGTCTGCCCAGTGGTCCCTTCTGTGCTAGCCAGTAAGTACACAGAAATGAACAAGGCCATCCTGACTCGGATCTCATGTTTCCTTCTCACCGTCCTACAAGGAAACGGTATGGCCTTCTAGTGAATGACACGGGTTGTAACAAAAATAACTTCCTTGTTTCTAAACCAAAACTGTCCCTATCTGTGCGTGCGCGTGTATGCACACCCACCCATACATGCAAAAGCACACATGCATATGCAGACACTTGCATATGGCAGCCACAGGAAAATCTTCAGTAAGTTGTCTAGATATTCACCTTTTTTTTTTCCTTGAGAAAGGATTTCTCATTGCTCCCTTGAGCTTATAAGCTTCCAGGCCAGGAAAGCCCAGGACTCTGCTTGACTTTGCCTCCCTGGTGCGTGGACTGTGAGTTTATACCATCCATCTGACTTTTTTATGAGGATTCTGGGCATTGAACTCATGTCCTGACACTTGCAAAACAAGAACTTTATAAACAGAGCTATCTCCCTAGGCCCTCAGCTTTTATTTTTTTACTCTCGTTCTTCCAGAGTCGTTGCTGTTTCTCCACATTTAGTCATAAAAAAAAAAAATCAGAGCCTAGTGAGCTAGTGAGGCTAGAGGGTTTGCTCATGGCTGCCTCACAGCCAGAAGCAGAGCTGAGGCACCCGGCAATAGAGTTCTCCCCACTCCGTGGCTCTAACCATTGCTCTAGCCATGTTTCTTTCTGTGTCTCCAGAGGGAAAGCCAAGGGCCAGCTGTAGGCCCTCTGAGGGTACCGTGGGGAGCCAATGGACCAGGTCACTAGACAGCAGTCACCGCAGAGTGGTTCTATTGAGTCAGGAAGAATGAAGTGTCCACACCAATTCCTGTCTCTAGGCTTTCCCTTCCCTTCATATTACCCTGCAGCTGTTTCCTTGGGTACCAGAGCAATTTAGTGAGCGTGGTTTGCATCTGTACAGCAGTTTCTGATATTAGCTCTCCCTGGGCTTTCTCAGAGCTGCCTTGCTGTCTCTATCCCTGACCTCTTCTGACTACAAGAAGCAGCAGAGGGCCACCTGGGGCCAGCCCTGCTAGCCTGAGGAGTTGACCTTCTCCAGGGGGTGCAGCGGTGTGTGTCCGTGGTTGTCTGGGGCCTTTCACAATACACCTCATGGCTTTTACAACACATACAGCCAGGTCTACTTTATCATGTCAGAGATTAAGTGGTATAGATAGTGTGGAAGCTACCATGTTGGGGTACAGAGCTTCCAGGTTGGGGTTCAGTCCTCTTATTTCCATATCCAGATGTTCTGCTGTCCTTATTCTGCTTTCCCTCTCCCCCTGGAAGGAAAACAGTCCCCTGACTCCATTTTTCTTCTTGTTTCCGCCCAGGGTGACATTCGAAACAGTTAACATGATCTAAGACAAGAGCACTGACCATGCACAGCAAATGGCTTCGGCCCAGCATGGTATTGGACAAACCCTTCCCCCCTCCCCACGACCTTGGTGACATTAAATCCCTTAGCATGTATATTTTGGAAGTAAATGGGGGTCGTGGAGGGAGGGGAAAGGGAGTAAGGAGGAGGGCAGTGGGAAAGCTCCAAAGGACTTCAGGGCTCTGGGTCCATTCCTATTTTGATATCTCACCAATGTGTCAGCCCCACTGATCTCTGTAGCATCTGCCCGCATCTGTGGATGCCACTTCTCTGGCCTCCACTTCCAACCAACCACTCCCTTCTCTCTGCCTTTCTCTTTCCTTCCATTTAACGTTAACATGAAAGAAAGGGGCAGGCTCATTCTTTCTAATAATTTAAGATCCCATGCACATGAGAATGTGCCGATGAACAAAAGGGAAGGTTAGTGCACGCTGGGAATGATCTCCTGCCTATTAAAAATTAGGCAGGCTGAAGTGGGCCTGACTAGCAGACAGGGCCGGCAGCTCCAGGGAAGTGGTACTTAAGGGAATTTGCAATTAAGAGAAGCTTGGAGCTCTGCCACACATCGCTTCCCTTGCCTTCTTTTATTTAGAAAAGCATAACAAAGCAGGAACCTAAATGGAAGATGACAATAATGTAAGGTGACAGATGCCCGTTTGGCAGGGAACACCAGGAAACCAAGTTACTTACCTGTGGCATCGGTGCCACTGCCGTATGCACAGGACTCCTCTCCGTCTGGAAGGCAGAGCCTTGGTGGCTATCCAGAGAGAGCTGTCCAAATTTCTGGGGAGACCGCTCAGCATTCCAGGACTGTCCAGCACACCCTGGGCAAACATGGGCACCTGTAGGCAGGATCTTGGCCCCAGTAGGCATGCCCACCCTGGGAATCCTGCCTACTATAGCTGTCTGGGGGGCTGGGGAGACCACCACGGCTCATGCCAGCCTTCCCAGAGGCTTGGCAGCCCTGTCTGACAAGAGTCACACACATCTTTGAAGAAGGTTCATTTCTGATCCCAGCAGCAACTGACAACAGACCTAGTGGAGACTGTTTGCAGTTAAGGGCTGGGGTGCTCAAGGGGGTGGGCTGCTTCTGAAAGCCCCTACGAGTCTGCTTGGAGAGATGGACAGCAATATGACTCACAGCACACACACACACACACACACACACACACACACACACACACACACACCTTCAAATACTCACATCAGTCTCTGTTCTTAAACTTTACACTGCAGTGATGGGTAGTCTATCATAACCAGTGGTCCACACAGCAGGAATATAGACTTTTTAGCCCTAGTAGCTACCTCATTCATGTTGTGTGCTATCTGGCACCCCCTTTATTGGGGTGCCATCCATGATGAAAAGAAGATGCTATGGCATCTTACTCTGTGCCAATTCCTTTGCATCATAGTATCTAGCTGAAGCTGGTATTGCTAAGAAAAGGGTGTATGATCACAGGTGTGTGTGGTATGTATTTGACCTGTATGAATGTCTGATTGTATGTGTATGTTATTACAAAGTATACATGTGTGGGGTATATATGTGGGGTATGGATGCATGAATGTGGTATGAGCATCTGTGTGAGGGGTATATATGTGATATGTGTGTGATATTTGTGATATACATATGTGGCATGAATATGCTATGTAACTGTCTATGTTTGTATATGGCATGTATATAAATGTAGTATGTAGAGTGTGCTTGTGTATATGTGGTATGAGATATCTGAGTTTCTGTGTGTAGTATATATGTGGCATGTATATATGTGTGTGTGGTACATTATAATCTGTGTAGCATGCATATAGAATGTATGTATACATATGTCCACACATTTACATATATATGTATGTATGTGGTATGTGTGTGGTGTGTGATTATGTTTGGGTGCATAACATATATGTGATGGGTATATTGTATGTGTGTATGTTATATCTATATATATAATATCTAGGTTTCTGTAGATAGTGTGTGTATGCATGTGTATAGTGTATCTATATGTCATATGCACATATGTACGTGGTATGTGACCATCTGTAAATTTATATGTGAGTGTATATGAAGTATATGTATGTGTGGTATGCGTACTATGTGAGCATCTCCAGCTATGTATGTAGAATGCATGTGGTATGTCTATACATATGTGTGTGTGCATGTGTGTGTGTATGTGTGTGTCTGTGCGTGTGTATCAGGGAAAGAAAACTCCCACAGGATGGAACATGGCACTGATACAGCTTATCTCTAATCTCTAAGTGGCGCACTGTTTCCCCAGATATATTTGTCACCTGAAGCAGCTTCACTTCACAGGCTCTGCGGTGCCCTCTGAAGCAGGACCTCTCCGCTGTCACCTTTATTGTCTAATCCCGGCTACCATATAGCTCTTCATGTTTATCGTCATACAGATGATCTCATTTTATCTTTTCGGCAACTCTGGGATGCAGCTTGTGTTTCTCCATTTCAAAAGCTAAGAACAGAGGTTCAGAAAAGACAAAAGAGCTGGCATGAGGATTTATTCCTATAATCCCAGCACGTGGGAGGTGAAGGTAGGAGGATCCCAGTTCAAGGCTATGGCTTCATGAGATGAGAGAAGGAGGTGGAAAGAAGGAAGAATGGAAGGAGGGAAGTGAAGGGAGGGAGGGGAGGAGGGAGGAAGAAAAGCAAAGGAATAAAGCCTGGGTAAGGGACTAGCCCCAGGGCACAAGACTGCTCAAGGGCAGACATGTAGACCTGCAGAGTTCAGGGCACACGTTGTAGGATAAGGACCTTCCTTCCATCTAGGAGAGAGTTGGCATCTCCTCCCTATGGAGGCAGAGAAAGCTGTATGTCTTCTTTTAGGAGGCACAAGGATTATAGAACATTTGGCTCTTGCCTTGTTTAAGTGAAGACAGCCTCTTCTTAGGCATTGTAACTCTTCACAGTATTGTTTACTTGGGACCTGATATCATAAGGATACATACACATACAAGCACATGTTTACACACATACAAGCACATACTTACATACACATACAAGCACATGCTTATACCCACATACAAACACAAGCATCTACTTATATGCATACATACAACTACATGCTTATACACACACATATAAGCACATGATCACAGGCACACACACACAAGCACATACTTATATACACATACAAGCACATGCTTATACACACGGACACAAATATATGCTTATACACACACAAGCACATGCTTACACACATAAACACAAGCATGTACTTACACACATATATACAAATAATGCTTTTATACACACATACAACTACATGCTTATACACACACACATAAGCACATGATCACGATCACACACACACACACACACAGAGAGAGAGAGAGAGAGAGAGAGAGAGAGAGAGAGAGAGAGAGCAGACCTGTAGGTAGATTATGGACACCAGGGCTCTGCCCTCACCACATGAGAGTCTCTGCAGAGGCAAGTACATATTTCCTGACAGACAGATGTTCAGAGACTTGTGTAGATTCGCTCCATTGAGAATCCATGGTCTTAGCCTTGGCTGCAGACCTACTACCTCTCTCAGTTGTGGCTGCTTGCTCTCTTCAGTTTTCTCCTGGATTCTGTTGTAGACATGCTAAACACACTTTCAAATGCAGTTGGATGAGTCTATTTCTCCCTCAAAACAAAAACAAAACCCATCGTCAAACGCATGTGCGAAGTGCCTTGTGCAAATCATCTCACGGAACGGGAAGCTCTTACTAATCAGGCCATGGAGCAGAGAACAAGCTGGAAGAAGCTAAGCAGATGGCATCAAGTGACAGAATGGCCTTCCAGGACTCCAGGGCTCACCAAGTCACCTTGCCATCTGTTCTATAATTACTTAATAAAAGTATTTCTTTCTTTTAGAAACAAACTTTCACTTCACAGAAATAAAGTTATTTTGGGTAGGCGACAGAACTCTCATAAGAGAAATTAAGTGGCACCTTTAGTCAGGTTTGTTGTGGAAACACACAACTATGAATGTATCATCGTTCTGTTCCAGGACTGTGATGTTGACGTCATTAAACAGCTTCCATGAGGCCTTCTTGGGGCTCACTCATTCTTGCTTTGGGTATAGTCATCTGGGAGAAGGGGGGCACCTAGGACTGATCTATCATTTCTCTGGATTCAGTGATTGTCTCAGAGATATTTCTGTGTCCTACACAGATTAGCTAAAGAGACAAAGATAGTTAAACAATATAGTTAAGTTGAGAACTCTGTGACATTGGGCATGGCCCTGCCAGGATATGGGCCTTTGGCTAAGATTAGCCACGTTGCCAGCATCGAGGGCCTGCTAAGACAAGCATAGGGTGGCAGAGCTTTCATCTATGTCTTGTGTATCCACTCTCCCAGAACATCAGCATGTGTGCTCACCATGTTCAGCCACAGGGACCTGAGCAACACAATAGTGAGCTATGCCCACTTGAATCTTGGGATCCGACACTTGTATCTAGAGCATTCTAGCTGAGAGAGGGAAAATCAGAATGGCAGAATCGGGAGTCATCTGCCTCTAGCTTCAGTCCTGGAGGAGGGGGACCTGCTTCCAGAGTGAAATTGAGGCATTATAGAAAGACAGGGAAGTTACAGGGATGAGGGAAGAGAAGGGGTTGGCTGGAGTCCACTCATCATCTGAGAAGCCAGAATGCCGGCACAATTAACAACCTAAGACCTTTTCTGTGCTCAGCTGCAAACCTGCAATTTTCTAGGAATCTCCACAGAAAACCCCGTACAGATCTACCTATTCCCAGTTTCACCTTATCAGACTATAATCCCAACCAAGGCACCTCTGCAGTCACCCCATAATCTCACTTACAAAAAGGAGAAAGAAACGGGAGGGGAGGTTTTGTGGTTACCCTTTGAGATAGAACCTGCGAGCCACCAAACTAGAATCCATGACTAATGCCGAGACATCTTTTCTCTCAGCAGGACCCTATGTAGACCAGGCTGTCCTTGCACTCCATTCATAGCCTCGCTGAGGGTGTCCTTGACTTTCGGATTCTCCCCCACTCCCCTTCCCAAGCAGTCTGAGCCATGCCCGGTTTATGCAACGCTAGGAACTAAACCCAGAAATTTATACTTCCTAGATAAGCACCTATCAACTTACTGAACCCAGCCCTTCTTTATTTACTCTCAACCAGGATCTCATGTAGCTCAGGCTGGCCTCAAAAAGAAATACAGCCCAGACTAGCCTCAAACTCAGTCATCCTCCTTCTTCAGCCTTCGGTGACTATAGCAGTAAGCCAGTAGGCCCCAATTCCATATGTATTCCTGCACAGAAACCTCCCTGCTCCTTTATTATCACACAACAAGACTTAAGTCCTGGCACTGGGACTCTGCTTTTCTCTTGACCTCCCTGATCTCCAGTACTGCCCCACAGTCAGTCCCTCACCTCCTCCCTAGAGTGCTCGAAGCTCCCAGTCCTGGCTATCACACCCGTGAGCGTGGGCTTGCCCAGTATACTTGTGTAATTTGCACCTCCGTGAGGCTTTGCAATAGGTTAGACCTCCATGAAGCTTTTGTCGGTTTTGCAATAGGTGAGTCTCCTCTCAGCATCCTCTGCAGCATCCTCCCACCATGTGGTCATCTCTGACATGGAGGTTGGGCTTCCTGAATTGCAGGAGGTGGGGTGGGATATTCCTCTAGAAGGAACTTTGTTCTTTTTATTCATGACTGTAGGATGGACCAGGAGTGGGCAGAACTTGGTGGGGCAGAGTTGGGGTAGGGCAAGAGGGTGGGTGAGGGTAGGGAGTGGAAGAGGTGGGAAAGTTGGGGAATGGAAAAAGAGGTGAAGGAGGACAAAGCTGGAGAGGTGGCAGATAAAAGATGGAGTGAGGGGGTAGGAGGGAAGAGGGACAGGGTACAGGAATGGAAGAAGTAAGAGGTGGAAACTGGGAGTGGGAGCAGTGGAAGATTGAGGATGCAGTGTAAAACTGTAGGATGCAGGATATTGATGAGGGAGGTAGTGATGCCTGGGGTGTGTAGGCCACCTCCCTCTCTGGCATCTCTTTCTGCCCCATCCTAGGGGATCAAGGGGGGGAAGTCCAGCTTTTTGGACATACAAAGGCTTTCAGTTAACTATCCTCAATGGCTGAAGCTCTCTGCCGCAAGTTAGACATTTGAAGCCAAGCACAGTGGCTGGAAATTAAATACATTATAGATTTGCTAAACTGTAGGCTAGACGAAGAAAAGGTAGGCAGACTACTGTTACCCTTCAGGCTGAGGAGGCAGCAGGTGGGACGCACAGAGGCTCAGAAATAATCACAAAGCACCAGTCACAGGCTTTTGGGCTTAATTTTTCATTTGCAATCAAAGCCATGCGCCCCCACCCCTGTTCACACAGTCCCAGAAATACAAGTCTTTCCTTGTGTGGTTTTCACAGGCTTCATCGTCAAGAGAAGGAAAAATTATCCAGAGATATTGGTGCTGATTATGGAACGGCAAGTAGCAGAGAAGTGCAGATACCTGAAGACAGGGACCTCCAGGGGAGGGATGATAGGATGTGCAACCCTTCAGCTTGTCACAGGACCCCACAATCCTCTTTCCCTGGAATTGTGACCAAAGGGATCATGTTTCGGCACTGAGGGACGACATGCACAGACTTTATTTAGGATGGTCTTTTCCTAGTTTCACGCCTATTTTTCTTGTAATCCAAGAAAAAAAGAACAAAGAATTCTAGAATGTAGACCCAAAAGGACTGGGATTGTTGGGGCAGACTAGAGATTCGAGGGGAGGAAGGTGCTGGCTGCAGATTGGCCTTTGGATAGATTGAGTGAATCCGTGACCCTTGGCAATCCATTCCTGCTTGGTAGAGGCGGATCTCAACCAGTGTCATAGCCTAGAAGGGACGAGATGAGAGACTGGATTCTCCAAAAGAGACAGCTCAGGGCCTAGGTGATTCTCAGGCCTTTCTGAAAACCCGATAAAATAGAATTTACCCAGTGGGGTTTGGTGGCTCATGAGGGAAGCAGAGACAGGCAGATCTCTGAGTTGGAGGCCAGCCTGGTCTACAGAGTGAGTTCTAGGACAACCATGGCTGCACGGAGAAACCCTGTCTCGAAAAGACTAGATAGATAGATAGATAGATAGATAGATAGATAGATAGATAAACCAACCAACCCCAGTGAGAGCTTGTAGGCCTCAGATTGGACCTGACAGAAGTTATTAAAACATAAAATTAGATGTAATAGGAAACTTCAAACCCCTTTTTTTCTAGAGCACTTTTAAACTCACAGCAAAGATGCCCCCTCTGTGGCATCCTCCGAGGCTCCTCCCTCTCTGAGGACAAACAGGTCCCACTGTGCTCTCAGCTTTCTGACCTGAGGTAATTGTATTTATTGCTCATCCAGCCCTTCTGTGGGCCTGACACAAATTTGGGCACACTCAAAGAATAGTCGTGTAAGAGTATATTCATTCAGATTTTGCAGGTCATAGAATAAGAACACAGAAGTTTGGTGGCAGTACCAATGTCACTATGCTTGAGAGCTGAATCTGAACAGAAACCAGACTGGTTTCCAAAGACACACATTCTCCAGATGTCAGTGGTACATGCTTGTAATACCTGCACTGGGGTAGGCTGAGGCAGGAGGATTAGGGAGAGTTCAAGGCCTGCCTGGTCTACAGAGAGAAACCCGATCTCAAAACCAAATATAAAAAATTTAAGAAGTCACACTCTGTTCCAGACATGGGAGTAAGGTAGAGCGAGGGAGGCCCAACACCCATGATGGCATCTCCACCCAGGATCACTGGTGAACTCTGAGGAGGTATGCCCCATATATTCTCTTTGCATAGGTAGCTTGTAGAGCCCTAGGCTGGTCTTATACACATACAGAAGGGCTTCTCTGGCTCCAGGAAGACAGGAAGCTCCTGGCCTGAAGACTTCAGAGACAGCCACACTGTCAGCAGCCACCTGTGATCAACTATTCTCTTTGTTTCTTTCACGGGCTCAGAGAGTTGCTGCCACGAGGCCACCTGCTTTCTGACAGTGTGGCAGGGTTGGTCATTAAATCCTTGGAGATAGGAGAGGCCATTAACCCTGGAAAGACAGGGAGTGGGCCAGAACCTCAGCCAAAGCCCACACATAGCCATGGAAGCTTAGGTAATGGCTACCAGGACCCAGGCTTGTTCCTCAGTTGCAAGAGAAATGCTGACTAGTGGCTTCCAGAAAGCAGTCCCCTGCTTCTGTCTCTTCCAAGCTACCAGTTCCCATAGAAACAAGAAGCTTAACTACCCCTTGATAAGTGGAAAGCCCAGGTCAGAGATGTGGCTATAGGTGAGTCCCCTACCAGCCAATGACCCAACTACCTCAGGGCCCAAATCACCTTTTGTGTTCACAGTTTCTTAGGGTGGAAATGGCAGCATCTGTTCCAAAGGTCATTAGGGAGGCAGATTAGTTGATTCATCTGCAGGATTTAGGGCTGTGCTTGTCATGCGTGAATGGCACCCTGTGAGAGTCAGCTGTCATGGTGACTGCCCCGCCTTTGCACGAGATAGTAGAAACAGGAAGGAGCTAGAGCACAGAGGAGAGCTCTTTTTTTTTTCTTTTCTGACCTAACTGCTTTTTTTCTTTCCTAACTTGAAGGTCCATTGCCCTAGGATCCTGCTTAGGAGAGAACCGTGTAATAAACACAAACTGCAGGCAAGTGGTCTGCGCCCAAAGGCTCCTGGTTCATTCCTACTAGCTCTCTGTTCTGAATCACCCTTGTTCCTGGGCAAGCTGAGAGGGCTCTAAGACTGCAGTCCAGGACACTGGCCTTCACAACCATTTTACACACAAATATATACACGTACTTTCTTCTTTCTTACTGATTTTTTGGTGGAGGTTTCTCTTTCTCCCTTCAAATGTGTGCATAGCTCACACAGTTATATAGGTAGAAACCAGGCCCATCTAGGAAGACTAGGGTAGGAGAGGGACCTGTCAGATCACTAGGCAGGGTTGGTGTCTGGAAGGGTCTATTCTTACTCATCATGTAACTTTTTGAAATACCACAGCCTGGATGGTCTAAGTCACATGTGCAGTGCTTCTTACAATTTTGGGAGCCTGGAACATCCAAGTCCGAATTGTCAGCCGGTTTGGTTCTTGGTGTGCAAAGAAAACAAACTGTAGTCCCGTCTGTCCTGTGAAGCTCCTGCTCCACCCTGAGTGCTGTTCTTATGAGTTTCCCCAAATTCAGCTAAAACCCCCACTTCCAAGTGCCATTATGGCAAGGAGTAAAAGTTTAATAAGTATTTTGTGAGGAGGTCCATTTTTCTGTTTGTCTTTTGACACGGGATCTCATGTAGCCCAGGCTAGCCTCAGATTTACTAAGTTGCCAAGGATGATCTGATCCTCCAAATGCTGGGATTATAGCAAACAGCTATGTGCCACCAAGCATGTTTTTATGGGATGCTAAGGATCAAACTTGGGGCTTACTACATGGTAGTAAACACTCTACAAGTGAGCTGTATTCCTAGCTCTTAGCCCCTTGTCCTCATTAATACAGAAGTCTTTTAAGAGTCTGGTGAGAGAACTTCATCTGCCTGGCTTGAGCCAAGCAGCAAACAGATCTTCCTGGGTTTGCTAGGGATATTGAAAGAATAGAAAGTGGAGTCTGCCCCATGCCTCATTGGACAATGACAGGAGGACTGGAACCATTACAAGGGCCCTTTTAATTACTGGAGGTCAGGCCTCTATCCTTGCCTTGGCAAGATTAGAATCGCCACAGCTCTTCTATACTTGGAGAAGGGAGGAGATGTCAGGGGCAGCCCTGCTTATACACTGAAAGCCTAAAAGCAGCCATAGCCTAAAATCAGCAGTAGGCCTGACATACATGCCTGCTAACACAAAGTCTTGGGTCTCTATGGAAAAACACGGAAACAGATGGCTATAAGCTATTGTAAACAGGCAGCTTTTGTAGAAATCTACCAGCCTGAGTAGTCATAGACCTTGTAAATAGGCAGCCTTGGTGGATAGTACCAAATTAGATAAGGACAAGTGAATCATAGGCAGAGTTATAGTGACCTGACCCCTGAACCTTCACCCAGCTGATACCCTGTTCTGAAAGATATCTGTACTCCCCCTGAACACCTATGCTCCTGTGTCAACCTCTTCCCCACATCCTGCCTTTTTGTGTTTATAACCCCTGTGTTTAAAAGTAAAAATTATGATTTGATAATAAAATAAAGATAGAAATAAAAGGAAAGTGGAGTCTGAGGAGAACTTGGGGCTCTGAGCCTGTAGCCTGGGCTCTCTTTTTCCCACATGGACCTGTATGACTGCGCTTCATTGCACACCTGCTGGCCTTAGACTGCCACACCTTATTGCTCAGGTGACTCTACATATATTTAAGAGAGAGAGTATGGAGGCAGGAGGAGGATGGGTCCATAGAGTGTGCACACATGTCCAAAGGTAGATCTGATGGACAAATTGCAGGAATAGAGCCCTGATTCACTTAGGCTTCCTTAACTCAAAGCCAAAGGCAAAGCCATCAAGGGAAGAGGGAATCTGGAAGATGCCAAGAGGAAAGCTGGAGGGGCCTGGATAAAATGGGCTGTCATATCCCATTACCACCATTTGTGGGTTGATGGGTTAGGAGAAGGGCCATCACAGTTTATGTTTGGGCTCTACCTGGTCCTCAGGATGGCTCTGACCCAGATTGCAGAAGGGCAGCCAGTATAGCAGTCATGAGGCATATCCTCTGTTGGCACACTAGTGCTGGAAGATGACAGAGGTCTGGTCCTGATCAAGAGTCTTATTGTTCTTGTGTATCTTCTCAGTCCCCTGCCTCACATCTTGGTGATCTTGGGCTAGTAAGCAGAGAGGGTCTTTTCTCCTGTGGCCTTGCTCTCCATGATAGATGGGTCTCTGAGAAGATTCCAGAATGTGGTATACATGATGCCAGGCACTGCCTCCCATGGCCGTGTGCTTTGGCCTCCTTTGTGTAAGTGAAGATGTCATGTCCTACCTGCCTTCTCTCATTGATAGAGTTCTAACCAAAGGGTCCTCTCTGGACAGTGACACTCTGGGAAGGAAGTCGCTGCTGCCTGTCTCTTTTTATGTAGACTTCATTTTACAAAGAGAACTGGTGGGGAGTCGGAGTATGGGAGCCCTGCCAGACCACCTCCCAGGCAGGAAGGGGATCTCTGGGATGTCCTTAAAGCTGCATGCCTTCCTCAGTATTATATGAGTACAATTCTGATACGAGTTCTCTAAATGTAGGCATCCCATCACCTAGTCTACTGATTTTTTTTAAAATAATACAAGCCCACTAAGTAGGAATGAGTTTTGTCTACCTACTTATCTATTTACCAATCTATCTATCAATCTATCATCTATCTATCTATCTATCTATCTATCCATCTATCATCTATCTATCATCTATCTATCTATCTATCTATCTATCTATCTATCCATCTATCATCTATCTATCTATCTATCTATCTATCTATCTATCCATCCATCATCTATCTATCATCCATCTATCATCTATCTATCTATCTATCTATCTATCTATCTATCTATCTATCATCTAGTAAATTTGACTTTTGTTTCCCCAGCAACTTAGAAGAGTGCTGGACATTTAGCAAGTCTTGAAACTGTTGAATGAATGAATGAATGAATGAATGAATAAATGAGGAGGGAGGCAGCATTTCGGTTTCATCTCATGCCCATTCAACAGATAATGACATGAGGTAGAGCTAAGTTAATTAACTTATTCCCACCAAACCTTAAGCTGCAGGGAAGGGACACTTAGCAACAACTGTGACTCCATGGTTCTACCTGTGTCCTTTGCTTCTTTCTTCACACAGGAGTGGCCCATCTCCTCCAGGGAAGAACAACCACGAGATATGATTTCAAGGAGTCCTCTCTAGATGGCATGGGCAGGTCCAAGCAAAGCTTGGAAAATGTTTCCTCAACACCCCCTTGCACCCTCATGGAGAGACACGGGCGGTAAGGTAGCCCACCTTGCAGTGCATCCATCTTTTTTACTGTGTGCAAGGGGTGGTGGCTTCAGACGACTTTAGCTGTGGATCTTACATGCTCTTTCTCTCAATTTGGATGTTAATGTATTAGCTACAGCTTCTCCTTCTAAGGCTACAAATTGTCCTGTGTTTCCCCCACCCCACCCTGAAAATTATACATCCAGATAGGGTAGTGTTCATTAAAGTAAGATTAGGAGAGGATAAAATGTGAGAGGTATGTAATCTTTTGCAAACGGTTAGTAAATTGGAACTACCCCAATTACAATCTTGTTCATCACACAGGGCCGAATTACTCTGCCTGGGACGGAACTCTCAGCCACAGCTCTGCTCAGCTCCCATTTCATTAATACGGGGTATGAGAGATATTATCCACCATACACATCACTGGTCACTGTGTATGCTTTTTGACTTTCTGTTTGACTGCAGAGAGAGGCAGGAGCAGGGAGGCTTCCTGCCTATTTGCCTCCAGGCCCAGCTAGGCCCACACCTTCTTCCTTCTCTGACATCAAGGGCCCTGCTGATACTGATGTTCCAGCCTCCGTTCCCCCTCCTTATTCCCACCGTGGCTCTGTGGCTGTCACTGATCTGTGGGAAGGAGGAGCTGCTCTATGAAGAGTTCCCTGGAGGCTGATGAAGGTGACCCGCAGCAGGTGCATTACTCCCAGGGATACAGAGGTGAGGTGATGCCCTTGGTAGGCTGAGATTCCATTCTCATAGGCAGTCTGTGCTTATGTTTTTCATTTAGCTCTTTGGGTATGACCCAAGATCCCCCCAACCCCTCATTACTTTGATTCTCTAAAACTCATGAATTCCAAAGAGTTAATGAATTTGAGTGGATAACAGAGAGGGTCCCAGAATCACTGCCTAAATCTATAGTTCAATTTAGATACGTCTAGCTTTTTAGAAATCTTACATGACCCTGACAAATAGTTTCATGTATTTTTTTGTGAGTTTCTCATCCTGAACAAAAGTTACCATGACCAGGCTTGCCCCGTGGAGTCACGGTGTAAGCAGCTAGGGTCTTACTAGTATGGCATTCCAGCTTCTTCCTGAAGATGCAGCACAAGAGTACACTTGCCCTGGACCTGCTGAGCAGGGACAAAACCGATAGGGAGACCAGCTGGCTCTTCCAAGTGTTAACCAGGGGCTTGGTGCTAGTGTCTTACCCAAGCTGGCTGGCATCCTACCCCCTACCAGGCTTCAAAGCAGCCGTGCAGCCCTGGCACTCACTGCAGAGTTGAAGAGAGTGAAGCTCTCTCATCACATTAGGAAAGACAAATTTCCTGTCATTGTCATTTAAGAGTTCTTTGTCAGTGGTGTTAAGATCAAATCCAAAATCCCGGACCTGAGCTATTGCATCATACCCTCCAGATACGCCCCTTGGTCACTTCCACGTGTTCCTCCCTGTTGAACTGTTCTGTGTCCATATTCCCTCTCCCCAGTTTCTGAGCTCTCCCTTGTCTTCCTGATTAGTACTCATCTCTTTGGTCTCAACTTACCAATCTCCAGAGAAGCTTTTCATGCAGTCACCCAAGACCTTTATACTAAAGTTTGGTTCTTAGCTTTGCACTAATGGACGCTTTCAAAGCGGGGGCTCAATGAGCAGTCTTTATGGGCGTGTCCTTGCGAAGAGTAGTAGCACCTTAACCTTTCCCTTTTCCTCTGTTTTACTTCCCAGACATGAGTTCTTGTACCATGAGATACTGCTTTGTCATAGGCCCAAAAGCCAGGGGACCAACCAATCACAGACACATTGAAACTTCCAAAAGGGAGTCATAAACCTTTTCCTTTTCTAAACGAATTATTTCTGGTGTCTGTGATGTTAATGGAAAGATGGAGATCACATCTTCTTTAAGGCAACCCCCTAGCTCCAAGTGAAGGCATGGCCCCCCTCCTACATGCTTGCCCAGTAGCCCACTGGCTCCTTCACAGCGCTTCTCGGTAGTAGTTGGGTGTTTCAGGGAATGTGTATTTGCATTCTGGGTGCATACAACAGTACAGTCTTCACTTGTCAGAAAAGGCTGAGCTGAGCAATACCGTCATAAATTCCCAATCCTGTTTCTGTCTTGTGTCCTGTGTCCCATGGCAATGAGCAACGGTGTCTGCTCCACTTTGTCACTCAGAGACCCAGGGCAGTGGCAGGCAGCTTCAGCCCTCCGTGGATGCACTAAGTAGATACCCAGCCTCTTCTGAGACAGTAGCAGAAACAGAGGCTGAGACTGTTTCGTGACCAGGGACCATGCAGTCTTGACCCCGAGAGGCAGCATTACACCCTGTCCTTCTGTAAAGGGGCCAGGACTCAGGGGGCTGGTGTATTCTTTCATCTACAACAAGGTGTTAGGGAACTGGTTTCTCTGTGTGCTTTCTCTGCCTAGCACATTTCTTGGCACAGAGCAGAGGCCCTGAAGTGTCTGTAGAGTGGACGAGAGTCACTGTAAGTCTGCGAGGTCCTAAAGCCAGAGGCTTGGGACCGACCCCCAGAACACGATCCTTTTATTTTCAGAACTGTTGGCTTTTGCGCTGTATCTTGTTGTCTGCCCCAATTCATGGAATGCTCTCCCCCGCCTCCCCTCTCTGCACGTAGCTCACAGAATGTCATGCGTTTAGCCACTTAATAGATTTGTCTTTCCTGATGAAACTGATGAAACTTGCATGTCCTCTAATCAGCTTCGCAATCAGACATCCAGCCACTCACCCCAGACAAGTGGCAGCTCAAATGCTGCTAACATTTCTTAAGTGCCTACTATGTGCCAGGTGTGTCCTTTGGCGGGGAATATACAAAAGCTGAGTGAGGTGAGCTGGGCTCCCGCCTCTCTACTGGAGACACTGACAGCAGGGAGAAAAGCTCACAGCTGTGCACACCGGGGTCTTTGGATTTCAAGCCAGCGCCTTTCCAATAGGATAGGCAGTAAAGCTCACAGTAGAGTGGACATTTAGTACTTGGGAAAAGCCGATTGCTGAGACACGCCCTCCCAGAGCTTTCAGTCAGTGGCAATGGGTGTGGCTGGGGATCTGCTTTGTCAAAGAGTTCTGTGTTCTGGCTGTTTGACCCTCTGCCCTTCTTAACTTGGCTGTTGTCTTGCTTGGAGGAGAGCAGAGGTCGGTAGCACATCTCCAAGGCTGGTACCTGGCACTGCTCTGTGAAGCAGTTTATAGTGTAAGTCTGTAAGTTGAGAGGGTTGCACTGGCTGGGCTCTGGGGCACTGACACACAGATCTGACATTCTGTATTGTATGAGTGGATGAACTCAACCAAAAGCTGCAGATTCCATTTAAGTCTCTTCATAGGTGGGAAGAGCTTCACACTAAAAAATTCATGATGGGAAATATCCAGGGAAATCAAGGAGTTATCACGGAGCCATGGTAGGCTCAGCCCATTGGCTGGCTGCAGGAATACAGGCACTAGAAACACACACTTGAAACAGTGAGAGGGCAGGGAGGGATGTGTCAGGACACAGCCATGTGCTAATTGACCTGAGTGGGTTAGGGGACACTCATGGGACATGGAGAGTCGTGAAGGGGGAGGCCCTGAGAGGAGGTAAGGTTCCAAAGCTCTGAGTTAGAGCAATAGACATTCTTACCTGTACCATCCCCATCAGCTGCTGTGAGGTGAATAGTTTTGGGATGAAGATACAGGCTCAGATTTGTCTCAAGTTGATGCTCGTGAGGAGAAGTTGGGCTTGAACCAATATCAGTCAAAGCCTGTGTTGATCAAAACGTTGGGTGAGGAGAGTGAAAGATAGCATGAGCAGACACTCTCTATGTAACCTGCCTGGGCCTGTGGCGTGTCTGGAATTAGACTAATTGGTGGGTGAGGTGAATGTTAACTGAGTAGGTGTCAGAGGTCCTAGCTAAATGCTAATGCTAATGACCGCAGAATGGCTGTGAGAAGTCCCAATATGGTCGTTGCATCTGAGACCCCCCCTGGAAGTGGCCAAGAGTCCAGATCCAGCAGAAATTGGTGGCAGAGTAACCCATACTGTATCCATTAGAAATCAACACCACACCAGATTCCTTCCTTTGGAGATGTACTTGGTTCAGGTGTGACGGGAACTACTTGTCACCCTAAGAAATAGGAAAATGAGGTAGAGAGGACCTAGAAAGGTTTCGGGCTAGCCTGGCCTATAGTGAGTTGGTTGGGTGTGGTGATTAAACACTTGTAATCTTACTTAGCACTCAGGAAAATAGGGCAGGGAACTAATAAAAATTCCAGGCTAACCTGTTCTAGAGAGTGAATTAGCCAGCTTGGGCCATCCAGCAAGACCCTGTCTTGAAAAGCAAACAAACAAGCAAATAAAAAGATGAAGTCACTGCGTCAGGGCACTGAGTGCAGCTAGCAGAGGAGGAGCCTCACCTCCGTCTCCATGGACTCCTGTGATCTGACACCCTTGTCAAACAGTGTCTGTACAACTGTATCTAGTCGCCCTGTGTCCCTCTCACCATCCATAGCCACAATCACACACACACACACACACACACACACCATACACACCCCTGAGCATGGGCCAAAGCTATTCCCATGCTGTATTTTTAAGTTATTCTCTTGGTGGTGTCGATGGGGGTGGGAAACCTCTGTGATTTCCCCGCTGTTTCGTTCCCTCCTTCCCAGTAGGCTTCCTGACTGAATCTTTTAAGAGAGCTGCTGGCTAGACGGGGAAGCAGCTATGAGAACACAGACCACAAGGTCAGGGAGAAGCAGAGCAGAAACAGCCATGATGTGGTTGTCTTTAAGGGTAGACTAACAAAAGAGATAGCAAGTGGAGGTCCCAGTCAAGGGCAGAAGGAGGTGTCCGAGGCTCCCCTCCCTCATCCCACTGTTAACATGGGCTACAAAGCGTAAGTCTTTATTACAAAAAAAAAAAAAAAAAGGAGAAGAAGAAGAAGAAAAAGGTAGCCTCAGCAGAAGCGGGAGTCCGTCAGAGGGAGAGAGAGCCACACACTGAAATCAATACCGCACAGGACAAGCATTATCCCATGTGGAACACCTCAAGCCTCTGCCTAGAAAATTTGATTGGGTCTTCAGAAAAACCTATTAGTGTGTTGTCAGGACCTTCTGGTGATAACTGACCAGCTCTTGCCAATCGATGCGCTTCACTTGTGGAGCGCCTGATTTCTTAACAGTATAATTGTTTTTTTAATAACGGGCCGGCTCACCCACTCCAGCAAGAGTCAAAGTCAGACTCCCAACGTACAATGTGGAGAACCGCGGGGGCCCTGGCCTCTCCATCCTAACTGCACAATTACTTTACAGAGCATCGAGGACGGGAGGCTGAGGTGGGGGCTGTGGGGAGCAGGGGCTTTTTCACCTGGGTGAAGTTGTCGGGGAGAAGTCACGGAAGTAATTATACAAGTCGAAATGACGTGCAAAGGAAACCATTCTCCACAAAAGAGTTTATTTGTAAAGAAAAGGGGCCCACATTGGAAGACTCCCCTCAAGATGGCGAGGACACCACGAGACGACAATGGGGATTAGTCATCGCTTATTACAGCTTTTTAATTTTCAACTCAAGAGCAGGCAGTACATTTTGTCAGGGTTCTAAGTGCCCTGGGACAACAACATTTTGCTCACTGGTGGTGCCTTGAAACTGAGCTGTCAAAGCTCTTTACAAAGGACTGGGAACAGTCTGAGATTGAGGCTCCTTACAGGAGAGCGGGGGCCCAGGGAGGCAGCGACTGTCCAAGGTCACAGGCTGAATCCGAGGTACGGCTGGAAACACCACTCAGGCCCCTGGGCTTTGCAGCCCATCACCACCACCCTACCCAGGCACAAAAAAAAAACCCAAAACCAAACCAAACAAAACCCAAACTGGAACACAGCCGTGGGACCCAGAAGTAAACTTGCCCTGCAGCCTTGAAGCTTGGGTGTGCAGGCCACACATGCGTATTGATTGCAACCACTCTTGCCGTACAAGCAAAGATCAATGGCTAAAGATGGCGTTTAACTGAACACTTACTATAGCTCACGTGTTCTGTGTATATCTGGAGTGGAACAGCTTGCCACGCTGAGCCCTCGGGTGCGTGGGGGTGGAGCCTTGTGAAGGGTCAGCTGCCTACCTGCCAGCTCTGCTCCTTCCCTTGGCTGGCTTTCTCCAGAGCCTGTTTCATACACTTAGGGAGAGGGAGATTCCAGAGAGGGGAAGAAGGGGAGGAGAAAGGCGAGGTGAGGAGGAGAGAAAAAGATGGAAAGAGACAAGAGGTGGGGATGAGAAGGAAGGGGTGGAGACAGGAAAGAATAGGGGTGGGGATGGTTTGGAAATCTTTACAACGCCTAGAACCCAGATATGCTAATGAAGCCAGCTTCCTCCGTGAGAGCCATTAGTTTCATTGTAGCTTGCTGTTTGTTGACAATGGTTTTTTTTTTTTGTTTTTTTTTTTTGTTTTTTTTTTTTAATTTAAGTGTTTAAATTGAATGCTTAACACACTTGATGGGACAGTTTTCTTGTCTCCTTTGGATTTTGGAACTCCCATTTATTTCCGTGCCAGGCATCAAACGCGGTCACAAGCCCAGCAGCTGTTAGTTACTGTGATATGGGCGTTTGTACATGGACCTCAGGGCATTGTATTTATGGATGAGTCAGCCTAGAGAGATAACTGGGCAGGAGGGGAAAGACATAACAAACAAACAAACAAACAAACAAACAAACAAATAACAGCCGACAACTTTGACCATGATAGGAAGAAACAAAATTCAAATTCAACAAAACATACAGGAAGGGTTGAAATGTTTTAGAATTGCTGGCTAAAAAGGAGGGAACACACCATCGTATCTGCTCGTTTCTAGAAAAGAAGCAGACAGAAGACCCATCCAATCATAGATGGTCTCTTATTATCCAATCACAGATAGTCTCTCATCATCCAATGATTTTCGAGCACAGAGCCAGGACCGGCACTTGGCTTTGGAGATAGGAGCTGGGTCTGTGTCTACCTTCAGGGAGTTTACTGTGTTACTTGAGGAGACAGAAAAGTAAATAAACAGTCCAGATATGAGTTAAGGACAAACCTTGAGGTAAGACTGAATCAGACCCCAGGAGGGACTTGACCTACCCCACCCCCACCCCCCATTTTCCAAGGCACAGAGGTGGAAAGGCTGCTGAAGTAGTCTGGGTGCATCGAACAGTAGGGAGGGTGTAGCTAGGGGTCTTGGAGTAGGACTGAGGGCCAGAGCGGAGGAAGGCATGTTGTGAGCAGTTGAGTTGATGGTAAGCCCAAAGTCAAGCAGGAGCTTTGCCTGAGCAGGGGAGCGACCTAGAGCAGGTCATCAGGTCTACTGATGGGGGCAGTGGGCGGCCAGAGAGACCAGAAGCCGGGGAGAGCTCCGTGCTGGCTGGGGTGGTGACATGCAAATAACATGCAAATTAGGCTAGGTGGCGTTTGAGAAGCATTTAGAGGACAATGGGCAGGAGCTGGTAAGTCCTGAAGGTGAGATGGATGGGGAGAGTGGAGAATGAGATCTCTAGTGGGTGGCTGATGCAATGAACAGAGGCAGGGAATACAAGGGAAGACATACACTTGAGGAAATGCCATTTCCCCAAGGGCTTAGGATCCCTGGTAGGATACCTACAGCAGGACAGTGCCCACTGAAAATGTGCCAGGAACCCCTACCAAAATCTCTTACAAGGCATTGGAATGTCCCTGGCAGATTTTGATACCTTTTAGAGTAGCACTAGCTAAACCAGAAACATAGCCCCAGAGGCCAGCCACTATCCATTCTTTCTGCCTCAGAGGAAAGCATCTTGAAGGGCAGAGTAGGCCCATGCTACAGGAGGGACTAGCACCCTGCTGTTATTCATGGTTGAAGGAAGTCTTGGGAATCAGCTCATGAACACCCCAGCTCAACTGAGAGTCTACTCACTGGTGACGTGGGGGACAGGGGGGGTGCCGACAGGGTTACACTGATACCCAACTATCTACCAATCACACCTAACTCACTGGATTAAAGTGCATTGCCCGGAACCTATACTTTCCTACTTGAGAGAGTAATTAACTAAAACCTAGTGCTATGGAAGTCTGATCTAGGTAGACCTGAGATCACACGTTTGCCACGGCCTCATTTGGTTGGGGCTTCAAAAGAAGGTGGACACTTTCACATAAAATTGCCAAGATTCAAATGACAGCACTCATTCACACATGTGGCTGGGCAGATGTCAGTTTCCCCAACTCCTAACCGGAGACCTGTTCAGCATTCATGGGAAGCAAACAGTCTCCAAAACAGGAGGGATGGTGCTTCTCTCTCTGTCTTCAAGGTTGGCAGAAGGAAGACAAATGAGGGTGTTTTGGTTTGGGGACAGCATGAATGAACGACACGTGTCCATAAATAAACCAGAAGCCCTCCAAACACTGCTGCCCGTTTGTTCACACAAAAGCCAGGCTGGCATCCTCTCACCCAGCCATGTTCACAGTTGGATCCTTAATGCATTGTGAGTGTTCAATCAAACTTTTAGTAGTGAAACTCTAGGAGCAGAAAGCCAGCTAAACCCAAGTGGTCCCTTTGCTTTTCCATCTTTTGTGGCTGCCTGACTCTGCTCTTCTGGGTTTTGTTGTCAACAAACTCCTGGCTCGCCTTTGAGCGCTCCAAATTATTGAAAATGACTACAGCTTAAGACTGGCAGGATGATTGTTAAAAACAGCCCTGGCATTAATCATAGCTTAAGAGCTTTTGGAAAATGATTCTAATTCAGAAGGGGTGGCTTACAAAGAGGCTTGTCGAAAGCGAAGCAGACATCAAATTCTGAAAAGCAAAAAAAAAAAAAAAAAAAAAAAGAAAAAGAAAAAAGCCTCCTTGGTACCCACACCTGGCTTCTTCTGCATTCCAGCTGGCAGAAGTGTGTGGGAAGGGGGCATGGAGGGAGGAGGGTGGGTGGACAGACAGCTTACCTTGCCAGCTGACCCCCGAGGAAGACCACCTTTGGGATTTTCACCATTCTTACTCAAGCTCTCTCCCAATCTGAGGACCTTGAAACGGGAAAGACCTTGGGTGAGGGCACCCACAGATTTAAGTATTCCTGGCAGGCCTTGGGATGAGGGGGAGGAGGCTTAGGAGCCTTGTTTTCTGTCAACAGTTGGGGTGCCTTAGCCCGATGCTAAAATAAACTGTGCACATAGAAGGCAGCTGTCTGGGCAAACACATGGTCAGCACTTGCAAGGAACCAGGCTCTTGCAAAAAGACAAACTAATACTTCTGCCTTTTGCCTGCCTGGCACAACAAAGGAGAATGATTTTTGCCATCAGCATTCTCCCTATCGTGGAAATCATTGCACAATTTAGTATGATTAATGGTTTCCATTTAGGAAGAGCTGAGAATAAAACAGTGGGGAGTTGGTGGCACTGAGCTGGGGATGCTTGCTCCCAAGAATGAAAGAAAGGGAAAGGGAGAGAAATGG
>JANHMN010000024.1:8056649-8123482 GCA_030674055.1 Rhabdomys pumilio | reverse complement strand
TTCCTGATTGGCCACATGGGTAAGAAAGAATCCCACCCTTGTGCTGGGAGGGCAGTGGTAGCCTCCAATATAGCCTTCTGTCTCTGGGGCACCCAGGCTGGTGAGGTGAGTCTCAGCTCACCTTGGCTGGCTGACTTTCCTGGGACTTCTTTTCCACATCGTAGCATCTTTTCTGTCCACATGTGGAGATACTGTTTCTTCTCTCACGGGGCTGTAGGCGAGTGCTGAGACAAAGGGCTCCAGAGCCAGAGACTTGCCGATGCAGATAGAAACCAAGCAGGAAAATAGAATTCAAGAGGGCCTGCACGTTTTTGAGCAAGAGGCTTTGTAACTGAGGCCAGAAAGGGGGGAGAACTGGTGATCTTGGCTGGGTCTAACGCGAATCCAGACCCTTCTCGAGGCTTTGGTGTCACTGCAAGGAAATCTATTATTTTCCATACACTGTCTTAAGCGTCTCCCGGCTGCATTTTTGGCTGTGTTAAGGATCAAGCCATCAAGAACAGCTGTGAGCAGCAGCAATGGGCTTTGGCAGCGAAGTAGGAGCAAAAAACCCAAGTAGGACATTTCAGTTGACAGTAATGGCATTTTCCCTTCCTTGTCCAAACGATAAAAGATTCATGCTCCTAACTGCGACACTATAGCTGCCCCCATCACTTTATTCTGGGAGAGGAGGTTAGAGAAAACATGCCTAGAGAGAGGGAGAGAAAGAGAGAGAGAGAGAGATGGATAGTATTTCGTCACTAGCTAACAGAGACTGATTAGTGTAGAAGACCCCATCCATAGCAATACTTTTAAATCAGGACTGCTGTGTCTGGGCAAACAGCTTTTGTGGATTAGCTAGACTGGAGCCTGCCAGCATCCGTTGCAAGTTTAAGGGATGAAATACACAACTACAGAGAAAACAAACCGAAAAGAGTAATAAAGTCACACATTTCAATATCCAGCAACCATTAAGGGATTTAAATATTTGCTTGCTATTAAAGGCTTGCATTAGGCTCTTCCAACACCAGCTCTGGAAGACTGAAATATCAATTACGGATCAATTTTCCCCCTAAGTAAACACTAATGCAGGATAAACAGTATTAGAAGATGCAATCGTAACATTGCTGACTTCAGGATGGACTTCCTGCTGGTAACAGCAAGTTTAAGCCTGGTGATTAATTAACCTGAGAAGATAGCACTTAAGGAAGATTTAAGGCAGGCATGTCTGAAATATGAGCGTGAGCCAGCACATGTATGGAGGACAGGCAGAGAGGTCTTGGCCCAGGGTGTGGGTTGCTTTGCTCCTCAGTAGTGGTCCTGACTCCCCAGCCCACTACTTTAAAGGATTAGGAGGGAGCAAAGGCAGGAGTGAGGGCTGTGTGTGTGTGTGTATGTGTGCATGCACCAGAGAAAAGGCAATATTCTTGAAATTCTATCTGCATGTAAATAACCAAGACTTGCAATTCCTATACTGGCCACCAGGGGATTTACATTAGCGTCTCTTGGGAATGAAAAGCAAAAACAAAACTCCTAAACCATCAAACAAACAAACAAACCATCATCCTTAAACCAAAGCATACAGTTTCCTAGTATAAAAGAGCCCGGGTGCTGACGTAAGACTCGAAAGCATTAGAAGTTCAGGTTACTCTCGTTCCTAACCAAGTAAAGTGATGTGGGGACTCTATCGCCTGACAGCTCCTATCAGAGGTACGCTTTCGAGTTTCTATGAGGACAAATACGGCAGAGCATACTTTGAATTTGTCTAACCTATGGAACTTGACTCTGAAGTGATACTGTCAACATTACCTTACAGCCATTACCAAAAAGGTCATCCTCTCCCAAAGGAGGAACGTGTACCAGTGATAGCAGGTCGCAGAGACAGATGGACCACAGATGCTAAACTCGGGGTGCACAGGCACACATCTTCAAGGCCTCATAAGGAGCTACCTAGTTGGGGATGGACCTGCAAAGTCAAAGCTTGAAACAGAGACTAAAACTACAAAGTTGAGTCAGGCACTTGACTGCTGGCCCTTTAAGCCCTGCTACTTGCTGAGAACTCACTACATGTCCTGATAGAGTGACCATGAGCATGTCTGGACATTATTGAAGAACCTCTTTTCCCATAAGCTGTGTGGTGGGGTCAGGTCATTTTAGCTTCATCTTGGAGTTTTTCTTTTTCTCAACTATCTGTGAGAATATGGAAGTCACTGAAGGAATCTGGCTGCCAGTTCTTTCTGATTAAATATTTGTGGCATCTTGGCAAAACAGGTGCATTAGAAATCCGAGGTCACATTTTATAACACAACAGAAATGTCTCACTTAAGGAGGGTCTTTCTTCTGATCATGTGGTGACTATATGGTTGCTTTAAGGGTCGGGATGACAGACTCAGAGGAACTGTTCTCTATAGAGCAGGTCCATGGTATAAGAGTTACATTTCAACTAGACAGGGGGCAGTGAAAGATTGCACCAATTGACACTCGGATATCACCTTGGGATTCCAGTTGATGTATCTGGAGAATACAACCAGGCCAAACATTTGTGAGAACCCCCTAGAGGAAGCAAGGACTGTATTTTTGTGCTATACTAAGAGATGTACAGGAAATGTATCAACTGTGTACTAACTTGGCCGCTTCGGGCATCTTCTCATTTGCATGCCCCTACTGTGTTTCAGGAGCCAAGCTACCACCTTGTATTTGCCTCAGTTCACTGGCCAGCAGGATCCCTGCTCTGTGTTAAGGTTGAATCTGGAGCCTCATGTTACAGGCAAGGAGATGGGTAAGAACATTGCACATACAGCATGCCATGTGGCTTAGAATATAAGTACACTGATGAACCATGATGAGAAAGTCCTTAAATATTCTACACGAAAATTCACAAAGGCACGAGGAGTCCACACAGATAGTTTTCTCCAAGGGGTAGCCAGGTCTTATAGTCATGGACAACCTTGTCTTCTAAATCAACATTCCAGTAGAATGAACCTGTAAGGAGTGCTTACTTCCTGTCTGCAACTTTACTGCCCAGACACCAATTACTTTCTTATCTTTTTGGTGTGCTGAAGATGGAACTCAAGACCTCATGCTTGCTAAACACAGGCTTTGTCATTGAGCTATGCCTCCAGCCCAGGACTATATCTATCTATTCTCCGTCCCCTGATGATCTCTGAAGTTATAACACCCCCTACCTTACTCAACAAAAGACAAAGATTGGGTGCCTTGGGTAATATGCCCGAGGCTTCACAGCTAGTCAAAGTGGGGCAGTTATTTAAAACCAAGTTTGGTCTACTCTTGCTTTTGAGTGCTATTCTAAATTGCCCTTGTCCTATAGAGATATGGTAGATCAATTTCCCTGTTGATCTTGGCCTTTCGGCAAAAGCTGGGACAAGCTAATGGACTCCCAAAGTTCTGCCTAGACTATGACGACGGGCACAGGATGGATGCCATTTGTGAGCATTTCACTCCTCCCATGTTCATGTGCTGCCTGGGTTCACTGCCCTGTGCACCTACCTCCCTTTTCTTCTCTAATGTCCTTGGAAACCTCGCCAGGCTCCTGGCTCTTTCACTGAGTGGACTTGCCAGCTTCTGCTCACTTCTCTTCCCTAAGAAGTCCCTACTGGTCTGTATTATTTACAAACAAGGTCACTTCACTGAGGTAACTGGTACCTTAGTCAGTCTCTTGTGACCACTTACACATATTGGTGTCCCCCATAGTCCCAGTGTCGATGTGCCAGACACTTAGTGACTGCATAACTGATTCTGTTGGTGATGTTTTGTTCAAGAGACAGACCAGAGAACAGACCAGACCACGATGTAAAAACCCCAAATGAGATGTCCAGCCTTTGTCTTTTCTGGAGCTTACCTTGTTTCTCCCTGCCAAACCTTCCTGGTTACCTGACAGACAGAGGGGGAACTCAGCGAGAGCTGGGTGAATGGTGAGAAAGGGCACTTTGGGGTGGCCAGATGTGGCTCACAGATTATGAGTGTGGTCACTGCTAACTTCGCCTGCAAGGCAAGGATGATGATACCATGCTGCTGAATCTCAAAGTCCACCTGGGCCTGAAGTCTCCAAAACCTAAATGGTAAGTGAGAACAATCCGCAGGCAGCCGACCCAGCAGATCACCTCTTCTTTGTGTGACAGGAGAGAATTTTAAAAGGAAGAAGGCAGGATGAATTGTTAAGACACAGAATCCCAAAGAAAAAGACGGGTGGAGCAGGCAACACAGGGAAGTTGGTGGGTGGTGGCAGACATAGCCACGGGAGGCGCCATCCCGGCAACTGTGCTCCGCACACCTGCACAAATCACCGCGCCCACTGGAGGCGATGCTGTTCAGCCGAACACTGGACTCTCCTGTCTACTGTGAGGGCAGAAGAGGATAGGACAAGGATGAGCAGACAAGAGAAAGGGGGGGGGGACCCCAGCTCGCAGCCACTCCCAGCCACCACTGGCAGTGCTCTGGGCCCCCACACAAGGTCCTAGGAGAGGAAGCTGGGACCAGAGGCCGGTGTTTTAAGAATCCAGAAAGAGATTTAAAGGATCACTTGTAACATTAATTTTTTTTATTAAGAAGACAGATATTTTATAGTACTTCTTTTTTTTTCCTTTTTTCTTTTTGTAAAAATGGTATACATGAACCGATACAAAATGCGAATGTGAACACACGGATGAGGAGTTTCTTACACTGTAACATGGTCCTTGTACACCTTAGAAACAGAACTGGCCTAGAGGGAAAAACAAGACGTCATCGTGACTAAAGAACAAGCTTATTTGGCATCAATTATACATCCTTCATTATTTTATACTCCTTTAAAAAAACACAAAAAAAACCCCCAAGTTTGTTCTTTCTTCACTCTAAAAAACGTGATCAAGCTGTACAAAGTAATACTCAACAATACATTTCAAACAGTGCACTGGATACTTAAGAAAAATACATAAACCAATATACAACTAAAGTCCGTAATTTCCTGTTTTTGCTTTGTTTTATTATTATTATTTATTATTATTATTATTTTTCCAATGTGTGGGGCCTACACTTTGCAATCTACCTGAGACGGAAAAACACCAATCGAAACACAGGAACCTGAGACATGTCAACATTGTAAGCCATAAAGTTACATCAGAACACTGCACTACTGTATACAGTTGTCAAAACAGAAAGATGGGCGGTCCCAAAAATGAGATGCCAATTCTGTGAACAATGGTAGTTTTTTTGTGTGTTTGTTCATTTTTTTGTTTTTTTTTGTTTTTAATTTTTTTTATATTTTTTTTTTCTAAAAAGAACAGCTGAAAAACCCTTTCAACGACATGCTAACTGGGTTGTCACCCTTTGATATGGTCACTATGGTCAGGATGAGTGCTAAGGGCTCGGAATAGATGCACATTATAAAATTCTTGAAAAAGGGATGTTCCTTGTGGCTTTTCGTCTTGGTTAAGTGCCTAGGGGCAGGAGAGGGGTTAACAAAACACTGCTCTGTAATGAATTTTCCTTTACACACCAATCCGTTCCCAAAAGGCCCCCATATTGCAGTGGTTCTATCAGAAGTTAAAATAAAGACAAGAAAAAAAAAATACGATTTCAAATAACAGAGTCGACACTTTTTTCCCCTTAAATAAATCAGCGTAAGTTTTCCACATAATGTAACAATAGTAAAAATGCACCTTGCAAAATCCAAAAGTACTGACTGAAAATGTTATATAATATATATTTATATATTTATATATATAGATAGATCTATCTTTTCTGATGCCGTCTTCCCAGAGGGACTGTTTTGGAGTCTGGAGGTTAGCAACACATGTGGTAAGAGTTTAGGTTCTGTCCTTCAGAACTACTGCTAGATGCCCTCAGCACTTTAGAGAAAGCAAGCGGTTCCTCCCCTCCTCTACCTTCCCCCAGGCTCCGGCGTAAGATATGTTCACAGAAACTTATTTTAGTAGCTATGCGCTATGGCTGCCATCATGCGAGATGAGGAATTTTTGGCAGATGTTTCTTAAGGCTGAGGAAAGAGGCCAGGGCTAGTGCACGAAAGACAGAAACACTCACATTTTGAGTTTTGATTAAGTAACTGAAAATCCCTACATGCTGCTTTTCCACCTCAGCTCTGACCTTTCGAGAACAATACCGGCCCTTCTTTTGTACCTCCTGCCTTTGTCAAGCCAAATCTGAAGGAATGAGAGCAGAGCAGGGATTGGAGCTGGAAATCCCAGCAGGACAAGTGTCCCAGCAGGACGGTGTCTGTAATATACAGTACATACAGGACACATCCCACTGCTGTCCTTAATAAGTACAAAGGGAAAACAAACCAAAACCAACCAAAACCAAAACCAAAACCTAAACAAAACCTGTCCCCTTCAGTCACTCACACAGCACATGGACTTGCTCTCTCCTGCACATTAGTGAGCGGTAAGGCCAGTTGGGAAAGGTGGATGGAATTGTTGAGAGTAGAAATAACCAGAGCAGAACTGTCGTGCCCCCTCCCTGCTTCCCCTCCTGTGGCATCTCAAATTTGTCCACTTACATAAAACGGACAGACCTAACCTGTCGGGTCTGTTTAGGGCAACGAGGAAGGAGGAGACTTTTCCACTCCAAAAACTTTCTGCACAGCGTGGGGTAATCTATACTGAGCCGCCTACAGATAAAGAATTAACGACAGATTCAATCTCATTGCGACACACCTCACTTGCAGATAACCCTGTACAGTAATGAAGATCCACAGCAGACGACAGCTTCTGGGTCACAGTCTACGTTTCTAGTCTTCGCTGCTCTAAGTACTTAAGACATGGGCAGCAGCAAAGAGTTTTCATTGTTTTCTTTTTTTTTTTTTCTTTTTTTTTCTTTTTTTTTTTCTTCACCCAAATCTTTACGACAACAGAGAAGGATGCATCATGGAGACACTAAATTCTGAACTATGAAATCTAAACTGTGCTGGTTTTCCTTTTATGAAACTGAATTTGGAACAGAAAGCAGTCACCGTTAACACAAATAAAAGAAACTGGCAACGGGGGGAAAAGTCTTAGGAATCCCAGCAGGTCAATTCCAAAATATGGGAGGTTTGGGAGGGGAAAACAAATTTGATTTTGGGAAAAATAAATGCATAAAAAGGGCAAAAGGGAGGAAACACAACAAATTAACGAAAACAAGGCACAGAATGTTCTGCAATCTACCGAAACCAAATCCAAGTACCCAAGTCTGACTTGGTAGGAAGAAATAGAAATGAAAAAAAAAACCAAAAAAACAAAACCCAAAACCCAAACCAAACTAAAACCAGATTAAAAAGAGGTGTCAAACAGCAGATCGTCCGTTCAAAGAACATTCTTTGTTTTTGTTTGTACATTGCAATCCCAAGCCTTCCCAGTCTCGCGTCTCTCCACCCACTCATAAAAGACCACACGAGCCTCTCGCACGTTCCAGTACCACTGTCTCTTTATCATCTAACAGGCCCGTTGGACACCTCATTGGGACAAAAGGGTGCTCTAGATGAAGTACTCTTTCTTTTCTTCCGAGTTGTTCTGTCCTCCTTCTGCATTGATTATAGCTGTGTCTGCGTCTGCTGCGTCGTCGGCTCCTTTGGCTTCATGAGTGAAGTAAGTACCTGAAAGATGAAGGGGTAAAGCACGGTGACTCTCTGGTGGCCTCTGGGTGAAGCGGTACAGACATGGCAAGTTGCTTTATGGCCATCATCAGCCGAAGTGGTGTGCAGGCAGCAGAGGGGGGAAAAAAACAATAGGAAGAAGAGAGCAGGGTGGGTGAGACAGATGGGAATCCCGGGCTCCAAAGGTAACCACTCCAGCTGAGCCGCTGCGATGTAATTCAGCAAACAAGACATTAGAGCAGTGATTATGACCAGAGAAGAAGACGTGAGTGGGGCTAAAATGCAGGAAGCTGGAGAGCTGCTGCCTACCGCGTTAACAGTGAACACCAAAAGGCCGATGACAAGAGATGTTCGCACACGGTTAAAGACCAAAGCAAGGAAGAGCAATTAGCCAATAAATGAATTAGGGCCCCGAAGATGCTTCTATTGCCATCTTGAACCAGTTACTCCAAACATAGTCTCCTGGCTACCCACAGGGGAGACTGTGCTTGAACTTGCATAAGGGTTGTTTTCCCTGTGCCTTCCATTTCAGAGAGGGACACCAGATGGAGGGCATAATTTGACATTTTAAGGGCTGCAATGGAGACTCGGGGTCTGTCTTCATGAACAAGGGATTCTTTCTCACCACGTGACTGGAGCCTGGACCCAGATTCATGGATTTGCTAATTGTCACAGCCACTTTATAATAACAATAGACAGAACATTAACCAAGTTGATGACATTTCTATCACCAAATCCCAGGTGTTTACATGGAGAGAGACAAGACTTCACCTTGGAGTAGCAGGCAGGTAGAACTCAAATTGCCTGGTGTAATCTGATAGCCCTCCTACCATTATGTTCTGACTCTGAAGATTCTTATACTTAAAGAAAGCCTGAGACATTTTGCCAAATTCTCAGATCTTAAAGAGATAAACTGAGCAATAATCAGGTGGCCAAGTGCTTCCTTCCTGTGTTCTCTCTCTTGCAGAGAGAGCTTGCACGTGTATCCCCTTCCCGTGATCCTCCATAGATGCTGTGTACACTCTGCTCCACTCTCTGGCTTTACCAAGCTAAGCACTGAAAGGCAGAGGTTCTGGCCCACACAGCTCCAGGGCTCCCCAACTGTTCTGTGCTCCAGACAGACACTTCTGGATCCTACAGGCTTTTGTTAAGCACTCTGGACCTCCACTGCTGGGCTCCAGGGACCTTTCCCCAAACCCAAGTAACAATCAAGCGGTAAGCAAGCGTCTACAGCCCCTCCCCCTTCGCCCCAAAGCTCAGTGCACAGTGCTTGAGAAAGACAAGGGCCGACAAAGAAAAGGAAGACTAAATTACCGGGAGGGGAGAAGAGGCCCAGAGCAGCATGAGGCAGAAAGGAAGAGCATTGGCAAAGATGATTGCCCATCCAGTCTGCACAGTTGGTAAGTGTGATGATTAATGGCAATTTAAATCAATTGCCCCGATAATTTAAAAAATACATATTTATGTGGCTTTTAAGGCAAAGGATTAAAAAAAAAAAAAAAAACCAACAAAACCCGGGCATATCACATCAAGAAGGAAATATTCTGGCTCTGGGGACCAGCTTACTCAGACTTCAGGGGCAGCAAACAGGTCCTCCTGTCTCCTGGGAAGCGAGCAGGCTGTGGCTATGTTTGCCATGCATACAGTCTTCTAGGGCTCAGGCCACTTGTCACTGCATCCCCGTATCTTATCAGTTTAGCTCTATTCCCAAATGTAGACTGGAGAACCACAGACTTAGACAGCTTTGTATTTATAGGAAATCCAAATCTGCACACAGAGTCCTCGGCAGCAGTTGCTAAGGTCTCTCCACCCGCCCAAGCCCCCTTCTTCCCGTTCTAGGAACCACACAGGCTGCACCATCCTTTGCACCAAGCTGCCTACTAATGACACAGTGAAGCCCCCAGTGCCAGGGCTGTGGTGACACGTTGCTTCAGCCTGCCAGAGCACCTTGCTTACCTTTATGTCTGGCAAAATAGCGGCCCAGAATGATGAGCAAGCATAGCATGGCAAACACCACCACGGCTACGACGCCACCAATCACTGCGTGGTCCACTGCCCCAATGGTCCCCTCTTCACCTGCTCGAGAATCTGTTGAAATCAGAAGAGGAACAGGGATGTAGAACAAGACAACAAGACACCAAGAGCCCCAGGGACACTGCCTCCAGGGTCAGGAGGTCACCTTCTTTTTTAATGGAGGAGTCAGAGAGAACAAACCAGATGGATCAAGTTACACAGAGGGAACAGACTGACCTGTCCAGTACTGAATTGATCTGTTCTTCCCACAAAGCAATTTCATTAGAGGCAGCACAGGAGTACTACTGCATGGGAAGGAAACTCAGGGGGCTGCGGGGGGTAGGGGTGGGTGGGGATTCTGGCTGTTTGCACCTATTCTTAGGGCACACTGTACATGTCTTGGAGCTTATGGCTCCTAATAATTAAGGAGAGTGACCTAACTATTTATGGACACCACAGAGGGTACCTTCAGGCTATCACAGGAACTGGGGGCAGGGGGGAAGGACAGAGGCCTCACAGCTCACTTCCTTAGAAGAACAAGCATAGGGAAGCAAGGCTGTGCAGATATAACGGCAGGCTTGTGAAGACTAAAGGCATACAATATGCTGGCCACATTTATAAGGTGTGAGGAGGGAGAAAGCCTCGATTTAAGATCTAAAAACCTAATTCAAAAAAGAAAAAAAAAAGAAAGAAAAGAAAAGAAAAAGAAAAAAGAAAGGAAAAATGAAAAAAAACAAAAAGAAAAATATATGGTGGAGAGGAATACTTGTCCCTCACCACAGATGGTTCTGATGTTATTTAACCCCTTAAAGTGTAATTAGTTTACTCTTATAAGCCTCAGTCCCCTGGGGAGTCCCCTTTGACCTTTTGGCTGGGGAACAACTTCAGAATGAACCCAGAATGAGCTGTGGCAGCGCAGAATGGACGCATGGCAGGGTAAACAATTTTAATTTAGGAATGTGGCTACATCACCCTCTGCTGAAATCCTAATGGCACCCGAGATTTATAACATAGTAAGAAACAATTATTCTCCCGTTGATTAATACATTAACATTTTGGAGTGGAAGCTAAACCATTGTCTTTTTTTTTTCTTTTTTTTATTGAGTCAAGTACGACACCTCCATTAAAATGATTTACTGGCTGTACCTTACAATTTAAGCACAGCAGCTACAGAAACGGTAAAAATCTTTTAACTTTACATGATTTGTGAAGTCATATGTGAAGGATTTACCATTTAAATCTTTCAGTACATGAAACACATGGCCTATAAATCTGCCCCCCTTGTAGTTGCTGGATGCCTAAGAGAAATGTGTTTCACCGGGAAGACCGAGAGTGCAAATTCAAGTCAATTTCTAAGAAAGATTTATCTCTGTCTCTCTCCAAAGAACAGAGCAAATCTCTGAAGCCTCCACCTCTAATAATATTTGAAGTTTATCGATCAAGTGTACAGATCCGTGACAGCTAAAGGTAATGGTACTCTTCTGAGCCGAAACCTGATACAACGCTTTCAGCGGGAGGGCAGGGCTTATACTTTCTATCAATATTTCCAATTCTGCTTGGAGACTAAACACGGAAGGATGTGGGGAAATAACTTGTGACTGTGGCTTCCATGGCAAGTGCTTTAATTAAAAGAGCTTCAATTAAAACGTGGAGTATTTAAAGTGTTCCATGGAGTTAGCTTTGGGAGGATTACAGAATAACTCAAACCTCAAACCCCAACAGAAATGCCAAGTCAGAGGCAGCAGCAGGTCGCCCGGACAACAGGATGATGGGAGTTTAATTGGAGGATGGAGATGGGTTGGAGGCAGAGCGCTGCAGCCAATTAGTCTAGTCCGTGATGTGCAAGCCTCTTCAGCAACGTGTCTAATAAGGTCTGCTTGAGATGTGGTGGCGAGGAAATCTCCTTCCTGCCTCAGCCCAAGTGCTGCTGACTGCAGACAGCGCAGCCTCTACTGTCATCAAAGTCCTTTCCATGCGGCAGAAGATGATCTTGGAAACGTTTTTTGACTTTTAAGAAACAGCCTGTTGATTGCAAGTCCTGTGTGCTGGGTGTGCATTGATTCCTGTTCTTGTTCAGGGACAAAACACCGGCCCCAAATAACATAAGGGAGGGCTTGCTGTGGTTCTCATTTTGAAGACATCACGGCACAGAAGGTGGTAGGGCTGAGTAGGGTGGCTGGTCGCACGGCATCCCCAGTCGGGAAGCAGGAAGAAGCCAACACTGGTAGTTGGCTTGCTGTTTTCTTTCTATTGGTCTGGAGTCTTGGAACGGTACCACCCACATTTAGGATTGGGCCTCTCTCTTCAGTGAGACCTTTCTGGAGACATCATCACAGACACATTCATGAGTGTTTCCATGGTGATCCTGAAGCCAGTCAAGTGATGAAGAGAGGCATCACAGGGTGGTACTGGATCCTGGTGCCTGCTGGAAGATGGCTCTCCGCATCGTGTTTGCCCACTGCAAACACTTCAATGTTCTCACGGGGACCAAGTAATAGTCAAACTTGCCAGCTGCGTTTCCCTTGTGGGAATGGAATCAAGTGATCTTCAGTTGCTTCAAACCAATTGAAGTTTGACTTTATTTCAGCAAGCTCTGTGTGTCTTAGACTTGGGACAAAGTGATGGAAAAGAGGGAAAACAGCTACACAAGGCAAGAACGAGGGGAGGAGCCACTGTAAGAGGACTCAGAGTACACGGACGTTTCTAGAAGCTGTTTAAGGCAGTCCCCAGCCACCGGAGGCAGGCAATTCCTGTCCACTATTAAAAGACCAATTTTTCCATCTCCAGAAAGATGTGGTGGTATGTTTGAGCCCTAGGGAGGGGTAGGTGAGGGAAGGGGAGGAATACGGAAGGACTCTAAACCTTCTCAAAACAAGGGTAAAACCCGTCATCTGTGGGATTCCTTACCTGAGCCCAACTACTCATTTGACCTTTGCTCTCCAAATGTGCTCAGTCTAGCAGTGTCGCCCTGTACATAGTCCACACTAAATACCTGTTTGAGTTATCTTCCCCACCCTCAAGGACACAAAAACTCGTTTCAGATACTTATTTATAAGCGTAATCTCTCTATTTCACTTTGATCAGAAAGTTTACTACTGCTAGTTAATCATCAAGACACTTTTCGTACCTTCAATTACAGCAGATGGACACAGAGGGTAGCTGATGTTTAATTTACAGGGAACACTGCTGATTATGAGCGCCTCACCGCCTCTTCCCACCTCTCCTCCACCCCACTCCCACCCCTGGCTGATCATGGGAGGTAGTAATAGAGCCGTGACTGTTCCTGAGTGCCTGTCATGGTCTGGCTTCCCCTGTGGAGAGCAGTTGTTTCTCATTGTCTCTTCTGTTTCCTCTTGTGGGATGGGAGGCGATTCCAACGGTGCTGCGGATCGGCTCACAGTGGCGGGGTGATGCTGATCACCTGCTACAGGGCGAGCATCACCCACACCTGCAGCTGGCACCTTGCTGGTCACAGGGAGCAGCAGCATGTGATACCATAGGGATGTACTTGGCCGACAGGCGTTGGTTTAAAACAGGAGACTGTGGGAGGATCCCTGGTAAAGTCTGCCAGCTTCCATCTCTCCTGCCCTGCTCACGAGGTGAGAATTAAGAGACTACTACACAAGGTGTGTCTTGAGAAACTGCTAGGTGGAAACGCCATGGGAGTTGATCCCCATCCGTGGAAGGTCTTGCTCCTCTGAGGGAGTACATGCATCCATGTGGGTCCTGTCCCCTTTGCTGTTGGCTTTGCTGCAGCTTCTCAGATGAAAAGTGAATGTGGGAGTGTAAAGCCTAATTTCAGGCAAAGGGAAACCTCCTGGGCTTGCACAGTCTTGCTTTCTTGCTTCCTAAGAGTCTACAATTCTTCCTCGTGTACAGTCACTAGTGTTAGCGGGTTTCTATTTTGGGATAAAGGTGTGCCCTTGTACTGGGGAGGAATGCCAAATACATGTTTGGTCCATGCGCATACAAAAACAGTCATTCTAGTTTCAGGTAACCATGGTCTGTGTGTAGTTAACCTCCACACACCGATTCAGATAAATGAGTGAGCTGGATGTCAGCCTAAACTAGACGACGTTGAATGCTGGGCGGGACAACACTTTGTTGCGGTACAACTTCCGGTTCGCCTGTTCTGTCCTGTCCCATCCTGCACCACGTCTATAGTTCTAGAGTGAGACACATCATGAGCTGGTCACAGCTGTGGGTTAGCTTTCCTTCTGGCAAAAAGCTGAAACACCTTGGTTCTAGGTGAGGTTTCTAAGTTGCTTGCAGAATGTTAAGTTGGCAACGAGATGAAACAAAACAAACAAAAACAAAACGAAATGCTCTGCCAAAGATTCAACCACTGTGGCCCTGATTTTAGTAGCTTAGAAATCTCAGAATAACAATAAAAGAATTAAAACAAACAGAAAGACTTTCATCAAAATCCCAGGGATGCTCTAACCTGCTCAGCTTCCGGCAGCTCAGCGTGGTTGAGCAGATCTCTCCTACTTCTCAAGGGCAATGTGAATGGAGATAATTCTGAGGGCCAGACTGGACTTCCAGTTCCTCTCCACCCCTCCATCTCTCTCTTTCTACTTGCGTTCACTCCTTAAACACTTACAGTGGAGCACTTCCTTCACACAGCACTCCGCAGCCTCTGCTGCCCGTGTGGATCAGGCATCTGCGAGGGGCAGGTTTCTATGGCTACCTTGCCACCTGGCAGGAGATGTGCCACACGAACTGCCAGGAGAATGCCATGATCGTGGATCTGTCGTAAGCCTTGCAGGCTGTGCTGCCAAAACAGGGATTGGTGGGTAACCAGAGAATGGCTAGGATATCCTCGCAGGCTCCTGGCAAGGACGGACTGGCAGAGGGACTCACTGAACGGAGCTCTCATGGCAACCTCAGGCCACCCATCCAGAAACCCAGGGTGCAGGATCTAAAGGATACCCAGCCCTCTGCTTTGGAGAAAGTGGAGTGTAAGCATGCAGTGTCAGGCACGATGGCCATAACTACACTGCTGAACCTTCACATCTCGGGCTACTTTGGTGCAGGCTAGATACTGCTCCTGCGCCCACTGATCTGTTCTCTTGGGTCTCATTTAAAGTGGGGCAATTCTAGGCCTCCCACTCCCCCAGGGGCCTCTCCTGCCCAGGGATGACTGGAGCTGAGCTGAGGCTTTCTGCAAAAGCTCCGTCGCTTGGTGCAGCGGAGGTCTCTCTGGACAAGTCAGTTTAATTAAAAACTCTTAGAATTGGTGTTTATGATGGAAATGCTGCCTCTGGCTTCCTAGAGCTGGACGGATTAGTCTATCTCAGAAAAGGCTTAATGACTGTGATGTCACTTGCTACTTCTTGTTAAGGACGAGGGGAGAGGAGGCTGGTGGTACATATTCCAAAGCTGAAGCAAAAATGAAAAAACAAAACCAAACCTCAAACGAACCACACACACACACGCACACGCACACGCACACACACACCCCGCACTATCTGAAAGGTAAGGCTACCTGTTCTCATCGCCTGTGGTAGCTCTCACCTAAGGCAAAGGAGCTAAGCCGTGCTTTAAAGCACAGCTTTATTACTGGTGGGGAACACACTGAATGGCAAGTGCTGACAAAACGCCACGTTGTTTGCTAATCCTAATATGTTATTCTTCTTTAAGATTTGCTTTTCTCAGCACCAATTCAATTATAGATGCTACAAATCCTTCTGACATTTAATTCCCTCTTGTCAGAGAGTAGTAAATGTATACAGTACATGCACAGCGTTCCCATTAAGATGTTAATATATATTGGAGCACACTAGCCTTTATGCAACATAACCTTTCCTTTCCATCTTCTCAGAGAAGGGAAGGGAAGGCATCCACGTAGGCAAGAAAATCATGAAGATTCCCATAGAGCATGCCAGGCGGCCAGCATCAGCCATCAGCGGCATTCGATTCTAGCAATGTCATGCGGCTAGTCTGACACTTAGAGGGGCTGTGCGAGGCCACTGCAAAGAAAACCCGAGAGGTCGTCCTCAGTGTGTACCCTGGATCTCAGTATATACTCACTTAAATGACAATGGTGCACAGACAGTGGCTGTACACTCTCGGTGACCAGGACTCAGGCTCTCCCTGCCTGTCATTGCCTAGGCACAAGGGACGGGATAGGAGCTCACTTGCCATCAGATCTGGACCAGAAGTTCAACTTCATCCTATTCTGATTGACTTCAGGCAGGTCAACCGCCTACTCTAAGACACTGGCCCCAGTGATATTCTGCCAGGGTCGAAATCAGGGGCTAGAGCATGCTGTTGGGACACGGTGTCTGCTGAGCGTCACTCCCTTCTATGAAGTCCTGAGGAGGGCCTTCTCAGTTCTTATCACCGACCCCAGGCTCATTAGGAACAAGGGTCACCAAGCTGTCATTTCACTTCTACAGAATTGACACGTGCTGTAGCTGATGGCTTTGCTGATCTCCATGGTGATGAAGGAAGCAGCAGGCCATCAGATACACTCTATGGTTCAGGTATACCATTTTTGGACTGCAATGTTAAAAACCCTCCACAGCGAAAAGTCAGGACCTGTCTTTGAAAATGGTGATTTCTCTCCCTTCTCCAGCCACTTGGTTTAGTTAACTTAGCCATCGGCAGAAATGGCTCCATGAAGCAGTGCCAATCCCAAGGTGTTTAGCATCTTCAGAGGGACCCTGTACCACTCACTCATCTTGTAACAGGACACTGACAGTGGGATCGCCTTCTCTGGTTTAAGCAAAGGGGAGGCACCGAGGACGACACTGGGGTTTTCCTTATAGGAACCTGGTAAAGAGGACAGAGTGTAATCGGCATTCCCACTTGAATCTGTCTCTGGAGATGCTTTGGTGGGCCTCCGGCATTTAGGGGTGTGAGGAGGATGGAATCATGAATATGGTGAAGTCACCCCAAAGCAGTGTCCAACCTGTGGAACTGGGACTCACACTTCGCACTGTGGCTAGCAACGTTGTAGTCTGAAGGAAAGGCTTAGTCTGACTGGCCATGACCACCTTGCTCCCCATGGTTGAAACAGTAGCATGTTGGATTATGGAAAACATCGGCACAGCACGAGGAGGAAATCCACACTTCTGTTGTGGGAAAGTCACTGACCATGGGCTTTATGGGATCTCTCAGAGATCTGATTTACACTAAACTTAAGATCCTTCTGTTTCTGCTCCCAAACACTGACGTCACATGGATGCACCAGGGAATGCAATGCTGATTTTAAAGACTGAAACTTCCATGTCTTCACTTTCCTCAAGCATTAGTTCCTAACGGCATTTAGGGCCACCTCAGGGGGAAATGAATCTCATCATCTGGGGAAGTCTATGGGGCAGGTCAGTTAGCACACATAGCTGTGTATCTGGTAGGCTGCTCAGAGCCCAGCTTTCCCCTGTACATTCCCTGATGCCCACCCTAACATGGATGAAACAGGGCCAGAAGGAATTGTATTCTCCTGCAGAGACTGCAGAGTAAAGGAAGCTGTGCTGTTCTCAGAGGCTGGGAACCCTGAACCAGAGGACCCATGTTTAAATTCTGTCCATGTAAATTGCTGAGGGCCCTACGGCTGCCTGCTCGACCCTCCCTTAACTCATTCATCAGGCCTTCCTGTCCCCTTCTGGAGTGCTTTTCTAAACTGGCCTCCACCTTCTCCTGTCTTAGCCCTTCATCTGTAACTACTTGGTATTTATTTTCCACAGTCACAATCAACTTGGGTAAGCAGTCTGTGCTCCCCAGTGGAAAGTTATCATGGGGTGGTAGGACAAGCCTGTGAGACCCAAGGCTGGTCTAACTCCTACTGGGTCTTATTTACCACCATGTAGTAGGAGCCAGCCCAGAGCAAAGCACATGGTGCTCAAATGCTTTTGTGGAATAAAAATTAGGTTATATAAAAGAGGGTCAGGGGCACTGCTTAGTGGTAGAGTCTTTCTTTACTTCTCCTCCTGACATACTGTCTATCAAGGAAACGAAACAGCCTGTATTTCAAACCAGGGTCACACGTCATGTGGTGCTCACCAGCTGAAGAGTTCATCTCAAATGCAGTGGCTACTGAGTGTCTGTGCGTGTGCATGTATGCACAAATGTGTTCACCTGTGTGCGGATGCTCGCATGCAGGAGTCCATACACTGCACCCTGCCTAAGAACACCTGGATATGAAGGCTAGGATGTAAAGTTCAGGTTTCCTCTGTAATCCACCTGGGAAACTAAGAGCTGGATCACTGGGATTGCTCCCAACAACTATGTCGGGTTGTGGAAGTCAGGCAGAAGGCTGCCCCTCCCCCTCCCCGGTATGTTTCTGTGGCTTGTGAAGGGCATGGAGGATTTTCCCAGGTCGCTTTCTCATTTTGAGGGTAACATGAAAGCAGCGCTGGAATGCCTTGTTGTTGCCCTGCTTGCAAAGCTGAAGACGGATGGTGTGTCCTGCTGGTGCTGAGGGCTAGTCTCTGGTACCCTGTTTACTACCTCACTCCACTGAACAGTCCCCAGAGGCTCCTCCACTGCCGAAGGGAGGGAGGTAGTTGGAGACATTTTTGTTAAAGTTTTAAAATGAAGTAGAAGGATAAATATGCTTAAAGCGATTCTATTCCACATGGGTGGCGATAACCACCAGCTGTCACCGAGAAACAGCAGGCGAAATTGATAAAACAATTCAAAACTAGCGTGGATCTATCGTCAATAAAATTAGCGCCCCAAAAGTAAATAAAAAGTGTTCAAGAAAGAATCAGATAAGCCCCCCAAGTTGGCCAATAATTAAATCAGCGAACCTGGCACCGAATCTTTTTTAAAATGCAGATTACAAAGGAGGACCAGCCGGGCATCCCGCATTGCTGGTAGAGGGTGGCACACCATATGCTGCCTATGAAACTGGCATTAACTGAGGCGGGCACCGGGGAATGGAGGTGGGGGCAGGGCAGGGAGAGATCTGAAGGTGTGAAACATTAATCCCTAATGTGGAAAGGATGGACTTTCTACCCAGTACAGCAGGGAGTGGGTAACATTATTCATTATCACAGTTTAGCATTAAATGGGCAACACCTACTCTAATTTATCGATGGCCTGTTTAAGGCGGGTGTTAACCTGTTTGTCTTGTATTATAATTGAATTCAGTCTGCAGGCTACAGAAATTTGAGAAGTTCATCCTTTCTCAATCAATATGCTCCCCTTCAGTGACCCATTTCAAGACAGCTTCATAAAAAATAATGTATTTTGTTTTAATAAATTTAAACACTATGACAGCTGCTCAATTTTTATTGGTTGTTTTTTCTCCCTTTAGATGACTCTTCGCTGCCTAGAGAAGGCAAGCTCACAATCAATAGTAATTGATTAATCAGCATCCCCTTTGAACAAAGGTGCTAATCAGTTTTTGATTAGTTCATCAAACCAGATGCAAAGGCAGCCCTGCCCCAGCCTGCCAGTTGATCAGTGTTCTACATGACTTATGACTCCCCCAGCAACAGGAGTGCCTCGGTCTGGGAGGGAATGGGGGGGCAGTGTAATTATTAATTTAACTAAATTATTATGAACACAAATGGTTGCTGGTATTGCTCCTGACTCGGGTGATTGATAGGATGCCAGTGGAGGCCTATCTAACATGGAGTAGGGCCCAGGCCTGCAGTGCTTCTAACTGATGGTGCTGGGAGAAGAGAGACCTGGCTGATTCATGTCTTCCTAAAGAGGATGAAATTCCTTTTGCCTGTCTGAGTGATTCTTGTCTGGAAAATGTGCCAAGAGAGATCAGGGTCAACCCAGGAGAACTTTCTCAGGATTCTTGGAAGATCCAGTGTGCACGGTCACTGTAACTGAGGGCTGCTCTGTTTAAGGGGTGTGGTGGCAGCACAGTGCCTACAGTCACCAGGGAGGCAAGCAGCTGTTTACTTCTGGCGGTGTGTTACTGCCAGGAAGGACATACATACTCTTGTTTTAAAAGAAAATAAAGTTAATGTGTGTGTGTGTGTGTTTTTTGTTTTGTTTTGTTTTGTTTTTTTTTTGTATGGTTTTACAACTTCTTTAAATGTATCCCAAGTAAGAAATGAGTGAATGACATGGCTAATGGGTAGCTTCCTTTCTAATTGATTTATTTACTGAAATTCACTAGTATTTAGAATTTGTCCGTTTATTCGGAAAGTATTAGCTGGCTGCTTATTGCAAGACAGGTGCACAGCAGGGAACCAGCCCAGCCTGTAGCAGCCTGGAAGTTTCTACTCTGGGAAATCCCAACAGCTCCGCCCATCCTCACACATGAGACACAGAAGAAAAGGGAGAGCATCCTTGAGGTCTGAGAGACACACACAGCTGGAAATTAATCCCATGTGTTCTGAGATATGGGGGAGTACTAGCTGTGTTAAAGATGGCACCTCAAGTACTAGCCATTCAAACCAACTATAGTAATCACTTTTTGGGAAGAGCTAATATGGGATCCTGCTTTCCTGTGGGCTCCAGGAAGCAACCATATGCCTGTGCCTTGGTTTCTCCAATGCAATGTCAAGGGGCTTGCTTACTGATTCACTGAGTGACCAATCAGAGAGCTTCGGAAGCTGTAGGTAGTTGGCACTGAAGTCTCGTGACATCATGGGAGCTCAGATTACTGTTTAGCCCTGGCCACTTTAAATCTCCTTCCTCCGGCCTTTTTAGGATATGCTTCTTATTCTGGATTAGTAATACCTAAATCCTGGAATCAAGCATGAAACCTACTTTTGCAAGAGCTCAGTATACTGTGAAAAAGGTCTGAGGTGGATAAACAGTTTCCATCCGGGTGCGTGACAACACCCCCACCCCGACGTGCTCCACCCCCTACTTTAAAGCATGACCTTCTAGTCTATTCCACAGAAGCAGACAGTCAGCATGACTTTAAGACTGTGCCACATAATCCAACATCAACTGCTTTATCATACAACCAAATTTGTCCCGAGCCATCAGACATCGAGGATGGACACGTTACTTCAAGTCACGGAGCAGAGTGGCCTTGGCATTCTGCTCGCTACTGTATTTATGGCACAGGCCTTGGTCTGAAATAGGGCACACTGTTACCATAGGAAAGAAAGGTGGTTTAGTGAACGGAGAAGGAGAATTAGCTACACAAATTCATTCTTTTCTTAGTCTCAGAATCCACACTGATTGCTCAGAAAACCAAGTGGTCGTTCGGTCACAGTGGACAAATCACCCGCAGGTTGGACACTGCAGTGCCTTACCTAGTGACTAGCCCTTACCTGAGAGATCCTCACTGTCCAGTTCTTCTGCGGAATTGGGCAACTGAGTAAGGCCTTACAAGTAAAAACAAATCGTTTTTCTTTTCATTCCTCGAGGGACATAAACAAAACACTTAAGAACTGAGGATGGATTTTGGTTTTGTTTTTTTTTTTTTTAGAAAAAAAAAAAAACATGAGCCAAATCTCTTGCTATCTCTCACTTTTTTGGAGAGCTCGAATATATTAATCCATATGTTCATTTAATTATGTAATTTTGTTATTGATATACAATCGAGGCAGAAGGAGTCCTCGGCCTCCACTGTTGAAAGCACATGAAACATGAGGGTGAATGTTTAAAAATCACTCATTCAAAACAGCATGCAGAAAGAAAAAAGTAAGGCTGGAGTGTTAGCTATGGACACTCTGATACAGATCTCTTAAATATGAATGTATTTAGATGCTACATACTGATTTATGTAAGTTTTATCTTGCATTTCCCTGAAAATTGAGCTCCTTTGCCAATACTGACAAACACAGTTCATTATCAATTTAGCACAATCTTAGGATCACATTATTTCAAAATGGTCCATCGCCTGCTACGTGCAGATTGAAGGTTATGCCTTCATCAGAAAAATCTGATTTACAACCCATTTTTTTTTTTTAAAAAAAGAATTTTATAAATCAGTGGTATTCTGGAAAAATAAAACCGTCAAAGCTGAAAAAGCAGTTAGGTCAGGAGAAAATCAAGTGGGGCTTGAGGTGCCTGTATTCCAGTCAGCCCCAGTGTTGGTCAGTGGGGATGGTTCTCCACCAGCGCTGATTTGAATTAAGAGGGGCAAAGAGAAGCGTAGCTAAGTGGTGGGAGGCTCGGCTAGAGATGGCTTACACCTCCTCACACACACTTCCTCATGCTTCTTTCTAGCTGATCTTCTAAGGAAGTCTATTAAACAACACAAAGTGTTAAGATGGTCAAGGGGCTCTTTGCTTGTTTGCTGTTGTTCTTCATTCCTGACTTACTGCCCCAGGAACTCCAGTCTCCACAGTAACTGTCCTACAGTCTTTATCTGTCATTTTAAAGATGGTGTGAATCTAATTCAGTTGCAAGGTCTTTGAAAAGAGACACAAAGTTTGCTTAGTTTTGTATCTTTCTCCTCCCTGGAGCTCAGCACAAACTATATTCTCAGTAAATATTTGCTGAATGAATGTTTTGAGAGTCATCCTTGGTGAATTACTTACCAGAGCTTTAAGGCAACCGAAACAAATGCTCTGGAAATACGGAATGGCTGATGGGTCGCCATATATACATACATATATCAAATGAACTAAAACAAGTTTGTATGCGTGGTCGTTAAAGCTTGAAACTTCTGAGGTGGTTGACAAAGAAGCCACATGGAGCGGAGAGCTGGCTGAGCATGTGAGGAGGCTGTTCCATCACCTCTCCTAGGAGAGGAGAGTTCCCACATGAACCCTGGGCACCAAATGCTGCAGAGTAGAAGCCAAACCAAACTGAAAGCCTTCAGAGTGCACAGGTGTTCCCAAGCTAGGGGATCAGGCAACCAAAGGGAACATGGCAATGTGGTGAATTATACAGGCAGCTGAGGAGAAATGCTAGCCTTCTGTCCTGAAATCTGATTGGCTGAAAGTGTTTCTATTTCTAATTGGCTTTATCCATGGAATAAAGACTGATGAATACAATTATTTGAAAAACTGTTATAAATGGGTAACATAAAGTAGTTCTCTGTAGTTAATTATAAATTTGCAGGTCTCAGAAGGCTAATCCCTCACTTCTACGTGGCCCGACGACTATCAAAGTGTTGTACATACGTGCTTGGTGCCCACTGAACCACATTAAACAAGGGTGTTTCAAGTAGGCAGCTTTACTGCTGAAGGCTTGTTTCCTCGGGGAGGGCACTAGAAAGCTAATTTTAAAAAATAAAGACAAATATGTTTATCAAGTATCATTGATATGCAAAGTTTTCCATTAAGAAGCGACAGACAGTTGATATACACCTCATTAAAGCTGAAACTGTCACTTTTAATGGCATAAACTTTAAAATATACCAAATCATCTGGAATCTCCTGCTTAGATTATGTTCCACACTGAGAAGCCATTTAGGCCAGTGGCATTAAATTTGTTTTTGTAGTTCGATTGTTTTTTTCTTTTTTAAAAATGAATCTACAGCACACTGTCATAGTTGGATAATTTCTGAATAAATATAATTAGGGGAGCTTGCCATAGCATTTGAGGTACAGTGAGGAAAAAAAATTTATCCCTAAGATTGCTCTGGCTTAGGTATTTTTCTTTCATGTTAAAAATTAGACTCCTCTCATTTTCTCAAAGAAAATGACAAAGATGCATTTTATGAAGCAGAAACTATTTCTCAAAAGGAAACATTGTGATTGAATAATAAGTGGGAAATTACTTCTTGGTTCTTCTATTCAAAGTTTCCTATCATCTATTCAAGCTCTTTCTAGTCACTTCTAATTAAAATGCATGCAATGCATTTCTTTAAACTCTGTTAAACAAATGAAAGTTTACTTTTGTTGTATATGGGACATTTTTGAGCAATTAAGGAAGTCCTAAGGTGCAGATATGATAATTTAATTTATGCAATAATGGCGGTCTCTTCTGCAGAGACTCATGTTTGGTCTTTTCTGATGTTATAGGGGCTGTGTGGTGCAGCACTGTGTGCTTCTGAAGCTGTAATTTCTTCTTTTTGACATGGCAATTTCAGAAGAAAAAGACCCCAAAGAGTCAGAATCAGTCAGAAATCCTAGCCATTTCGATAAGGGCAAAACTCAAGTATACCTAAGGAGGTTCCAGGGTTTGATTCATCAGGTTATCATGTTAAGTATTTCACAGAAAATTACAAAAAAATCACAATGAAATAAAATCCCTAGGAAGCAAAACCTTGGCCCAGTGGCCTAGCACCATTCCCATTAGGAAAAACAAAGTAGGCGACGGTCTCTCTCTTACCTACGCAGCACGCATCTGATCACTTGGCCATGTCGTGGAAACTGACACTTCCACCACCAGCCATAAGAGTTCAGACGCCCCCGGTAGTTTTAATCTAAAAGCTCAGTCATCCTGTTCTTCCTGCTTTGTCAGCTTTTGTGGAGAGTTTTTCCCTTCTTCCCATTAGCAGAAATTTGGTTCACGCCGTTAAACAGTTTCCAAACTGCATATCAAGGCTGCAACGCAATCTTCAGGTCCTGCAGCCATTCGTAAACCTCTTTAGCTTTGTTCTTGGGTAGAGCATACAAGGTCTGCAGAGTCCCTTGACTGAATGACAGCCTTTGAATGCCACTGTTACGTACTCATACAGAGAGATGTACACAGAGGCACATACAGAGACGGTGGACATAGCGGTTGTAACCATGTACACTGCTGGCTAGTCTTCTTTCAAATGGGCTTAAGAACTGAATACCAAGTAAGGCAAGGAGATAGCAGAGTGCTTCTAGCATTCTATCATGGTCCACACTAGTCATAAATCAGGGAAAGGGAGACTCATGGGACAGTTACCTAAGGATGGGCAGTGGCCTGGCGTGTGGGCTTGTTACCTAGCACTGGCCAAATACTTTGAAACCAAAATAGAAAATGAAAAATGGTTCAGAGGAGTTCTCCATTCTGATATGAACTAAAATCTATTTTAAAAAATCATCTGGGGTAAGAATCCATGTCAGCCTCCACTGTCTCAACAGGTAGAAAAGGCAGGCAGATTTAAAAGAGTAAGAAGAGGAATGGGAAGAGGTAGGTAGATAGATAGACAGACAGACAGATAGACAGAGGAGAAACCTCCAACCCAGAAGCCAGCTGTCTGCAGTGTAACACAGGCACAAGCGCTATTCCAGACCGTGGGCATGCTGTCACCCCACCCCTCATGGGGGTAGGGGGGAGGGAAAGGAAGGGGGAGGGGACACACAGAACAGAAAAGAACAAGGCACAAGACATTTACGGAGAAGCGTCCACAGTGAAACAGAAAGACAAAAACCATCACACACCAAATAACCATAATGACGACGACACTACCCGTGCGTCAACCACCCATGCATGTCTGTCTGCAGCTTCTGGCCATGAGTTATCAGGATTTGGCAGTGGTTTTTTTTTTTTTCTTTCTTTTTTTCTTTTTGCATTGTTCAACATGCACACAACAGCACAGGTTTTTGGTTTTTGGTTTTTTTTTTTCCTCTTGTGCAGGCCCTTAAGGATGAGCCATAAAACCACATTGCTCAAGATCCTTATTCAAAGAGACCCCCCCCCCATGTCAGCCTTGCGTAAACATCTCCTTCTTACACTCACATTTATCTTTACTCTCAGTGAGATCCTTAAAAACATATGGTGGTGAATTGTTGCTTGGTTTTCTTTTGGAGAAAATCCATTTGGTTTTGGATCATGCCCATGCACTTCCAACCTTCCAGTACATGCTTATTTCAATCAGTTATTGGTAAGAACAAACAGTCAACATACATAAACAACTAGAATAAACTTCATACATACTCTAGCAACACAAGCTTGAATAAAATATTTTAATGAGTCTTCAAAGGGAAATCTTGAAAATGTCTTTTTTTTTTTTTAAATAAAAATCAAAGAAAACAGCCATCTGGAAAATCCAGTATAACACTTTTGAGACCACTAAGATGGTCACAGCTGGCTGACTTAGGATGTCTTGTCATTTAAGTTCCTGAGTTATCAAGCCACTTAACTTTTTTTGGGACAAGTCACTGTAAGGACCATCTCAAGGTCATCAAGCGAATCTGTCTGTGGTTGCTGTACTGCAGAAGCTGGCCTCCAGCACTAGGCTAAAACCGACGCTACGGTATGATGGTGGTGGTCTTGTTCCTCTGCTCCCTTGGTCTGTAGCTCCCACTACATTGTGATCCTTTACAACTAACTCGAGGAATGTCTTCCCTTTCCATCAAATAAACTTCCAGACATAATTTTAGTTTTCGTTAGAGCTTTTGGCTGTGGGCTGGAGAGTCAGCTGGTCAAAACAGTGGGAGACCCTTTGAGAAGAGGCTATGAGGATCAGAGACAAGCTGAAGAATGCATTTATAAATACATTATACAGGAATCAGCTGGGATTACCCACCACTTCTTTGCTAAGGAGTCCCATTGAAGGCAGGAGGGATATATGCCATAAGGAGGCTAACCTTACTGCTTTTTCCCACAAACATCTCACACCAGTTGGCCTCACCCAATATACCCAGCTTGATGTTGTTTGCAGACAGAAAGACAGTGGCTGCTTCTCATGGCACAGTCAACCCTATGTCCTGCTGTCAGTCTGCTATAGAATATCCCATTCCGTGTGTCCAGAGACTCCTCTTTCCTTTGCTCTCTTTCTAATGAGACAGATGTAATTAAAACGAGTAGCCTCAATTCAGAATCAGCTTTTAGTTGATGAATCAGTTTTTTAGAGCAGAGGCCTAGTTCTCTAGTTTGCACACCCTGTCCGGGTGCTTAAGGACGAGCCCCACAAGTGCAAGCGCTTGATTTTTCTCGAGGGACTAAAACACAGAACTGTGGGGCTTTAGGAGATAAATGGTCACTATTTCTTCAAAGAGCTCAGAGAATCTGGGAATCTTAGATTGCACTTGACCCTGGAGTTAATTATAGAAAGACCAAAATTTAAAGAGTACTTTAAAAAGAATAAAACAAAACCTCTTGAGCTACATTGAAGCCAACTTAAAAGCTCTGAGGATAATTGATAAGGTAGTCAACTAAAGATCAAATACACAAACAACTAAAGTACCCCCGCCCCCCAAGGTTCTTCTGTATAGCTCTGGCTGTCCACTCTGTACATCATGCTGGCCTTGAACTAAGAGACCCACTTGCCTCTGCCTCCTGAGTGCTTGGATAGGATTATGGGCAACCAACAACTAAGTTTAATGCAGTTGCTGCCTCAGACGTAGCCAGCTCTATGGACACTACTACTAGAAAGGCACATTTTATAGCTAATTGATTTCTTAGGGCTGTCTGGTGTACCTGACCCCTCTAGTTTCCTACTTAAGCCTGTGGTATTTTGCAAGTGGGGGTGAGGGGAGTAGAGGAGAGAGAAGGGCTCCCTGCTGATCTTGACCAAGCACAGCCCAACAGGTTTTACTCAGATTTCCAATCTCTAAGTTCTCAGACAAAGTTGTCTAAGGACGTCAGTGAGGGCTAGATGTTACTCTAGGAATCGAACTGACACTACAGGGCTGGCTGATCACCTCTTGTCGCGGAAGTGGCAGACTTTTCACACTGCACAGCATATAAAGCGACTGAAGCAGACCCTTTACCAAAGATTCCCTTGGATTCAGTTATTATAATTCAGTCCCCTTTTAAACTAAGATATCTGCTCTGAGTACTGTCTTGTCAAGGTTAGATGTTAGCTGAGTAATGAAACAGTATACAGATGAAACAGGACTCTATTTTCTGATTGAATAAAAAAAAACAGAACAAAAAACCCCACAAAAGTTAGAAGACCTGTCCCCATTTTGTAAGTCCACTGGTGACGGGGGAAAGGAGGCAGTGTCCTGATGTCCCTGTCTGGAGTTTATGCACTTGGTTTTAATCACCTTTTGGTAAAATCAAAACAAAACAAAACAAAACAACAAAACTTAATATACTTTGTATTATTTGGCTTGCAGAGTACCACACACCAAAGACTACCTTAAAACTGTACTTGATGCTGTTCAAATGGACATTGTTGGGGAGTTGTTTCCCACCTAATAGAAGCCTAAGCTTCAATGAACAGAGGGCTGGGGAGGTGGGGTGGACATCCCAGCAGGATACAAGGGAAGTCATGATCTCTGTAGAGAAGACTAGCAGGCTTCCTCTGTTCATGTCACGGGATCAAAATAGAGATCTTCCTCCTGGACTCCCTGTCTCAAACATCGAGGGACAAAGAATTCCCTTTAAAAATTCCCTAAGGTAAAAGGTAAGTGAAGCACTCTGGCCTGCAGATCCGAGCTCTGTAGACAAATACTCTTTTTAAAATTTTAATTAAAAAACTTGCTGAAGGCTCAGTTATTCCAAGGTGTGGTGGAGTTCCATACATAAGGAGGAACGTGTGATGGGTACCTTGCCCCGCCTGCCACCAGAGGGGAGGCCTCATCTCAGACTGCAACCACTGGCCACTGAACTCACAACAGAAATGACAAGACTCAGCGTAATGTCAAGCATTAAAAAATTACAGTGCATTTATGAGATCAGTCTATTTGGAGCATGAGTTCCCTTGAAGACTGCATTTCTTTTTCCCAGGCTTGCCTTGCCTCTCAGCAGCGCTGAGAAAGTAGATAAACAGTAATGTGGTACCAACCGTGAACTGCTGGTTCTGTCGTCGCCGTGGTGTCTACAGACAGGAACAGAGGATTGGAGGAAGGGAAGAAACAGGAGGAACGGCATGCAAAAAAAGGGAGAATGGAAAAAATGGAACAGATAATATATGAGCAAGCTTTCAAAGAACACCGCGTGACAAGCAATAATAAATGAAAAGCAAAAAGCATTTGAAGTGAGTTGCACTGTTTTAAGACATGCCTTGAGCTCAAAGCTGCGAGCCAGGGAGGAAAACAGTAAATTCTTTGGTTCTGGGGGTCTTGCCAGGACACACGGATTTGCGAGTCAATAGTCAGGGGCACATGCAAAGTGATGAGCAACACCAGTGCAAACTCAGTGACACTAGATGGCTCTTAAGGCACCAAAGCTCAGGACTGCAACAGAAAAGCTCAGTTGGAAGGCTAGTTAAACAATGCGTCCAGACCAGACATTCAAACATTGCCTTTGTGTTAACCCAACCCACATGGGGCACTGGGGCTTCCTGATTGGCAAGCGAGTATGGCAGGGATCAACCCCACACTTAGGATATTTTTGCAGCTGAAGCTCAGATGCTTGCAGGTGAATGTGCAAGACCCAGATACAGGTTCTGCACCCAGTGTGTTATCTCATCAGAAGATAGCTGGTGAGTTCAGTTCATGGAGAGGGAGTGAACATGTTCAAGATACATACATATATACATATACCTTGTACACACACACGCACACATGTATAACACACACACACACACAAACATACTCTGATTCTTCCATTTTACCAGATGTTATAATCTAAAAGGCCTGCCACAATAGCACACATGTTCACACAACTGCCAAACACTACCTGTGAATTTCAAAGTCTCGAGTACTCAGCCATCCCAGTGTTCAGCAGCACAGCCCAGGTTTGGCTGTCAGGATTCTCCTGTCATGGCTGGGTCAGGAGACAGAGCCATCAGCATCTTTATTGCTGCTCTTCCACTGTGGTCTGTTTCTTTCTTCATTTTTGATGTTCTTTCAAGTTTGTTCCTATCAGGTTGTGGCAATGGCTCTTCCTCACAGGAAAATCCCCCCCAAGGAACTTGAGGCATGGGTTTCCCCTTTACTTTTGGCTACAGAAGTGGGGTGGATAAGTAACAATATACATGGTGACGTTCGATTCAGACTCAGTGCTTTGACCAAATTCATTCTAATGTCATCGCACCAGGACCTACTTTCTTCTTCAGTTCTGCAGTTTTGAACTGTGTTTCTCCTACAAGGCCCTCTCTAGTCAGAAGCTGCTAGTGGTGAGGTGGAATAGTGAGGGTTAAAAATCACAAGGAATCCCTGCCATTTTTAAGATGCAGTTCTTTGGCTGGCAACTGTTGCCACCGACTCTCTGAAGCTTGACACAGGCAATGTTTAAATGCACTGGAACACCAGACAAAATTGTTTTAGGAGGGGGGTCCACTGAGCCCAGAGCTTCTGATGTATAAATAAGACACACGAATTCACACTGGTGTTCCCCTTCAGTTGGCATACTTTCTGGGTCACAGGAACCCGGTTACCATAAAGAACTCAGAGCCCTTTTAAGGAGCCAGATTAACCAGAGATCTGAGAAGCCAATGCGGCCTGGTGTCAAACCAAGCACTAAACTTCTCTAGAGTGGAGGAAGGAGGGAAAAACCATCAAGTACATTGCAGTACAATACTTACTTACGAGTCAACTCTGTGTGCCTAAAATAGCAGCGGAAACAACACAGAAAACTGTACAGTTGAAATAAACCCTAGACCAGATCCTTAAGGAGGACAGACATATCGCCATAGTTGAGCCATCTGAGTCCAACACTGGTTTGAGGCACTTTAAATTTGAGGGGCAGGATCAGAGGCACATTTGTATAGACACTTATAGGCATGTAATACATTTTATGGGCAGGCACTGGCTCCTTTCCAAAACAGAAAAGGAAAAGCAATAAATGCTTTGGTTCATTATTTCCATGGTAGCATTTCTAATACACATTTGGGGCTTGTTTTGTTTTATATATATAATAATAATATATATATAATATATATATTATTTATTTTGAACCAGGTAAATCATTAGTGTAAAATGAAAGAAAGGGGTTAAAAGTTTCAAAAGTCAGATCTGAGCATAGACCAATGACTCCAATTTACTGTCTTCCTGCATTAGGGCACTGTGGCAGCCTCATGACAAAAGTAAACCAGATGAAGCCAGGCATCAGCTCTTACATGGGCACCAGACAATCAATGCAGCCACGGCCATAGTGCATTTTGCACCCCAACTTCAGGGATGCGAAATCCATCAATTGCACCCAACAGAAGAGAGAAAGGAACACTGCAGGAAACCACTCTAAAACAGTTAAGCAAACACATACTCAAGTCAAACAACATGATTATTGCAGCTGGAATGGCAAACCCATGAGCAGCACCCGGAGAGCCGCTGCAGCGGAAACATGGGTTGGCTATGGGGTTTACATCAGGATTAGGAGGAGTGTGTCCGGGGAGCTATTGACTCTGTTTCTCAGAGAGCATCTCGTATGAGACCTGAGCAGAGGCTATTTCAAGTGACTGTGTGCTCCCCACAGGGACACTAGGACAGGATCTAATTCTCCTTTGTAACTGCATTATGACACCATGCAGACACCACAGACAACTTGGCTCTGGGGTGAGTCCAAATCTGTGAAGCACAATTTATTAGCGTGTCTTCATCAGGAAGTAGAAAAAAACAAACCCCTCAAGAATCAGCTTCTGGGGTGGCCAATGGAGTATTTCAGAACATTTTAATTGTGTGGGCAAATGCAAACATTTCCAAACAACGTTACAAATGCAATAACTGGCTTGAAAAATAGTGTCTGGTTGCCCTCAGAAAGGCATTTAAAGCTAATTTTGTTGTCTTAAAAAAATCTTAGAGCTAGGCCTATGGGAAAAATAGGTCACAAAAGTTGATTTGGAAGCACTGGGTTATAATATACAAAACGGCTAAGTTAAGCCATTCTCTCTGGTTTTAATTATGGTGCGGGCAAATGCATTGTATATTACTGCACAATAATATACAATACCATTTTTAAAAATAATGAAACAAACAAAAACAAGCAATCCCCTTTCTCACAAATGCTGAGTGAACATAGTCTTACTAGGCATTTCTTAGCCATTTTATGAGTTTGCAATCAAAAGAATGTGTCTGAGACAGGCCTTGTACTGACTTGAAAGACAGTCTTTCACTCAACACTGACTTCTCTTCTTAGGCTCAGAGCCCTGCAAGCAGTTAATGTGACCCTGCCTCAAACAACCGCAGATAGTTCATGCTGAGGTATAAGATATTTACGGAATGAGAAGTCTTTGACAATGTGTGAGATTAGAGACAGTAGCCATTTAACCAAGTAGCCAAGTAGAGGGGGAGAAAAACCCTCAGCCTGCCTGAGCGGCAGCTGGGCAATATTTAGCTGAAACAGTCATGTGTAAGCCCCACTGTGGCTCATTCTAATCCTTTCAGATGGATTCTCTCCAACTTCGAATTGTTCATTGAGTGTGACAGACTGGGGGCTTAAAACTAATCCATAAATTAGTCCGTGGTCTCAAACACAACGGGTGCCATAAATGAAAATCCAAGAACAAAAATTAAATTCCCAACCTTAAATACCTTTCTTACCAATCAACCTGTGCTGTTCTTGTGTTATGATACAGGGTGAGTCCCTTTAGGGCAGCGTGTGGTGTGGTTATGTGAGACCAGGGTGGACACTGGAAAATTCTGTGGATACGACCTGGAGAAAACAGCCTGCCCTAGAGCTGGGCTTAGCTGTGGGGAATTTAAACACTCCCGTCTTGCCAGCCATAAGCTTAGCTGGAAGTGGGACAAGCAGCCAGGCAACATTTTAATACACTTTCCCTACTTTATTTTCTTAACTAAAGTCAATACAGAACCAACGGGCTTTCTTAATTGAATTCCTCTTCAGTCTCTGCAATGGAGAGGCTTTAAATCTCAGCACCAGGGCAGGCAAAGAATTCCCCTGACAATTTTACTTCATAGCTGTGCTTGCCAATATATATTAAATATGGGTGTTTTCTTCTCCCACTCCCCCATTTCAATTTATTTGAAATCTATTGAAAGAGAAAAAATAAGCGCTGGAAAATTCAAGTTTGAAATGTATTTTCTACTGGTTTTCCAATTAATTTCCTTGCCACCTATGTTCTGTCTAATTAACCTATCATTCCTTAATGATGGAGAAAGTGGCCAAGAAGAGAGCCTAAACTTGAAAAGGCCCTAAGAAAGTCATTTTGTGTGTGTGTGTGTGTGTGTGTGTGTGTGTGTGTGTGTACGTGTACTCCCCTGCGCGGGTGCATGTGAAGACAAAAGGTTAACATTAGGATGCCCTCAACTGTTTCCCCACCTTATTTATTTATTTATTTATTTATTTATTTATTTATTTATTTATTTATTTGACAGAGTCTCTCACTGGTCCCGGAGCTGGATGGCTGTGAGATCCCAGGACCCTGGGTCTCTGCTCCCAAGTGCAGGGACTATGAGCACACCCGGCCACACCCAGCTCTTATGTGAGTGTTGAGAATCCTAACTAAAGCTTTCCTGCTTGAGGAGCAAGCTCTTTTGGAGCCACCTCACCAGCCCTCGATCATCTTTTAATGACGAGATTGTGAGCCCCAGCACAGCAGGAAGGGGAGCTGGTTTCATGGCTGTTGTTAAGCAATTTCAAGTTTTGTTGAAAGCTTATTCAAAACTGTCCACTCTGCAGCCCAAGCCCCAGAGATCTTCTCATTTGCAAACCAGCTGCTCTGTAAAATAACCGGAATCTATAGAGTGGTTTCCTTTACAAGGAAAACAATCCCTATGGCATTGTCTCTGAATGCTGTTGGGAATGGGACCAAGGGGTCAGGACACAAGCCAGGGGAAGAGCAGACTGGGGACTGGAGTAGGGGTGATGCAGAGAGGGTGGTAGCTATGGCAGAAGAGGAGGGAGGGCTCTCCTCATCTCCCAGGAGATCCTGGAAGCCTGGTCCCTGCATTCCCATACTCCTACCACTGGGAGAACTCCAGGAATCACTTCAGAAATCCCAAGAAATCCGAATTCCTGCTCTCTCATTTATATGCTTTGCTGACAGATGTCGAGTATGGACACTATCTCTGGGATTAATTTTTATATAAAGGAACATACACTTTGGGACGTTATAACAGAAGTAGTAGGAGAATATAGATATCTCACCTCACTCCCACCTCTCACCGTTTACAAAAAAGGTGGAATCTGACGACTTTTATTAAATATTTATGGCATTCTTACTTTCTTCTGTTCCTTCCTAAATCAGCATGGGTCAAGAATAGTTGGCTATGAGGCAACAATTACTGGCAAAATGAAAATGTAGACAGGACAGTATGAAAAGAGATGGACATGCAAAGGTGGTATCCTAGGTAAAAAGAGGCTCATTAATACTAACTGGTGCCCTAATAACATGTCTGTCCTGGGGCATCCTGGGATCTCAGGTGTGCTCTGTCAGTGATCAGTGTATGAGGGAAGACAGTCTTAACGGAGTAGATGGCAATCCCAGGAAGAAGGCAACTCAGGAAACATTCTAGGATGAAGGACGTATGCTTCCTAGGGAAAAGGGGGGCTCACTCTAGGTGACATAAATACACATGCCTTGAAGAGAGATGCTAGACACACTACTGGTCCGTCATGTCTGTTTTTGTATCTACATTCTACCCATTCTTTGATGGCACCGAGCAAAGATGACTTTGGTGAGGCGGCCCTGTAGCACCTGTTGCCTTTGACATGATCACTCCAGTTGCATGACAGCACGTAACCACACAGGATGGGATTTAAAAAGTCCTTTCTATACAAACTATGCGTGCTCAATCTTTGCTGAATGCAGACCTAAATGGGAGATCGGCTTATAGCCTTTGGGCCCTGCCAACACCAGAAGCTCAGGTAGGAATCATCTGGGAACTGAGAGCTTTATGTGGAGCAAAGCTGTTACTGTTTAGATGGCCACTCCATTGACTTGGTGTCAAGCACATGTGTCCCCCCTTTACACCCAAGACACATGTATGCTTGGTGCAGGTTCCCCTGCTGGCATGCTCTCCAAACACCACTGAAGAAAAAGGCTGTGTATGCCTTCTGTACAGGATCTAATTCACATTAACATGGACAAGAGCCTATAGCACCAAGCAGTGAAAGCCCAAATAATACAAGGGCCTGAGGCTAGGAGTCACTTCCTCCCAAGTTTAGTGGCTTTTGAGTGCTTTGACACCCATAAGAGAAACCTTGCTATTTTCTTTTCTAAGAAATACATAATACTTAATTGAATACATGCTCTTAAAAAGAGAGAGAGAGAGAAAAACTCATTTAAAAATGACCTACTTCATTCTTATGAAAGGATTTTTAAATGTGTCTCACAATCTGGCCCTATAGCTATTCATTCTTATTCTAAAGCTTTTTTTTTTTTTTTTTTTTTTTTAATTTTTAAAATTTATGGCAGTTGTGTGTATAGTGTGACCTCCAGGTCAAGCATCTATCTCCTGGCCTGCATTTTGTATCTAAACTGTTAAAGGTGCGGATGACAGAAGCTGAATGCTGAGAACTTTTCATGGGCGTTCTCTATCAAGCACCCAAGTCAGGACTCCAGGCAGGAAAAATACAATATCCAGGTTAATTAAAGGGAGAAACACAGAATGCTTTCCCAAGAAAATATCAGGAAGGAAGCCTGACCCAATTAAGAGGAAGAGGCTAAAGCTATCTCCAAGCACAGAGGCACAGAGACAGGAGATGCTACTATCCCTGAAACATGAGGTTGACTAGGAAGAAAGTTCAGGCGAATCATCTGGTTTGCTCTCCTATGCCCTGGCATACACACTCTCACAAATGAAGAAACCCCATGGAAAACCTGACATGACAAAAAAGAAAAAGAAAAACAAAACAAAACACTAAGGGGTGGGGGTGAGGGGGGCCTCCCAAAGCCAAGAGCTAAACAGAACCAATCATAACACCAACTAGCAGGAAAGATGAGACCTTTGACCCTTAGGGCAAATGCCAATGAGCCTCTAAATGGCTTCTCACCCAATTCCATCCTCAAATTGTTTTTTATGTGGAGAGGCCTTAGAATAATGTCAATGACTGTAAAGCTACATCTCTGCTGATATAGCAGAGAGATACTGAATATTCTTTCATTTTCTCTCTCTTTCTCCCCCACCCCCACCTTGTCTTTGAGACAAACCCTCCATATGTAGACCAGGCTGGCCTCCAACTCCCAGAGCTCCACCTGCCTCTCCCTCCCAAGCACTGAGATTAACATGTGAGTACCATGCTCAGTCTCAATACTCTTTTCACACTGCAGGAAAACTTTTCTAGATAGGGCTACCGTTCTGGTGTGTCTGCCTTGTCACAAGATCTGCCTCAAGTGGAGAGGGCAGCAGGCAGAGGCTACTGCTCCTCTAGCAGAGTAGGAAATCTAAAATTTAGGGGGAGGGGGAGGGGGTAGAAAAGGGGACAAAGAAATGTTGGAGGGGTATCAGATTCCTTCAAGTACCTCCAGGCTGGAGCGGCAGTATGTTTTGAGAGCCAGATGACCAGGGACAGAATGCCTTCCTAACAAAGGGAACAATTCCATTACCCTGGGTAGGGAAGATAAAAGATAGCTCTGAAATGCTTCTTTAGGAGAAATCAGAAATCAACCAGGACCTTTTGAGCTTAAAAAATATTTTTCTATTGCATTTGTACATTTTTCTAGTAATGAAACTCTGACCTGGGGAATGGCTTTCAGTTATTGCATTTGACTAGGAGGAAAGAAATAGCCGACTACAGTGCTACTTTTTCTTTTCAGAGCCCCAGCTTTATGTTCTTGTCGCTAGATTCAGCTATTGAAGCTTTTAAGGCTAATGCTGGCTGTAACCATACCCAACAGTGCAGGAGGGGAGGAGTGGAAATTAATTTAGCTATCCATTTGTCAGGATTCCATCTGGAAGATTCTTAGGGAACCAATCTAAATCTAGAGAACAGTCTGGACCTTTAAAGTGGGACAGAGAACCATTCAAGTCCATAACCTCTAATCTGTTTGGAGAAAGGAGCAAATGTTAAATTCTACAAGTTGCTTTCTGGGCAAGATAAATATATAGATAAATATATAGGCTTGTTAAGACCCAGTAAGCCTGAAAGATCACACCCATTAAGGGGATGGATTCCACAATGTTGTCTTAATAGCAATTTTAGTTTAATGATTCTTGGGTGTGCTAGTGAAGATCTGGGCATTTGTTACCACAGACGCATTTGGTGTTACAGAAAGCAGTCGAGCGCTAACACCCACAGACCAAAGTGCACCTGTGAGATCATCCTAAGGTATTTTCAACTGAGAGGCCAGTGGTAGAGCCAGAAGTAGACATGTTCCAATTAAAGTCTTCTCAGATGTGGCCAGAAATATGGTGTCATTTATTCTAAGAGTTTCTTTCCAGACAGTGCCTCTGCAGTCAGAACTGTGATCACAGTGAGTTGTGTATGTCTGAGGAGCTCACAGGAGAAGGAGGTCCTTGGGAGCAAAGGATTAAGAGCTGCGACTGAGAGCGACTCAGGTGACTTGTGGGATGGATTGTGGTGATGAGGAAGAGTCAGGGAATGCTGAAGCGATGAAGCCAGTCACACAGGAAAGTGTTACTCCACATTCAAGAGAAATGGGAAGTTTATTCACAGAATGAGAGAGGGCTTTATTTGCCTTCAGGTATAAACCCTTATAGATACCTAAATGGAATCTTCTACCACAGGAGGTATACAGGCTGTGACATACTTCTCCAAAGACGAACACACTGCTAATGATATCTGCACAGTTTGGTTATTTATTCTGACATCCAAAGGGTCTTTCACAGGAAACTATGAAACCTGGTAAGAAAGGCACATGCCTAAAGGATGGAGGCTATAGCTCAGCTATACAGTGCTTGCCTGGCATAGCATAGCTCAGCTATACAGTACTTGCCTGGCATAGCATTCTAGAGGCCCTCGGTTCCACGTCAGCAATACCAGGCAGACAAAACAGAGTAAAGAAGTACACGCCTAGTCCAGTTTTGCTAAGGAGCTAAGAGGCGAGGAACTGAATTCTTAGGATGAAGCAGTGCAGTATAGCTGTTGTGGACATCCGACAGAGGAGGAGCATCTTCCATATGCTAATGAGTGATACAGAAGATGCCAGGCATTGGTCCACTATGCTCCAAACGGAGTTTACTAAGAAGCAAAGGGAACTGACAGAGAGGTCAAGCAGAGACACAGACAAGAACTAGGAAGCAGCTTCTCTAGAGGGAGCCAGGTTTGGAACCAGACAGCACACCAATTGATGGATTTTTCAGAAGGATTAACATTCAGTATAGGCACACATGTGTTTGTAACCAGTGTTTAGGAAGCCCCTCAATGGTGGCTTATGGTAGAGTTCTTTGTCCCACTGTAATAGCTGAAAGATGAAGAAAACCTGGATTAGACAATCCATTCCAGTATCTTTGATGAGGCCTCCTTCTCTCACGGAGCACTTTGCATTTTGTCATCTCATCAACTCTTGAGCAAATGGAAAATAAAACGTCTCCGGAAAAATCAACGCAACCCTAGGAGGTGGCTGCTAGATCTTGGGTGCTGAAGACGTAAATGTGGAAGAGCACCAAGTGAGATATTCAGTGTGTACCAAGGGGTCCAGGGATGCAGCGACAGCACTCATGGTTCAAAGGAACCTCAGACACCTGTCAGGTAACATTCCTAAGGGGCAAAGTCGCTTTTGCAAAAGATTCTTTCTTCCCTTAGAGTGGATACCTAGAAATGGTGGTCAGGGAAGGCTTGGTCTAAGGAAGCCCTGCACACATGTACAGGCATGCACTGTCCTATCTTGCTAGACCAGAAGAAACTCCAAGGCTTCCAGTCATGAAACATCAAACTGAGATCCACTGGACACCAGGATGAGGAGGGAGGATATATATAAAAAAGAGGTGGTGCATACAAGTGCTCAGCTTAGAAAAGACAATGACTCCATATGATTCCTGCAATCTCTCAGGCAATAAGAGGTCTGTGCAGCCACCATGCCCTCAGGCACCTGTCAGAAGAGGGAGGATGATGGTACATTCCCAAGTGTGGCCCATGAAGGCATTCTGAAATTCGGTGCACATACTTCCTTTGTGTGGATTAAGATGAAATTTAGACCAGGGCATTATGTGATCCAGGCCATGGTACTTACCATCTCACCAGCTGTGGCCAAGCAGAAGCTACTGGTAGGTTCTCTAGTAGCCAGGCTGCCATTTTCCTAGTGATTTTGCTTTGAGTAGTGATGGCTTCGTAAAGAATTCCCTCACTCTAAGGTGCGCGGCATCTGAGCTGCTAACAGCTCAGATGTTAAGGTTCTTCCTGGGTCCTTAAGACTCAATTTATGAACATAGTATTGGGTGTCTCTGGAGTTCCAAAGTAGAGGAACAGTTAAGCTCAGAGGCCTTCCAGGGAATAGCTAGTCTTCTTTTTGATTATACCAGAAAGACAATATACATTCAGGACATTTCCAATGGCAATGACGGTACCATACCTGTGATGATGGTAAGGATGGTGGTGGTGGTGGTGGTGGTGGTAGTGGTGGTGGTTGTTGTGGGAGGAGGGATAGTTGTGGGGGGATCTGGATAAAAAAAAAAAGGAAAATCAAACCCACAATGCTGAACACAACAATGACTAGTAATGACAAACAAAGGCATGGAGACATTGAGATGCTTGTTGGATGGCTTCCTTCTTTACACCGCCAAGTTCTTTCCCTTGGAAGACGTAGGTCTGAAAAACTAGACCTAAAACCTTAGTTGGAAGAGCTTAGAACAGAAGAACAGCTTTCCTATTTATGAAGTGAATTAGAAATGAAACGAGAAGTAGAAAGGTGAGAAAAAAAATCTAAACCACTGGATACCCCCAGCCCCATCAGACCTTGAAGGCAAGGCTAAGCCACCTCGGTGCTAAGAAAGCACAATGGCTGTCCCTTCCTTCGCACGTCACAGATGGGAGGAAGGAGAAGGAGCTGTTGCATTTAAAGGGCTTGTATCAGCCAAGGATGACGGGGCACTGCACACAGGCTCCCTGCAAATGCTAAGTTCATTATTCCCTATCAATACATCCCAGCAGGAAGGAAAACCACTTCTGTATCCATAGTAAGTACAAAGAAGAGAGAATGTCACCACAGACTGAGTACCAGGTTCCAGACAAGTGAGATTTTACTGAGATGTTATTTTTTTTTTAAAAAAAAAAAACCAATAAATTTTTACACCCTATAAATATTAATAAGTTGCCTTTGCTTGTGTTAAAAGCTTGACCTAAGTGGACCACAGTGATAAAAATGAAAGGACATTTTCCATTTTGTAAACAAGAGAGCTAAATATAAATGAGGTTTGACCCTCAAAACCAGGAGCCTGACAGGAAGCCGCTGTCTGGTACTTGATGCACTGTATCTTCTATCGTCTCAAAAAATTATTTTGGGGATAAGGAAAGGGCAAAAAAAGAGAAAAAAAATCTAAGCCCAGATGATCAAACTGAATATGTTAAATTGTCAGCGAGACTTTGAACTAAGCAATCATTCTGCTATAATAGAGCATAAGACGATTTGAAGGCTTTTGATTTTAAATTTTATCTAAAGCACGTCAACTTTTTCTCCCTGACACATCTGGTGTCCTTTTATCTTCAAGTGAGCTCTCGGATTGTCTAATTAATACATCAAAACTTTAATTATATATTGCACCTTTACTGGGTTTGGGACAACTTCCTGGAAGTTGATGGATGATTCTTTTGGTGCTTGGCTGCAAAGTCCGCACAAAACGATGACTATCATTGATCAATAATCAAAGGTTTTCATTTTCCTCACAAACTGCTGCTCGCACACAATCATACTTGTATGAACTGGGTAAGAAGGAACTAACAGCAAATGGTTCTGCTTTATGACAGATTTCTCCTTGAAGATGTGGAAACAAGCAAATTAAACTGTTGTTTAATTGCAGCCTCAAAAAAAAAAAAAAAAAAAAAAGGATTCCATGTAAAATCTCATGCTAGGAAGTTGAAATGATGAAATTTAAATTTTAAATTACCTCCTTAAAAGAACAGGATAAGAAATGTGTGAGTGTCGCTGCAGTCTTGCCCTTTGGAGTGTGGTTTATGGAAGCCACAGGTAAGGAAGTGATTTTTTTTATTTTTTATTTTTTGTGACTGTGATTTAAACACAGTTACACCAATGACAGGTGCCAACTCGGAGACAGATGAGCCTAGTGCCCTGAGACCCTAGCTGGCACTGAGATACTGGCTCCTTCCTCAACAGTTAAAACTGTCCAGAGAGTGCCTTCTGCCCTTCCAGGGGGCAAATAATGTGGTTTTCAGTTATGTTGCCGCTGAAAGGCAGTACTGCCACACAGCAGCCTGGGCCTGCTACACTCTAATGCTATTTCCCAATGCAATGGCACAAAGCTCAGGACGGTGCAACACAGTAAGAATGAGTGTGAATGTGATCAGAAGACATGATTATGAACCAAGAGGCAGACGAGATGAATGAGGGGATAGACATCAGAGAGAGAGGACAGTCCCTCTCCTTATGTAAAAATGGCACATGCTCAGTTATCTCCATTGCTACTAGGCAATTCTTGTCTTTCACACCTGGTTCAGGAAATCGTGAATGAGTCAGATTCCATTACTGGGTGTAACATCCTTGCTGAGGTCCTGTTCAGTAAGAAGGGTGGCAGCACAAGGCCACTATGTAATAAGCCAGAGGGGCTGGGATGTAGCTCATCAGAGTGCTTACCCAGTATGCAGAGGCCCCGAAATCAACATGCGGCATTACAACACACAGGAAGAAACACAAAGGGATGAAGAGAAATTAGCCGTTCTTGAAATACGGCTGCTAGAAGAACAAACCCAACTGGGACTCCGGCTGGAGCTAGTCAGAAGCTTCAGGTAGAGAAATTACTTCCAGAGAATTAAATGTTTTAGAAGTGTGTCAAGTTTTAGTTCACAGAGAACTTCAAAACTTGCCACAACATTACAGTATATTGCTTTGAAATATCTGCCCATCCTTGCCCTCACTGTTAGACTGTTATGTAACCAGACTAGCTTTATTTCAGTTTTGTATGTTAGCCTGCCACTCCAACGGTGCTCTGAGCAGGGACCAAGAGATAGAGAATCCCTAGGGGGCTGGATGGATCATCCTGGATCAGGGATATATTTGTATACAAATGTGTTTGTCTAAGTAGGTGAGCACCTACAATACTTGGTTTCTAAATAATGTAATGATATCTGGGGGCTAATCTAAAAAGACTGATCTTGTTTTAAAGACTGAGACTATGTTTCTTGAAAAGCTGTGAGAATAAGGGGCACTGAAAAGACCAGCTTTGCAGTGGGCTTTGGGTTCGTAGTATGGTGGCCTTAGGCAGTCTGGGGACATTGTGAAGTAGACCACACTGTAGGATCTTCTGACGCTTCATTGTACCGTATGCCAAATGGGATAGAGAACGGGCACATCTCATGGTGTTGTTGTGGACATCAGATGAGATCGTGTAAAACTGTCAATGCCAGAAACAGCATGAAGGGAGCGCTCAACACATGCTGGTTATTTAAGCTAATTTTCCAAATTATGCAAATATGTTTGCCCAACAGGGCCTCGAAAATGCCTCTCCTCTTGAGCTGTAGGAATAGTAGGCACTGCAAGGCGAACTGTTTTTCCAGATAATCTAGTCTCCAGAGTGCATCGAAGACTGAGAGAACGTGGATAGTGTCTGTAAAAAGAGCTATGCTGATGTCTATAAACTTGGGCACTAATGTCAGAGGTGCTCCCATGGGGCTTGAACCTCAGAGTGGAATGGGGTATATGCAAAGCACAGAAGGGAATGTATCTTCCATCCTGGCCAGATAGTGCAACCCAGCCGAAACTGGGTACCTTGTGCCCCTTTTTATCTATACAGCAGAGATTTGTGCATTTCCTTAACTGCCCAGGAGAACACAGCTGTGTATGGATCACTAAAGAGACTGGACAAAGACTAGAGGTTTGCTAATACAGGAATTTGGTAGGATCCTTTCATTTTGCATTATGTTAAGGCAGTGTTCTCAACCTGTGGGTCACGACCCCTTTGGGGTCGCATATCAGATATCCTGTATATCATTACAATTTATAATAGGAAGTAGCAACAAAGTAACTTTATGGTTGGGGGTCACCACAACATGAGAAACTATAGCACAGGGTGGCAGCATTGGAAGGTTGAGAATCACTGTGCTAAGAGAAAAAACCCTCAAGTATAGGCTAAGGGTTATAATTTCACATTCTTGTAGGTATGGTATAAAGGATGCTTCTCTGTTCAAACATATCTCTCCCTTTTCTTCCTTCATAAGGAGGATCCCCAGGTTCTGAGACAGTGCAGTGTAAATATGATTCCATATGTATAATGTATGTGTCTATGCCTATATTCATACACAGGTAACTTAACTTGGATTATTTACAAAGCTAATATGAAGGCAGACATGTGGTCCCCATATTCAAATATTTATGACATTAGGATTTTGCTTTTGCTTCTGGGTACTCATTTTGTGTTGGGCCAGTGCATGACTTTTTCTTGGTATAGAATGAAGCGAGTTCAATTGGACAGAAGAGACTCAATTTGATAGCATAAGACTAGAAAGAGAGTGTACTTCTCAACTAAATAGAACATTTTCACGGTATATAAAACCAACAACAAGATATAAACGGGAAATGCCTAGCACCATAGGTGTTCCATACATGTCTGTTGATTCCAAAATGAAATTAACAACACTATGGTTTAATAACCCTGGAGGAAGATGTTAAGAAAACGTGACATATTTTAAAAAGTTGGCATTTGTGTCAAAAACAGAAGGTGTAGGTAGTCTTAGCAACTACCGAGGACCTTACATTTATTTGAGGGTTGTTTACTGGCTTGCAGAGTCTTCTGTATTTAATGGCTCCATGTTGAAAAGAAGATAGCTCTGCTTATCAAAGCAGGAGAAAGGCTAGCTCAGGCCTCATAGGAAAAAAACCACTGGGAATAAACTTTTCAGCTGAATGCCACTAATTGGTAAGGTTGAATTTTTCAGACACTACTTCTAACATAATCTCCATGGCCTGTGCCTGAGGACAGCCTTCCTACTCAGCACGACCAGAGACTATGATCTTGTGGGAAACCCCCCATGATCAGAGGGAGAGAAGAACAGTCACTGTCGACCCAGGTGGGGACTACTGGGGTCCACCTCAGGCCAGGCTTCTTTAAGTTCCTAAAGGATACCAACTGATTTTTTTTTTTGGTTTTCAACTTGACCAAAGGCTTTGGGGTGAAGCCCAGGCAGCAGTTACATGCAGGAGTTAGCGGGCGAGCGCTTGCTTTATCTTCTCACGTACCGTAGACGTAGAGCATATAGTCCGAATGAGCTTTCCCCACTATGTTGGATGCCTCACAGCGGTAAGTACCGTTATCTGTCTTGTTTAGGTTATTGATGAACAGGTTTGGCCCAGACAGTACGGCATGCTGAGGCATTTCATCATCGACTCTCACCCAAGTTACCATCACAGGCCTGTGGGAAGGCAAGACAGACAGGTCAGAGGGTCACTTCCCGCTAAAGTATCTGTATCCAGTTTCTTACCCACACAGCAAACAAATCCCATGCAGGGTGATGCAAGTAACTGGACTCATGCGAGAGATGTTAAATTCGTAAAACTAAGACTATGCAACAGCCAAACACGTCTACAATATAATTCTTAAAAAACAAAACCAGGCATTGATAAACTTTCAAGACTTGATATAAGCAGGAGTCTTGATTTTTAAGTCATCTTCAGTAAGTCAGCAAATAAGCCACTGTGTCCAACTCACACGCCCAGCTGTGCAGTTTCACACCAATTCAGGCAAGACCGAGCTCACCCACTGCTATCATCTCAATAATTAGACAGGAGGAAAAAAGCAAGGTCTTTGCTAGTGATGCATGCATCAACCCAATGGTTACTAATACACCGAATGTCTGCTTGCTCAGAAGGCGCATTCGAGTTTTAAATGGACTTTGACACCCGAACAGCTCTCCTTGTGTCCCTCCCTTTCTCTAGGGGTCTTGGCACATGCCAGCTCTACCACTGGGTTATATTCTTGACCTTCTTTTACTACTACTTGCTCTCAAGGTTGCTCTGCTGGTCTGAAACTTGGTATGGAGACCAAGCTGACCTTGAAACTGCAGTGAGTCTCCTGACTGCTTCCAGGGCAGCTGGGATTACAGTCCTGGCTTGAACAGAGCTTTGTTTTCATCTGTTTGGAAAATTTACCTTTGAAAAGATCCAATCACTTCCTCTCCCTGACTCTTCCCACCTGAGATGCCACGTGAATGGCTCTGTCTACCTTCTCCACCTGCACCCGGCCAGTAACTGGCCTCTCTATCAGCTCCTCTAGGCCCAGATACAGTTGGGCCTTCCCTGTGAGTACATTTGGCTCTTGGATTAGTGACAAATGAATACATCTAAAAATAGACTCTTTAGGCCCAACAAGGGAACTTGCTTATCAAAAACAAGGTTTAGTGACTTAAAATACCACACATATCTTACAACAGCCATTAGGGAAAAGCAAATTTGACAAGACGCGCTAGAGAGCAGAGTACGCACACACCAAACATCTTTCACTCACTGAACTTGAAACCTGTGTTCTTCAAGGTGCCTTTTTCATCCTCCTATAAAACCAAGGGTACACCTCGAGTGTCTGAAAATCACTTTTGTGTGGTGTGTATGATTCCAGAGACAGAACCCACGGCCTGGCGGATGCTAGGCAAGCACTTACCCCTAAGTTATATCATCAGTCCTGATTTTTATTTATCAGGAAGGATGCTACTGGCCTGAACACATAAGCAATCTCTTCTTGGTCCCTACTTCTAGCTCTAGGAGCAGTGACATGGGCAAAGACCCAGGCAGAAATGACAAACGGATACTCAAGTGAGGCCTGGTGAGTAGCCTTCCACTGTTCAAATGAGATGTGAATTTACAATTCTCTTTAATTGCATATGGGTTTGTCATCAGAATGCGGTGAATTACTGAAGTTAGTAGCGCACATGTCTTCCTTGCAGGCAGTGGAAAATGGGGCTGCCTGGCAATCAGACTTCAGGTTCTGCTGCTTGACAGCTGAAACAATCAGTGGGGGTAAGCACTGAGATATTCACAACATTTAATGGCAAGTTAAATTACCATTTTTATTGTATACAATTTCTGGAGAAAATAAATAGGTAATACGCGAGGGGGGATAGTTGCGGAGTAATTCCTGCTTGCTCACCCAGCCACATGCCCTTTCCAATTTGAGAGGATTGGAAAAAAACGAACAAATACCCTCTCTGGCAAAAATGTCCTGAAGGAAACATGTAATTTACTGTCCCTGTGGCACATGCAAACGAACATAGTACCTTCTTCAGGAGAAAAAAAAATTACAGACACAAAATATAGGTTAGCAAGCCAAACAGCATAAATGTGACTTATGTGGCTGAATATAGTTGCTGTAAACAGTCAGAGGCCCTGAGAAGGGTTCCCCTCCGTCGTTCATGGGATTGTTTGGAAGACAAGGAAAGCTTCTAATTAGGGCAAAAATCAGTTTATAAAAAGAATGATCTGAATCTTTTTGAAGGATTAAAAAGAAAAAGACTGCTCTGTTAAAGCTGGGATCAAATATGCCACCAGCACCAGAGAAGAATCAAAACACAAGCAGATCCACCCCCTCCAAAGGTTATCTTTATAGCTCGTCCTCCTCCAGCAGAGGGATAAAGGAGAGTAAAAGCAGGCACAGGGACTGGTCAGAGCCAAGCTCTCCTCTAACACAGTGCATTTTTGGATGTCTCTGAGGATTGGGAGAGAAGCTCTGTTAAGATGCTCCAAGGTCTTTATATGACAATCCTGAAGATGCTGCTTACCTCAACTGGAGGAGAGGAAAAAAAAAAAGAAGAAGAAAGAAATCGTGCCACAGGGACAGCAGAGGGAGCTCACTGCTGTTTTTCCAGTTAGTTACCACTAAAAGTTTGGGTGACCTTAATCCCAGCTTGACCTGTCCTCCACTTCATGAGTCTGTGAATTGGGATCTTTCCTTCCTTAAATACAGTTAAAGACAATTTGTTTTATTAGAAAGATGAAAGGCCCTCTTCTTGTCTGAGTAGACTGTACTTGCAGTAGCACAGCCTCAAGCCTTGTTGGCCATGTTAGTGGTGGTCCACGCTGCTCTTCTGACTCACATGGGATCACTGTGTGGGGTAAGCAGAACATCTCCACCATGCTCCTCAGCAACACAAGACTGTCAGCCGCCTTCCCTCCTAGGCAGAACAGTCACACGCCACCTGAGGTGCAGCCCTACACCTCTCAGCTTTTCTTGAAAGCAAATTCCTTTGTCTACATCCAGCTCTAAACTGTAGTTCAGAGTCTAGAAAACCTTACCTTCCATCTGTAGCAAGAACATCGCTGTTAGCAGACATTCTATTGCACTGAAGATATACTGACATTTTAGATAATTTTTATTTGTGTGCGTGCGTGTATATGTGGGTATCTATGGGGGCCAGAAGAGGATGTTGGGCCCCTGGAGATGGAGGGATATGTCTGTGGTGAGCCACCTGACTTGGGTGCTGGGGAGCAAACTTAGATCTTCTACACAAGTAGCAAGGGCTCTTAGTTGCTGAGCCATCTTCCCAGACCAGTATGTTGACATTTTATGTAAGAGGAAATAGCCCTAACCAGCCTGTTAATGACAATAATACAGACAGAATTCACTAGAATTTTAGATTAGGAAGACATTCCCTCCTAATCCTAACCATTAAAAATCACAGATATTTATTCCCCTGTCATTGAATACTCTTCATTTTCTGAAAAGTCACCCATCCTTTTTACAGCAGGAGACAGGTGACAGGCCAATGAGTTGTGAATGCACATCTTCATGTTGTGACATTTACTGCTCACGACTCTCTGCCAACCTTGGCCTTCAGAACTTACTGGGGCTTCCCGATGGCTTCACACGTTAACTCAAGCGCATCCCCTTCCCGGGTCAGGCCTTGTAGAGGGTAAGTCATCTGGATATGCACTTGCGGTTTATCTGTGTGACAACACAAAGCATCATGTTTAACAATCGATAGCATCAGGCAGATCAGACCCACATCCTGTCACAAACCCCACACCACCAGCTCTTACTCTGTCCCCATCCACGTGCCTTCAGCAACATCCTTCTAATTAGTTAGTAATCCTGGCATTTGTTCACATTAAATTGACTAATAACTCTAAGGAGTGAACCTTGAATAGATAAGAGATTCATAAGCCAACTGTGGCACATCAAACAATTCCTGTGAAATACATTTTGTTACATTGAAGTTTATCTCTAAATTCAGTCAAGCTAAGGGAAACTCATTTGCCTTCATGCTGAGGTGAAGCTGAAGATTTTTGTGGTGCTCAAAATTGATACATTTTATCATATATCACATTTTACCATGTGACAATGTGTTTTGACACTGCATATTAATAAGTTGTCTCTTCTATGCTCTTTCTATCAAACTGTTTCCCGAATTCCACTCAAACAGCTTTATGAAGAAAAGATCCAGGAGAAATGGGTGGTCCCAAATAAAACCATCCTGGCATAAACATAGAGGGAAGGGAACTGACATTCATCCTGAGCCCATTCTCTGAGGAACCACACAACCACAGAGTAAGCAAGAGTTTTAATGATGACAACTTTGGTACCCATAGAGTGATGCAGCTTGTTGAAGGTCTCAGAGATAACACAATACCGGACAGCCCGTGGAATAGAGTTGGGGAGAGTTCTGATTCTGAAGTGCATTTCTCAATGGCGGTCCACAATTAAAGCTGAGTATATCTTTCTAATACAATTGTGCATTCAAGAAAGTGACACTAGTTATTTTTATTTCCCTCAGTGGCTTAAAGCTGTGATTGCTGGTAAGGGCACGTGTGGGTATCAGAGATGAATGATGGAGGGGCTCGGGGAATAGGGAGGGAAGCAGAAGCACTTAGAATCAACATGGGCGGATACACAAAGGCATTTATAAACAGAACCTGAGTGGAATCGGGTCTTTTCCTATGCTTCTCATTTAATTCTGTGCCTCTGTAAATGTGTATTTTTGGAAACAGACCCAAGAGTACCAAGTGTGAGAGGGCAGACATCAGATGGCTCAGAGGTCAAAACAATTACCATAGCTTTACTTTCTCATACAATCATATTACCTAAACAACAGCCCCTTGGCCTTTCAAAAGTAGTGGTGAGCCTATCTGCATTCCTCCTGTGGCATATGAGAGAAGACAGAAATACGGCCAGGCTCTGTCAACCTCACCCCACATGCAGCTATGGCCACTGCACAGGGAAGTCTTCACGTGGGGGACAGCTTGCCTAGGACAGCTGTTGCCGGATGAATTCGAGTCTTGATCCTACCACATGCCTTCTGCTATGTCACTAAGAACCCAAGATATTATGGTCCTTTTAAGAGAGGGCCCCTGAACACCCACCAGTGTGCACTGCCCACTGACTGGGACCGGTACTGCTTTCTGAGGAACAATAGTACTTGTCAGAGGACATAGAGATGACAGCAGCCCCAGATGGCCACTGCAGTGACACAGCCCTGTTCTTGGACTTACTGGTAAAGCACAACATTGAGGACCCTGATAAGTGTTATCAGAGAAAGAAGGAAATATTTGCATAGAATAAACAGGTGGCCTTGAGCTAGCACTGGCTCCAGGCCTGAAGCAAGGGCTCCCAGACACCCACGTTTAGATCCTATCTCAGACTAAACAGAACCCTGAAGTGTACAGCGTGCCTATTATTTTTAGTGATACAAGTTCTTCCGCCTGGCACATAGCTATTTGATGAAATCTGTGTTTTAAAAGGAGAAAGAGAAATGAATGTGAGGTTATGACACACAGATAATGAAAGACCTGTCTAATAATTCACACTCAGAAACCAAATAGCCTCCAAGAACTCTTGCTTAGGGGACTTCTGACATAAACGTAGAGCCCCAAATCTAGGCAACAACTGACGATTTGCTTATAGGTTAATTTTCTCGCACTGCCGACTTCAGCCTGGTCATTAAGAAGAATGGCAGCTGACCTGCCCTTGGTACCTGTGCTTGACAAGGCATTGCTTCTTGCCCTCTCGATCTGCACTGGCTGGTTTGTGCGTACTGATGTGTGCTTGCTGTTCTTTCTTTCTGGTCTGTAGTTGCTGGTCTATGCTTAGTGGTCTGCATGCAAATTTTCTATGGTTTCTCTCCTCCTTGTAATTTCCAAGCAAACTGGAAGAGTGAATTTTCAGAGAATGCACTCAGGTCTTCCCATGCTCAACTTGCATCAGTAATAAGAGGGCATGAAAGTTCTAACCCACTCTGCGTCTTTGGCACCAGTGAGTTTGTTTTCACTAAATATTTAAAAAAAAAAAATCTGTACCAGTCATCAATCACACCAACCAGGAAGAATGTGTGAAGGGCTTGCCACACGGAAAATCTGTATTTTAAGCCACAAAAGCTACACCTTCAGTTTTGATAACTGATTTTTTTTCTCTAAGTATGGTCTAGGGCCCCGGGGAAGCTGCTACCATGTTATGTGTGGACACAGCTGCCACAGTTAATGGCTGGCAGAAAAAGCACACATCAATTTTGCTTGTATTGTATAGAAAAGATTATTTTCCATTGACACACGCAGTATTTATGGGCATATTATCTGGCCATGGGCAGCTGAGCTATCTTCATACTCTATATAACAAGCAGAGGCCTAAGTACTAAGATCTCCTAAGATCAGGAGATAGGAAACTTAAAGGTAAATTTCTTTCCCTTTCTACGCCCCAACTGAGAAACTTAAAAATCTTCAACAGGTGGGACAGAGACTTGGGGCTTCTAGTGGTGACTCAGGGGCATGAAGTACTCCCAGAGAAGACCCTGGCTACAACAGCAGGATGTCTAAATGTCAAACCATCCAGATGGCTGACTGAAGTGACTGAAGAGCCAGAGCTCGTCATTTATATTTTAATTATGTTCATAAATCAAATGTTATAACTTACCAAATCTTCTCTGAAACAGAACCAGACTCCAAGATTTATCTTTAAGTAATGAGGTAAAGCCTCGTACATTTTCTGGGGGATCATTTTACGCCTCGGTTGGTGTAGTCGGGCACAAGGCTAAAAGCCAGATGACACTTTCTACCCAAGTGCGATAACTGTCCAGTGACATATATTGCTCTGAGTGGCTTAATGTTATTATAAAATGGAACTGCTATATAAAAATAAGAAAAATAGTTAGGCCTGTGCACTTAAGGGACATTACACTGGTCGTGCTGGCATCAGCAACAGCCAATCAATTAGGTGGAAAGATCTGAGGTTTTCATAATACACTGTAATTTCTTTTAAACCCTCTATGATACACTTAGCAAGACCGCTATAGCCGACAAAATTTGTTCATTAGTCAAAGTTGCACAGAGGGTTAAATACCAGGAGGCCATAGGGCACACTATAGTAGCAACCAATTAAAAAAATAATTTTAGGAAGACATTCTGATTTGATAAGACATTCCTTAAATGTACTTTTCCTCTGTCTATAAAGGGGGAAATATAAAAGGAAACTCTTAAAGAGGTCTGAATGGCTTGCTGGCAGATTACAATTGATTTCATGCCAGTCTGACCTTGCACTCCGTTCTGTGATCTCCTTAGAAGATGAAACTCAAGATTCTGTAACCTGTATGTCAATTTCCTATGCAAATGATGACATACAGGCTCCTCTCAGAAGCCAGACCCCAGCATTATCAGGTCTGTGACCGTCATCCCCTTTGGCTAGGATGCCATCTTTCCCATGTGGCAGAGAGCAGAACTGAGACCAGGGGGGAGTGTCCTGATACCTTGGCAGGAGATCTATTATCCCAGGGGCACCTGCAACTTTCCCTCTTTTTCCTAGAAGTTCTAAATCAGGGCACGCTGACCTTAAATGTTCTTTTACCTGGCTACTACAACCAGGCCCAAGGGCTTTGCATGAAAATCTCTCTGACTACAAGGATTTGAGTGCAAATCTCCAAGTTCCATGTTTCATTTTCATTTAATGTTCAGAAACACACTGAGTGTGGGGTTTGATGCCTGCAGATCAAGGGCTCACGTTTCTAGCCCCCATCCCCCAGGGCAGCACCAGGACAGCTGCTAGCGGTCTGGCTAGGAGGGGGTCTGGGTCAGTGCCTGTGCACTGGAGCTTGGAGAACGCGGTGACTGAGGAGTCTGTCAATCATGGAGGATTACTGCAGTTTGGAGTGGAACAACAATGCAAAGATTAACCTGAGATTTGGTTCGTATTAGAAGCTGTTTGAGCGCAAAGCGAAAATCAGCCCCTACAATTCGGTTGTCTAAAGTGCAGGGGGAAGACAGCTTTTTTTAATGAGAAGAGGGCAAAACAGAGCACCCGAGGAGACTACACACCCCTGGCTGGGAACAGGTACACAGCTTTCCCAGAGAAGGGGAAAAGGGCAGATTGTAAAGTGCTTACTTTTCTATTGTCCTGAGACATTAGTGACCAATCTCCCCAGTTGACTGTTTGCTCTCAAGGTGAAAGATATGTGTTTGGTTTGCATCACTGAAAATTATACTCCATCCCTAGAACCCCAACAGCTGTGAGGCTGAGGCAGGAGGATTTCCATGAATTAGAGGTCAGCCTGGGTTACAGAGCGAGACTCCTGCCTCAAAACAAACGAACAAACAAAGTAAAGAAAAGAAAGGACAGAAAAAAACCAACCAATTACACTTCTTGAAGAAGGACGGGCTATCCTAAGAGACTAAGACAGGCATGAAACAACGCTGCTTAGAGCATCAGCAGCACTGGACAATGCCATCCCTGGAAGAATGATGCACTAGGTATCTAGTGGATGTTAAAATTACTGCTCAGCACAACAGGATCAAGTTGTATTCCGTGCCCTGGAGAAACAGTTCTGTTGACAACAGGGTCCATATTCACAAAATGCTTCCCCACAGCTTTGACGAAATCTTCAGGATCAGAAGTATTACTGAACAACGATGCTCTGTGCTAAGAGAGGGTTTTTGTTTTGCTTGGCTTTTAATACAGAACATATGAGTTTTTCGCCTGCATGAATGTCACTGCGCCATCTAAGTGCCTAGTGGCCACAAAAAGGCACTGGATCTTCTGTAGCTGGAGTTACAGATGGTTGTGAGCTGTCACGTGGGTACAGGGAACCAAGCTTAGGTCCTCTGGAAGAACAGTCACTGCCTTTAACCACTGAGACACCTCTTCAGCCATCTTGTCTTGTTTTTTAAACACCAGTTTTAAAACTACAAAGGTGCCAGGGCCTGATACACAGGAGACATTTAACAATGTATCTGTAGAAGGAGTGACTAAATTAGAAGGAAAATCAGAAAAACAGGAAGCATTAGGTCATAGCTTCTGTGCTAGCTCTACCAGAGGAAAATAATAGTAACAAATACATAAGTCCATCTTAGCCCTCAAAATATGATCAATAATCTGTGGGTTTGTCTATCTGTTTTGAAGGTCAAGCCAGCTCCCCAAATTTGAGGACCAGCCCAGGCAATTTGACTATTGAATCTGCATTTTATGTCACGGTTACCTGGCATCTCCAGGGACACCATCAAGAATTTTGTTTGACTATTCCTTTTAAATTTTAGAGGCCAGTGTCACAATCATCTAAACCTACCACAGAATCAGAATCTTACAATGAGCCAAAAACCATTAGGCAGAGTGTACATTAGGAGATTAGCTTCACTATGTAAGAACTGGACACCAAACCAGAGCCATCTTTTATCCACTCAGCTCAGTGATAGCAGCACTGGCTTGTCTGTGGGGCAAAGCTACAGAAGGCAAATGCCTTTCCCTCAGGGATCATTCTCAACCTGCCCAACCCTGCCTGCTTTGGTCCTGTGGGCTGTATTATACATAGTCCACAGGAAACTTTAGGAACTCTGAGCTGTCCCTAGTTTGGACTTATACAAAGAATGATAGGTTACAAATTGGGCTTCAATCAGTAGTCTCTCTGCCTTGATTGCTTCTCTTAAGGAATAATAATCACTGAAATAACCTCTCTGAGACCCAGCTCGTTGCTATATACACTGGATCCTGTAGGACACAGAACCTACAGACCAGACAGCAACAGGCCCAAGCTGAGAACACAGCTGTTTTCACTTTAAGAATACAACCTGGGAACAGAATTAGCCTGGGAGAGCGGGGAGGAGCCTGAGAGCTGCTCCAGGAAGGTTTACCCTCTAGCCCAAACAGGAGAGAGCGCCCAGTTTCGAGGTTTTTCATCCTCTATCACCACAGGGCGCTATCAATATCACAGAAACACTCATTTTGTCACAGATAAAGAACAAATTTTGATCATCTCTCCAATGCCCAATATTCCTCTAGCTGCGGGAATGGGAGGTAGGGGTGGGGGGAGAACCACCTACCCTTCTCTAGACCTTGGATGGATGGGGATATGGATTTATAAAATACCTGGCCACATCCAGTCAATAAAACTCATTTTGAGAGCCATGCCCACGTACGCGATTTGCTGTCAGGTGGTAATCTGGGCAGGGGAGGTGCTCCAGTACTGGTTTCTGAAAGCTTTGTTTCATTTTCCCCTTCTAGATTCAGCTCTTCATTTGTTTCTCTCGTTTTATAAATGGGCAAAACCTGAACAAAATGAGGATTTCTTGCAAAACATTGTAAAGAGCGAGCCTATGGTGGGAAGATGGAAGCACACAGCAGTACTTCCAGCTCCTGCTCCCTGGCGGCCAGAGCAAGGCACGCAGAATTCCATACTGGGGGTCACAGCTTCCCTTTGAATTCCCAGCTTATGTCACCGTGTGTTGGCACCTTGATGCTATTTAGACAGTTTTCTTCTAGCACGCAGACAGTGAACTGGTCTCCTTTAAACAGGCTGTTACTTGACAGTAGCGCATTCCCTCAGATCTGAAGCTGTGCTAACCGTGCTACCCACTCTTCTCTAATCAACCACGGTGTAAATCTGGGTAACACACCTATCAGGCGTTTGCGAGATGGGGAAGAAAAGAAGTCGCACAGAAGGACTTCAGGGGTCATACGGCTCAGCATATTCAAAAGGCACAAGCGTTCGCTGCGTAGCTTCTAAGAAAGCAGAGCTCCGAATCCTACCTTGCTAACATAATTATTTTCTGTTTTAAACATTTAGCTGCATGCTGCTGTACCCTTGCTGGGCCTCAGAATGAAAGCTAGCAAACTAAGAGCCCTACTGTACGTTCTTCATTGCCAGCGATGTTCCTAGGAGAAAACCTTATTAATGAGCTTGGAAACGAGCACCCAACAGGGGAATGTCACAAACAAGAGCGGCTAATGCCCCAGAAAATCAAATAACTGAACACTTGGCTGATTGTGGTGCCTTTCATATTTATAATAAAAAAGAGGAGGGGGGACTTTAATTCACGGATTCTGGAAGGGTCAACACCTTGCTGAACAAAACAACTCATTTATTTATGTTCAGAAATCTCCAGATGATAAATTACATTGATGTTAATCACTTCAATGCATACTACACAATTAATATCTGCACTCACCAAAATTTAAGGGTTATTAAAAGTATGACAGCACACACATCTGGCTGATTTCTCACATAATTGGGCACAACAACTTCTCCTGGTACCACAAATAGAGGTGCTAACAAACAAATACCACAAATACTGGTTCAATTAATTAGGACTTGAATCCACAAGACAAAAAAAAAAAAAAGTGATGCCCAGTTACAGCTCAAACCTTGTTTACTGTGTAACATGGAGGACTCCATCTTAAGGAGAAGTACACGCCTCCCTTTCTTTTACAGCTCCTCCCTTTGTCTCCTTTCAAGTAGGAAAGTCAATGGCACAGTGAAGGAAATGTCATTTCCCTCGGAATGCCATCTATAAGCAGAACCTAACTTGTATGGGATTCTACCACCAGTCACCTAGCCCTGCTCATGGCCTGGTTGGCACTCATTTATCTTAGATGGAGCGGAGAGCTCGTCCCATGAACCCTCCTTGTCCAAACTGGCCAGGATGAAAGAAAACAGCTGAGGCTACAAAGGGTTACAAAAGGGTACAGTGTGCCTCCCAGGCCTTCTAACTCGGACAGAATGTGAAGGCTGTGAAGGGGCTCACTATTTCCTGGTAACTCTATATTGATTCCCTGGTGATATTCTGAAGAAATCTTCTGAGCTTACAAAGGAGAAGACATTAAAAAGAACAACGGTATATTTTAAATTTTTTCAATTAAAACACATAATGAATAAAATCCATAATTTTACAGCTTTTACCATACAGATCATAGTTAGGTTAAAACAATGAAGTGGCCCATGGGAAGTAGGTCTTATCAGTGATTGAAGAAAATAGCAAAACTCTATTGGGTAGATGAACTCCTTATATTGCAAGCAAAATGTGGTGACCCATTTAGCCCCCCCCCCTCAGTATATTGACATTGAAGGAGTTTTGAGGGGTTAGTGACCCCATAAAGGTGATAACTTCAGGGATTTGAGTCAACTTAAAGGTAGGGAGAGAAGAGCCGTACTGTTATTCTTCATGGGTATCTCTAGTAACTCAGTGTGCACACAGACTAAGAATCCTATCCCTTCCCTTAGACAGTGCTGCATGTCTGCAGAGAAAGCACTGCTGTGAAGGACTGGAGCTGAGCTCCCACTGGCGTACCAGCTAACTTAGGGCCTGATGCGCCTGGCCGTCAGCCTTGGGGACAGGAGGCTTTTGATAGGGAAGAGCTACTGGTGTTTGAGGAGACTCAAGTTGGTCGGGAATGAAGCCTTTTCTTGTTGCCTGATTTCACAAGAGTCAGCACCGCTCTGGGGATGGAACGATATTCATAGACTGAAGGGTTGGGTGATTTTCTTAAATTCTAAGAATCTTAATTAAGATTACAAACCAGACCCAATTCCCTCTCTGAATTATATAAAGTGCTGCAATCTATATCTTCCTTTATATAGGATATATTCCATCTATGTATCTATGTATGTATCTATGTATGTATCTATGTATGTATGTATGTATGTATCTATCTATCTATCTATCTATCTATCTATCTATCTATCTATCTATCAAAAGCACCAAGAATATAATGTTTATAGAATTTTAGTTGAGGGAAGAACACAGTCAGCTACCAAAGGCTGTCTTGGTGGAATGATCAATAGCTGCAGACTCATTTTTGAAGGTGTTACAGTGATTCTCCTGAAGGGAGGAACCCACGGTATTTTGTTAGATTGGAGCCAAATGGATTCAGATACAGAGCTGTACTTATTTTCATGGAAGGACAAATCCCTCTTGAGTCTACAGAAAATGAAAACAAAGCTAGGAATCATTACCACATTTTCCAGGGGTAGGAGGTATACCGCCTGAAATATTCTGCATTTGGCAGTGAATGTAATTTTGTAGGTGGGAGGGGCTATACTCCATTTAAAAGATACTCCAGGAAACTACTTAAAGGGTTTAGGGGTGGAAACGGGGTGGATATCCACTCAGGACTCACAAAGGAGCTAATGTATTATTAAAGCTAATGGGCCCCTACAAGGAACGTTAATGGATATTAAGTTTGCTTAAATGAATTACATATTAACAAAGTCACAAGAAATCTAGTATCTGCCAATTTAGATAATATCTGATCATTTCTGTTTTCCCATTATAGGGACATTACACCACAATAGTTTTAGTGATATGAAAATTATAAGCATGATGCTCATAATGAAGCTATATAATGAAGTAGAGGAAATGAATTAACAAGAAAAACCTGCATCTCTAATGTAAATTGAGCCATGCTCGCAGGGCAAGAAGAGGTTGGGACAAGATGGTCTCCTATAAGCAAGTTTATAACTTTCCCTACATCTTGTTCTACTTGGACAATTTAAATACACAATAAAAGGGGTATCAGCTGAAAAATGGCTTCCAAAGGCAAATTCAAGTCTCAAAAACCCATGAATGTGGCCTAATTTGGAAAAAGAGTCTTTGCATGTGCAATCTGAAAGATTTCAAGATGAGAAAACTCTGGATCACCTGGGTGGGCCCTAAACTTGGTGACAGTGTGCTTTTATATGTCACACAAGCCTCCTGAGTGATGGGAACGGGCTATGAAGCATCACCCAAGACCATCAGAAAATACACATACTTATATTACAATTCATAAAGTAGCAAAATTTATAAAGTATCAACGAAAATAATTTCATGGTTGGTGGGTGAACACAACATGAAGAACATAAAGGGTCACAGCACCAGGAAGGGTGAGAACCACTGCCCTAATCCCTTGGGGGACCTCCCAGAGCACTGCCCTATAAAAAGCAAAAGGGACCCTCTACTAAGGTCTCTGGAGAGAAGGTGGTCCAAATAAGCCCTTGGTTTTTTGGTCCGCTGGCATTTAAAAATGGGAATGGATTTCTGTGGTTTTGGGACAGGTCTGTGGCACTGCCAATTCTTATGGTGGCCCTAAGGCACTAACGTAAGAATTCCCACAGTTGGCAATGTCTTTACCCCATCAGATCCCTGCTCACTGCTCGCCCACCAAACCCTCGCAACACCACCCACAGGACATATTCCACTGTATCCTGGGACTTCCACAGGCCAGACTACAGAAGAAATCTTTTGATGAAAAGTGAGAGAAGACAGCTACTTGGTCACAATCTTGGATGGAGCATGGCTTTGGACAGAAAGATGATCACTCTATCCTCTGCATTGGAAGCAGAAGGGCCTGAAGGAGAAGACAAGGAGACCTCTTCTTTAGTTTACAGGGGATGGTTAGGACAGTCTCACTACCATGGAGAATTATGGATGAAGTTTAACTAAAGCTGAACAGAAGATGCACTTTAGAATAAAATATTGGTACAAAATGGAATAAAAATATAACCATCTAGTGTTTATGATGAATTAGGGAGGGAAGAGGAACCACCAGAGACTTAGCTGGCCTGGGAATGACAGTCAACACTGAAAGTCACGGTGAAACAGACTGGCACTATTTTAGCTTCATGTTTGAGTCAGAAACAGCATCTTTACGTTCTCATTGGCACTTGGTAATACAGCAGCATTTTAGCAGAATGATCTATCGATTACTTTTCTATCAAGATAATAGGGAAAACCCCATACAAAATGTATACAGACTTCCAGTGAATAACTGCCAGGAGCTTCCAAGCACTGGCCTCCTAACAAGATGCTTGGCTACTCACACTGCACTTCTAGATACCGCTGGGTCTGCAGGTTTCCAGTGACCGCAGGGTGCTCCACCTGACAGATCACTGGGACCCCATCATCCTCCTTGTGCACCTTCAGCATCAGCTGACTGGTCACAGTGTACATGTCCGACCACTCTTCCACCTCTGATTTGCCTGTGGGAGACAAAACAGATCATGATCCTTTTCTTTTCTCCCCACCCCCAACAGTGTTATTTTAGGTACCATGATGTCAACGTCATAGGTCAGGGCAATCTGGGACTGGAGACCCCATAAAATGGTTATTTCCTTTAATTTCCTTCTTTTCAGCATTGTATAAAAGAAGTTCAGATACATTCAAACCTAAGCAATATACATAATTTAAATTCAAATATGTTTATTTCTTTTATCTTGGAACCTCCTGCCAAGTCAGTTGCAAGTTCAACCATCTTGACACTTGGCTGCCTGTGGCATAAAGAGGAGGAAGGGAAAAAGTCTCTCACCCTACAACCATCAGAACTTCATAGCTACAAGGCTGTCGTGCCACTGAAAACTTAGGGTGAAGTACAAATCCCCTAAGTAGTTCCGTCAGCAGTGGAGACAAAAACAAGCCCCATTTACATCCACAATTAAGAGGAAAAGTAACTTAATGGATTTATATAATTGAAATTGTAATTGAAATGTTTAAACTCTGAGACTTCTAGAAGCCCACAAGAAGCGCTGTGGCAGTGGGCTAGAGCAAAGAAAGATACAGGGCTTTGGGCCAGATGGGAGACAAGTCCAAGAACACCCAGAGAAGGAGGGAGAAAGCTTCCGGAGGGAGTGAATAGGCCTAGGCAGCCCCTTCCTGAACCCAGCACTCCCGAAGCACGATACACCATTAACTTTCTTTGAATGTTTTTGTGTGTGCTGGTCCACATTTAATGGCTCAATTCACTCAGACAGAGAAACTCCTCCCTTCCAAAACCATACCTAGGAAGTAGGAGTGTAAGACAGAAGGAGCTTTTAGAGGTTGGCTGGTCTCCTTTTCTGGATATAGACTCCCACATCACCTTTCCCAAAGGGTCACTTTCTTCCTCACACTGGTTACTTATTGAATGAGCACACGTACAGTCCTTATTCTACTTCAGGAGCTTCCCCAGTGCTTTGTAAATATTTACTCATTTCATCTTCAATAATACTCTAGTATTATTGTTCCCTTTTTAGAGGAAACTGAGGCACATGGCTGAGTAGTTCTGTTAGAAAAGAAACAGAACCAAAGGCTGCCAGCTGTGAGTAAGCAATAGCAAATGCCCACATTTCTACAAAACAGGGCTATACAAGCTGCCTTGGGGTCACCCCAAAGGCAGACTTTGCAGAATTACATATTCACCAGCAGAGTCATCTCGGTAAATTCATAAGTAACATAAGCTCTTGTCTGCAAAGCTCTTAGTCAGTCTTGCAGGAGAGCACGTAACCACAGCTCACGGAGGATGCGATGCATGTTAGAATGAATGGCCTGGAAGTTTAAAACAAACACACAGCATGAAAACCTGGGGTTCTGTGCCATCAAGTCACCACAAAACAGGTAAAAGCAGTGAAATTTGAGGCGCAGAGAGAGACAGCCTCAGACTTCGGGATATCCCTGACATAGGCTCGTCCTGGTCTTGAAGATTCACATTTACAGGCTGGTGCACCGCCAACTCTCAAAGCACAGGGCGTTGGATATGAGCAAAGGCAACGAAAGCCATCTCGTTCTGGCCTCAGATGTTTTTGCTAATTGATTAGAAACTATATCTGAATGGATATTCTGGTTCAGGAGCAATTGTTTCTAACTTCCACAACGGCCCACTTGCTAGAGTCGCGTGCCCGCTAACTGCTTCACGCCTGAGTAGTCTCCACCATACCTTTGAGCTCCTTGTTCCCTTTGAACCACCGGATGGTCGTAGCCGGCTTGCTGGCCATGGCAGTGCAGTTGACTTCAATCTCCTCCCCTTCAACTGCTGTGTCTTTCTGGATATCGATCATCAAGTTACGTGGAGGGACTACAAATTAAACACAGGCTTTGTGAGCAGGGGGACCACTTATGAACAGATCTTCCCTTCCTTAGGGATCAGTGTTATTGATACCAATAAGGAGTCAGACAAGGGACACTGTTGATGGGATCACTTCAGATGACAAAATAAACTGCCAGAGGAGGGGAAGAACTGGATAGACAGTGTCCTGTAAGGTGGATCAGGCATAATCAGCTAATTCAGAGTGTCTTTCCTAAATGTCTCTTAGTTAGTGACCAGTGACCATTCTCCAATTCCTGAACTATCACTGAGTGAGGATTAGCAGTCCAGACATTAGTCATTAGAAAATGGATAAGGAAAACAGGGAGAAAATGAAAAGGAAAAGACACTATTGAAATCAATGACCTTACCTGGAAGCTCCTGAAAGCAATAATTCTCCTTGAACCCAACCCTTGGATTTCAATCTCCATAGGAAAGACTTCAAAGTCTACTAACAATGATAAAAAGCTTGGAGTCCCTTAGAAGAACCACTCACCACAAACATGATGGAAAAAGTATGCCTCAGAGCCGGCTCCACTGAACCAGGACTGAAAGAAGTTGAGACATGTCCTGTCATTCAGTGAGCAGAGTGTCACTGAAAAGAAGGCTCAGCAATACAGGAAATGCCAGGTCTGTGCGAGCATTTACCATACTCCCAATTCTAATGCTCAGATCTTGGAAACCAAAGGAGAAAGAGATTCCCAAGCGCTTGAAAGGCACTCAGATATCAGAGTTAAAATACTTTTCTAGAAGCATATTAAATATCTCTGTAAGAAAATAGTCAAAACAAAAGGCTTGAGGGTCGACACACTGACTAGCAATCGAGGGTCTGTGCGTGACAGTAGTGAAGGCGATGACTGGAGCTGTCTTTTTTTAAATATGGAACTGAGTTGAAGGTGAAACTTCATACAGCGTGTGGTCCTACCTCAAGACTGAGCCTCCTGAAATAAAAATCAGTAAGAATACAGAATTCAGTAGTGTGAGTCTAAGAATATGAGCCCTGGCCACCATGAATAAGCAAAGACAGGGCTGAGACTTATGATTAATAAGTTTCTCCACTCAGAAGAGAAACAAGAAATTAAATATGTATAAACATGCCATCCTGACCATCAAGTTGAATAATACATCTCTGATACTGCTTCAATAAATTATTGGATTAAACCATGTTATTTGGGATTTCCAACTGTTCCAGTCCAATGTGAAAAGTCTGTCCACAGAAAGACTTTCATACTGAATTAGAGCGATTGAAAAGTCTTATTGGGCCTGATGAAAAGGGGGAAAACACAGTGATTTGTTGCATATGTTTCTCAGCAAGATGGCACACTGTGGTGACAGGGAGGGGGCAGCTGCTGGAGCAGACGCTCTGCTCTCTGTTCCCATTGCACGAGGAAAAAACCACGTTTGCTCAATCAGGTAGCTTGCTAATGTGGTGTGGTCCAAATGAGTACTTTTACTCATGGCAAAGAACGAGCCTGGCTTACATCTTAAAAACTAAGCAGGAGACAGTTTAACATCCAGTTTAGTGGGGTACATCTGATGCAATTTTTTGAGACCCCAAAAAGGGGGCAACAAGGAAATTGGTCTGATTTGGCTGACTGTGTCCTTTACATAGTTTATTTTTGCAAATGGCGGCCGTGAGGGCCACAGATGGCCACGGACACGACATACTCTGGATAAGCAGACACTGCACTCTGAGGACAGGATGGTAGCAACAGTGAAGGGAGACGTGCTCCTGTGGGATCAGATGTTCCTGGAAACCACCTACGAAGCCTAAGGAACAAAGATCTTGGAAAGTGACAGCACAAGAGAAGTACAGAGGACACCAGGGTGTCAAAGGCCACAGAGGTTCCAAATAAATTGGAACCCAGAAGACAAAAGGCAGCCTTGTGGTCCCGGGGGAAATAACAACAGTGATGAAAGGTCCTTGAAGTTGGCACACTGAACACTTCCTGATGAGAACAATAATCACTAATGTCATTGTTGGAGTTTGGTGCTAAGGATACAAGAGAGGCAAACAGCTAAAGCCACACTGACAATGCCGTAATTCCTCCGAATGGAGTATTTCCCCCACTTCATGAGAAACATGGTGATGGGCACTTAGAATGCAGACACTTTCTTAACGGGAACAGATCCATGGGTAGCTGAGACCCCACCCAGGCACTAAGTCTCAGGGGCACTTGGCATGGATGCTGTCTGTCAGTTGTGCTCTGTGTCCTGGGCATCTTGTCCTTGTTCTCTCATTTTTTATGGTAGGTCTGACGATACATCCAAACTCTTCCCCTGATGCCTCTCATAGTCTCCCCTGCCTACTCATTTCTTTCCTCATTACTTTTCTTAAGGGCAGGCCTATTCCTTTCAGCACACAGTTTCAGAAGTCCTCGGTCATTGGGCTCTGTGTTTCGGGGCCCTTAGCTGCATATTACCACACACAATGACAAAGCTGAGTGAAGGGTGAGCCATGGCAGAAAGGCAACAAGAAGAATGGACCTAGAAAGGGCCAAGGCAGGAGGACATAGCTCCAAGGACATGAGTCTTATGGACATTTCTTTCAGGTAGGCCCTGTCCTCTCTCTCATAGACGCTATCACGTTACAAATCAATGCCATGACAAATCCATTGGTTAGGTGGGACACCTCAGGATCTAGCCACTTTCCCAAAGCATGGCAGCTGGTGAAAAAGCCCAGAACACATAAAGCCTTAAGAGATAATTCACATTCAAACTCTAACAATCTCCAATGGCAGCTCTTGGGGGAAAACTTTTATTACCTCCATTTGGTCCTCAAGATGGCGTCTGTTCCTCCCATATCACCAAAAATGTCTGTTAATTCAAAGCAGGGAACTAGTTGAGCAGGTGTCTTTGTGGGATGGTAGAATATCTTTTGGATATATGCTCAGAAGTGGTATAGCTGGGTCTTGAGGTAGAACTATTCCCAGTTTTCTGGGAAACCACCAAATTGATTTCCAAAGTGGTTGTCCAAGGTTGCACTCCCATCAGCAATGGAGAAGTGTTCCCCTTGTTCTACATCCTTGCCAGCATGTGCTGAACTTTAGTTTTTGATCTTAGCCATTCAGACCAGAGTATGAATTATACCCAAAAGATGCTCCACCATCCCACAAAGATGCCTAACTATGTTCACAGCAGTTTTACTCATAATAGCCAGAAACTGGAGATAACCTAGATGTCCCTCAAATGAAGAATGAACAAAAAAAATGTGGTGCATCTACACAATGGAGTACTGTTCAACTATTAAAAACAACGACATCATGAATTCTGCAGGCAAATGGAAGCATCTTGGGAATATCATGCTGAGTGAGGTAACCCAGCCCCCAAAGGATATACATGGTACGTACTCATGTACAAGTAGATATTAGCCATAAAATATAAGATTGTCCATGCTATACTCCACAGACCCAAAGAAGCTAAACAAGAAGGAAGCCACAAGTGAGGATGCTTGAACCTCACTGAGAAGGGGGAACAGCCATAAGAGGCAGACGGAGGGAGGGAACTGGGTGGGAGAGGAGATGGAGAGAGAACTGGAGGAGTTCAGGATTCAAGTAAGGAGACAAAACTAGACAGGTGTAGAGGACAGGAAAACATGACCAGCACCTTTCAACTTTTGTTTGGGGGCTGGAAGCGTGACAGGTAGTTAAGGTTCATCTCTGACTTTCTCCACCGCTGGTCTTAGCTGTGTGCCTTTTACCTGTGTGCCTTTTACCTTTAAATGGTACACTGTATGTGCCTGTGACCTTCAGAGTAGTCGGGTAATTCTGATTCCCAGGATTACTCTCTTGTGCAGCTGGCATCTTCTTTACCTTAAGCCAAGGGAAAAGTGTGGAAAACTCCAAAAGCCAGAAAACACGCCCTGTGTAGAACCGCAATGCGCTTGTGTGACACTGAGGTCATCGTTTTTGAGGAGTGGTGCAGTGGTTTCCCCAAGCCCATAAGTAGTTTTCCCAGGGCTGTGAGCAGTGTTGCTCCTTTTGGTTGAGATCAGAGGAAGAAAGAGGCAAGTGGGGTGGGTTGTCTGGTTACTAATAAGTATAAGGTTTGATAATTTGCATTTTTTGGTGCTAAAAAAAACACTTCCCTCAGACTTCACCCCCTCTATGTAGAAATTATTTAGTTTGAACTAGATACAACTCGACATTTCTTGGACTTTTAAAGAACAACGAAGAGTTGGACGATACAGATCAGGTGATTCAAATTTGCCTTTCCGAAAGCAGAAGGTTGGAGATGAGAAACTTATTTTGGCCTATTAATCCTATCCTACTTTTCTCCTTAACTCCATCCTGATTTCATAATGTCTATTCTAATACAAAAGAGGTAAGCATGAAAGCCATTCTACAAGAATGAATTCAAACTGTTGCTAGCCAGAGAACACACATCCATGATCCTCTAAACAGATACAGCCAGTAAGAACTGGCTGCAGCCGTCAGTGGAAACCAGCACAGACCTGTTTGAGAAGGAGCATGCAGAGGAAAACCTGAATGAAATCACACGGGGAAGCACCAGAAAATAGCCTCGAATGTCAAGGTTCCTGTTAGCTAACCTCAAACCTATAAGAGTGCTAATTATAAACATTACGCCTACAACATTTAAAAAAAATCAGCAATATCAAGATAAGTCACATCAATTATCACAAAAGAGGAGTCTTGAAGCTGATCTGTGTGTGAAATCTCACTCTAAGACCCTTTAAATAATTAGGTTCTCCTGGTCCCGGAGTCTTAGAGTGAGCAGTAATCTCAGAGGATGGAGCTGTGGTGATATTAGCCACGATTACAGTAAGTGCATCTCCTCCGCACAGTGTCTTCTCTCTCCTGTTCATCTCCTCTTAAGAACATTCTATAAAGAGTCCTATACTGTGTGCATGGATAAGGACAGGAATGCCTCAAAAGCGGAAGGAATGGCTCACAAGGCCCACATAAACCATCACAGGAGGGGTTTTGGTTTACACATGGACGAGGTCTAAGCACAATTCGATAGCATAGAAAACATAACAAACAGTCATTTCTGTATCTTATAATTATGCTAAAGTTTCTGCTGAATGCGTTAAATAGTTAATAGTCAGATGCACAAAAATGCGCGTCTTTAACCTATGGAGGAGTTGACAGCTGTGTAAGTACGTATGGAGTCCTATTCAGAGCACCAAGCATCTCCGTTGCTATCCATCATTCCCCACTCATTATAATATCTAAAACTCTAAACCTTAGGAGGAAGTCTTGAATGTGTATCAGTGGAAATTGTCAGATTTTGGAATATGAAAGACTCTCACACTGATGACAACAATTTTACTCTGTCAAGGAATCCTACAGTAACTTCAGTGGGAAGAACATTAAATGAATGCATAATATCTGCAAAAAGAACACTGACTAGTATTGCTCTCAAGTACACTTAAGTTAATGCTTCGATAGAATACAAGCAGGAACCTAGTACTTCTAGAATAATGAGACCTGCAAATGGATTACGGGCACGATGCCACTCAGAAGCCCACGTGTAGGTAGCTGACGCCAAGCACAGGGTACGTGCACAGTTGAACTGGTCCAGCACAGTAACTGAGACCCTGACAACAGGCCACTGACAACGGACAGGTAGCAACATCTTGACAATGATCCCAAAGTTGTGCGCCTGAAAACTAAATGTGAAGCTCGAGAGATATCCTGAAACATGGAACTGATGTGTGTGTGTGTGTGTTCCCTTGTCCATGCACAACACATGAATATGCACATGTGTGTCTATGTATGTGGAGCCTAGAACTCAAACATTGTTCGTCTGGTACCATCTACCATTGTTTGTCTGGTACCATCTTGTTTTCGCAGACAAGTCTCTCACTGGCTTGGGATCTTCAAATGGATTAGGGTGGCTGGCTAGCCCCAGGGGACCCCCCCCCCTGCCTATTTAATGTGTGAATTATAAAAGCATACTATTGTGTCTAGATCCTAGGGACTGAAACCAGGTCTTTTCACCAACTGAGCTGCCTCCCCGGGTCCCCAGATTCTTAATTCTTATTGTGTGCTTTGCAACCTGGGTAGAATTTCTATGAAATTAAAATATCAAAACCTAAAGGCCCTTGTAAGTAAAAAACATTCTGAAAATTCAAAATGTCACAGGTACATTTTGTTTCCCTGCCGGCACTCGAGGAAATGCTGCAAGTGACAGCAGCTCAAATTTAGATGGTCACTGCATACACTAGTATTTGCAAAGATGCATTCACATACGTGTAGACAAGCAGAAACTTCTGGGGCCTCCTGGTGAGTTTGGTTCGTCTGCACAATATCAAACAAAATCCTCTTCCCAGCAGAACTTTCCATGCAGATCTCACACAGATTAAATCAGAAAGTGACATACACATGAAAGCCATAGACCCTTGTACATAGACCACACTAGGAGCTGTGTGGCCAGACATTAGGTCCAAGTTTCTAAAGGAATAATTGGTCATATCAAGAATATATGCGGGCTTTGGGCACACACATTGGCTTAGTGAATTAAAACTATTTTCCCCTTTGCAGCTGTGTTAAATGAAGTAATGAGGAGGCAGCTCAATATGCACACTCATCAACACACATGTGTGCACACACCCAGTGAAATATGCACACTCATCAACACACATG
>JANHMN010000024.1:8005757-8056639 GCA_030674055.1 Rhabdomys pumilio | reverse complement strand
ATGTGTGCACACACCCAGTGAAATATGCACACTCATCAACACACATGTGTGCACACACCCAGTGAAATATGCACACTCATCAACACATATGTGCACACACCCAGTGAAAGTCTGCTTTATATTTATCTTCTTTGATCTTCACATCATTATACTAAGAAGTTGTAGCCTGCCGCCTCCCACAGACCTTGATTCATCATCTTCCTAAAGATGTAAATCAGAGACCTGGCCTCACTCTGCAGTGTTATGTCCTTGGAAATTCAGTTCCAAAACCCTGGGTTCAGCTACTGTTATGAAGCAGAGTATATGTCTGTGATGACAGACACAGACCCTTCAGCAGAGAGAGAGATCCCTGCTGACCGTATCAAAGCACAAGCTTATCATGCCGGCCACTGGGATTTCAGTGAAAAGCACAATCTGGGGACAAATGACAATGGTCAAGTCAGTGGTGGTGACCTCCTAGCCTGCCAACCGTTTTCTACTGTCCCCTGCCAATTCACCTGCATCCGGTGGCAAGGAATGTGTTTGTGGGTGTGGCTTCCTGTTCTGTAGCATGGTCTGGGCTATTAGTAATAAACAGGGTGACAGAATAATAAAGCCAAAGAAAAAAGATGGAGCATATTCAAATGAGGATGCCAGTCCGATGGAAAACCATCACAGGATAGCTGAGCTTGGGCAGAGCTGTAGATTTGGGAACCCATCTTCCCCTCTCCTTTCCTTCACAGAAGGAAAAAAAACTCAGGGTAGTTAGAACTGATGCCATTTCATGTGGTGAGTGACTCTTTTGAGGGCTCTAGCTTTCTTGATCTTTGCTTCTGAAGCTTGAGGGGCTGAAACCCAAGAGCAGGTGGAATCTATAAAGACAGCCAATTGCTATTCCTGAGAGCATTTGGAAAAATAGCCTATTTTTAAAATTCCCTAAAACAAGTTGCAGCAGTGAGACCCACTATTAACCCTTTCCTTGCTACTGAAAGCCATTTGGTAGGGTAGCCTGAGCCATCCCACTGGCTCTGGGACTAACAGCCATATCTTACCCAGGACTGTGATGGTGGTGTAACTCTCCTGTGGGGGGTCCGTGTAGAGCTGGCAGAAGTATCTCCCTTCATCCGAAATTGAGACATTTGTCAGTGACACTTTGAGTTCACTGCTAGAAAAATTCAGCAGCTGAAACCTGCTGTCCTTCAAAGCTGTGAAACAAAACACAGTTAGTGATTGAGCAAAAGATGACCGACAATCTATTTTTCTTAACTAGGCAAGGGAAAAAGTCAGATGCTAGAAAGACAGGCACAGAATAGAGACACTTTCTGTCTTTCTGTATCTGTATGGTACTATTTTAGGCTTCTGCAGTAGCTACACTCAGACAAACAACCCTGCTGACCTATTCTAAGGAAATGTGGGCACACACACACACACACACACACACACACACACACACACACCACTACCACCACTTGGGGCAATTCCAGGTACTGTGCCTCTTCAACACCCATTCTTAAACTATTTACTGTTTCCTGTCAGAGACGGGCAAAATGAAACGGGAAGGAAGGAGCGGGCTGGGAGGACATGTCAGGTGGACAGCAGAAGATCAGAAACAAAGGTACTTTAGAACAAAAATGCAAAGCCAAAAACAAAGGAACAAAACCAATAACAACGATGAAATGAACAACAAAAACAAGCGGGTTCAAATTAGGAAAGAGAACTAAAAAAAAAAAAGTAATTTCAAAGCAAAATGTAGAATATTAATTTTAAACATGTTTTAGAAGACCATTTAACTTGACCACATCTGAATTTAGGGGACATGAATTGGGTGGGATAGCCTGACCCAGGGGCTTTAGAGGCTGTAGCTGGTTACATAGATGTCTAGGTAAGTCCACCTCACAGTGGAAAACTGATCAGACCACCAGAAAGGAAATCAGAACCATAACAAATTACTGTATGTGGGTTTCTTATTTAATATGAGAATTCTTCTTCAAAGTCTCCTTCATTTAGCAAAGGCTATTAGTACCACATGCATGTGAAATACGGTGACCACCCTGTGGAGCGGGACTCTTCTTCCACCAATGGGTTTTGGGAATGGAACTCAGAAGGTCAGGCTTGGGGTAAGTGCGTTTAGCCTCAGACATTTCATGGGCCCTTCTTCAGTCCCTTTAAATGTTTATTGTTTATTAACTTTTCCCACAAAATGGTCCAAATACTAGGAGGGGACAGGAGGCCAAGTAGCCCCAAACAGGCATGATGGGTACTTGCATCAGTGAGGTGTCTTGCCAAGCCATGGCAACCACATGAGCCTTTGGTGTCATATACAATTCAGTTTCAAAGGCTGGCTTTTGTTAAATTGCATTTAAATTGAATTCAGCATATGGCTATCTCTGTACAGCTGAGGTTATGGTGAAAGCTGTGGTCCTGTCATTACAGGTATAGATTGCCTTGGAAACACCACTCTTTAAACCAAACAGATTCCCTATCAGAATGCTATATTTTCCTTGCCTTACCCTATTTGAGTTGTTTGTGTCAGCTAAGTATTTGGGACTCGATTGCAATTCACCTTGAATTACTACAATCAATTCCTATTGCAAAGTAAGACTTTTAAAGGAGACCATTCGAGGTTTCTATTAAGTAGAAAGATTATGATTGCCTGTCTCTTCTTCTCTCTAAAGAATTGACTAAACTTTAAGCATCTAACATTAAATTAGAAAGAGGTGGCCTTGGCAATCTCCTCATCAAGACAACACATAGGTAAACAAAAGTTGCTGTCTAATACTGTGGGCAGAGACTTACGCCTGAAGTCCCTGAAGTAAATGGTCTGCCTGTTGGGGTTCAGGAGCTGAATCACGGAGTCGTCACTCTTATTGACTTGGCAGCTGATGGTTGCGACTTCTCCTTCAATCACTGTCACGTCTTTAGTAAACAGATTCTGTCCATCACCTTTAAGGAAAGAGAGAAAAAGGTCAGATGGAAGTCCCATCATTTAAATTTTGGTCCATGAGCACCATTAAGGCAAAAATGAAGTGAGAGATACATTACAAAACTAATGTCTGCTGTGATCATAAATACTTTTCTCCCTAGTTCACAAAAGGAATCACCAAACTAAAGGAGATCTAGGTTAAGATACAACGAAGCTTGGAATTGACATGGCTCTAAGAAAGTAAGTGGTGTTGCTGTCCCAACCTCTAGGATTTTGAACTGTCAAGCAATGTGCTGAGTTGGAACAAGAACGACCAGCGTACTAGCTGCTACGAACATGGAAGCTCTCCCATCCAAAAGAGGGAAGCTTAGACCATATGCCCTTGATCTAAGCTAAACTCATGGGACAATTACTGAAGCAGAAGCAGGAAGACTCGTTAAGTAACCTTGAGTACTTAGCAGATGCTGACATTCCCAGTGTACCGGCAGTTCATTTTGTCTTGCATGAGAATGACGACTAAATGAGGTATAAATCTGTGGAACGTCAGGAAGATCCAGAAAGCCTACAGCTGAGTCTGATTTAGCTCTCAAAAATACACCTTTATAACTCACCCAAAGCTCAAGATAGCCCCAAGCTCACCACCCTCTCTGCAGATCACCCCATCAGCCTCAAAAATTTCCAGAACATGTCAAAATGTGAGAGCTTTCAGCTCCACTGATACAAGGCTTATCTCTGTATCTGCTCTAGTTTGCAGCATCAAGATTTGTTCCAGCAGCCAGAGCATCTCCTAAACGTGTGAAAAGATCCACAGCACAGGCAGAAGTTCAATTTAGAAGCAGAAGATAAGGAACTCTGATGTGCTTGATTCTGTGGTTGGCATAAGAGGGGACAGGGAAGTCTGGGACACTCTCCTAGCCTTTAAGAAGCTGAGATGTGGGTAAAACAGATACCTAATCTCTACTTCCCAAGCAAAAGGTGTAATTTACCAGCAGCAGATGTAACAGTCAGTCAAGAAGGGGTAAAGACAGACTGCTTTTATATCAGGAAATTTATGTAGAGTCCCCAAGACAGTTTCCCATATACAAAATGGGGGCAGTAATTAACAGCTATCCCACAGAGTTGTCATACACACAAAGCAGTTAGCACTGTGTCTAGCTTCTTGTCAAACCAAACAGATGGTAACTGCTAGTACTATCAACACTATCACCATCTAGATGACATCATCATCATCATAACCACCTCCACCACCATCACCACCATCACCACCATCACCACCACCACCACCACCACCACCACCACCACATCACCCTCATTTCTCGAGACCCCCAAATCCCCATACGTATTAAGCCATTATCATGTATGGGGAGTAGCAAATGCAAGAATTCAGGCTAAGGACTCCTGTTCTCTATGTAGCTGGAATGTATCAGTTTAGGGTGGCTTTTTCACTCCTTGAATAAATGTTGTCACATCAAGAAGCAAAGGTCAAAGATAAATCCTACTTTAAGAAAAAATGGAGGCAGCATAAACAGAGGTACAATTAGAATGAATGGGGGATTTCCACCAGCAATCACATTTCAAGGATCTCTTCTTGGCGTGACAGAGTAAGGAAGTGTGATGGGGTAAAATGGCTTAAAGCCAAATCTACCTAGAAATAGATTAGCCCCTGGCAGAGGACTAGAAAGAGAGGAAACCAGAAGAATTAGGGGAGAAATGATAAGGGGTACAGATAAACAGAATGCCTGGTGCTTATAGAGCAAACCCATATGAACCTTGACCTTAAACTCTATGACCCCAGGGAATGGACCCTGTCGGGAGGACACTGGCCTGTGTAGCACAGGAAGGGAGACTGTCCTGGGGAAGCTTGGGGGCGGGGCTGAGTGCTGTTACAGAGTGGCAGCCAAGTAAAAGAAAGTGATCAGAGAAAGCAACGTGGGTGTTTGTTATTTTTCCTGTGATTACCGTGACAAACACAGAATTCAAAACCCAGCATGAAGGGATGGCTTATTCCAAGGTCCAAGCTAAGAACAAGGTGACTGAGACTGCTCTTCCAGGTGGATCTGATGGCCCTAAAGAAGAGTGACGAGAGAGCAGGACATCAGACACCGGATGTTTGCTGAATGACCTAACCAAGGGGAAATTAAGGAAAATCCCCCTGTATAATGTGAGGATAATGTAATGTTAAACCATGGGCTTGCCTTTAGGAGACGAGGATATCGAACAAGACCTTCTGGGGCAGGCAGGGATTCTTCTACCTGTAGGGAGTTTATTAGGAACACAAACAAGATTCTTCAACCCACGGAATGTACACGCACAGAGGCCGTGAGCTGACAGGCATCAGCCCCTTTGGAAATCAACTACTACATCGAAGCTCCCAAGACTAAAAGCTGCCTCAAATTTAATCCTGTTCAAACAAGACAGTTTCTGTGGAACTAACTTGGCGTTAACTTTAGTCCTTCATGGAAGTCCTAAGGCCAGTATATTCTGAGAGAAGGCTCCTTTATTATATCCATTGTAGCCTTTATGCACGAGGGATGGAAGACAAAGAGTGGAGCATGGTTTTGCATTTTAAGAACAAAAGTAGTGACAACATTAAGTCAAGGTTTTTTTTTAAATAACATACAGTACATATGCTTAATTATTACTGAAAATGGGGTATTAAAAGGTCAGCCCATTTACCATGTCACTACAGAACAAGTCACTCCGGTAAACTTTGGCCACCGATCCATAAACTTCTGTCTTTGCTGAGCTGCTCTGAAAACTCATGGTGACGTTGTTATGTGATGTTAACATCACAGAGTTGTTTTCTTTTTAATTAAGACCAACCAGAAATCCAGTGTCTCAGAGAAATGTCAACTTCTAGCTACGCTAATATGGTTGTACTATCAATGCAAAAAAAAAAATTATGTGATAATGAAATATCTGGCTAAAAGACATCAAAGTGTTTTGGCTGATGGTAGTGGCCCAAGGATGCCATTCTTTTAAAAAAAAAATCACCAATAAATTATACAGGTCAGCTGGATGACAGTTATATTAAACAGAGCCCTATACTTTGAGGCACTATAGATGGCTGCAATGGGATAATAATGACCTATTTATTTGAGGCAAAGGACTTGAGTGACAGCAAGGAAAATACAGTATATATGTCAATACTCTACTGCCTGAAGCCTTTATGTAAAAATAATTTCTGCTCACATCCTCAAATATGTCTTCCAAACGGAAGGGTACATACTAGGACTTGATAAATTTCCCCCTTGAAATGGATGTTGAGACAATTAGGTTGTCACAAAATGCAATCTCATGTGCAGCAGGAGAGAAACATGCACCTTCGGTATCTTTTTTAAAGACTGCATTAAAAAAATCCTTCGGAGTTTTCTAAAACTCAATTAGCTGACATGCTGTCAAGGAAGGAACAGTACATGTTCTGGGGAACAGAAATCAAACAGGTAGACTATCCAGTGATGAAATGAGGCTGTTAACAGCCAGGTAATTTACTTTAAGGGTGGAGCAGTGGCTGGCATGTGTAGACATTTTCGACCACTAATTGGTATATTTGGATGAAGTTTGGGAGACAAAATCAAGCTGAATTTTAATTTATACAAGAAGTTATTGTGATATAGGGCGGTTTCCTTTAAGTTTCAGATTTTTTGTTTTCTATTTTCCTTAACACAGTTCTATGTACCTATTCGTGTGTGCATGTGTGCATTTCTGGAGTCAGTTATCTTCTTCTAACATGTGGGCTCTAGCCTTTGCTCACAGTTCCATCATGATAGCCCTGTAGTTTGTTTTTCCAGCCAGTCTTGCTCTGTTCCCCTGGCTGGTCTGCTAGCACAGGCTAGCCTAAAACTTATGGCAATCTTCTTTCCTCACTGTTAAGTGTGCTGGGATTACAGACATGCCCCACCACATTGGTTAACTTTGAGTTGCTCCATAATCCCTAAAAACAAATCCCTGAATCAAAGAGAGCCCTTCATCCGTGAGCAAGCACCTTCCACTAAGTTGCTAGACATTTCTTCAACAGACAATAACAAGAAAGCTTATTGTCTACAAAAGGTAAAACTTACTCTGATGTCTACCAGTGGTCATTATAGCCCCTTATTAAGAGCAGTATAGAGACATAGATTCCTTATTAGCCTTTTTTCAGTTAATATAATTGCTTGAGATGCTTTTCTCAAACCCCACATTTTTACAAACTTTCTTTAGATGGCATTGTATAAAATGCTGGACTTCATCAAGTCTATTCACTCAACAGTATGTTCTTATGGAAGTGACAAGTGACAGGATTTCAAAGCCAGAAGTGGAAGTGAAAAACAAGAAGGAGAACTAAGGTGTCCCCAATGCTGGGCGGGGCACTGGCTGCTTCCCCATCTCCAGACTTCTGTTTCACTGCCTCTGCCATAAAGATTGGACTGCAGAGGTTGACTTGGGTAAGGTCCAGTTTCACTAAGTGGGTGAGCTGAGCTGGTGTTAGAACCTGGCTCTGGAATACCCCCCACCACACACACACACACACACACACACACACCCTGCTTACCAGCCAACATCTCAGAACTAGTTGCTAAGGCCCTTCGGGCTCTGTCTTGAAAAATTTACTTGTTTTTAAAGAGGGTTATTTCCTTATGAGCAACTTGTGATTTTTTTTTATTTCCATAATTCATCCTGAATACAATTACACACTTCAAGATGAGAGAGAGGCTGTCCTGAATGTAAAATACCTGTTTACTGCTGCCTCCTCCTCCTCCTTTCTGCACTCAACACTCTCTGCCCCCAGAAAAAGCCTTTATTAATAAGGCACGGTGGGCATTTGCCAGTGCCCAAACTCTTGCCCTTGCTGCCTGGCTGTTAACAAATAAAACTCTTCATTCATACTGGGGGAGGCTCTCCAGTCCAGCCCATAATAAAAGTCAGAGTTAAAACAGACTTCAGCTTATGTCGTGGCAGCTATGGCAACTCCCACCTACCCACGCACACAGAGGGGGACCAGGTACCATGACACTTAACTGGGCAGGCGGTTTGCCCAATGGAACAACACACAAAGCCGCTGGCCTGCTCCTCCAGTAGCTAAATCACATTAGAGAACCTTGGTCCACATCCCTGCTCTAGGAAAAGCTGAACCCCCAACATTAACTTGGCAGGGTTACTGTACAAACAGGAGGCACTCAAGCCCCAAATGCAGAGGGCTAACTGAAAACCCAGGCTAATGATGACAAACTCAGGGAACTCTTAAAATCCTGTACAACAGTCCTTGGAGGTGTAGTTCTGAAATTCTGTGTGCATGCAAGCATATACTTGTGTGCGGGAACATGAGCCAGTGCAGAAGCCAAGGCAGGATGGCAGGTGCCCTGCTCTGCCTTTCTACCCCACTTCCTGGGTACTGGGGTTCCCACTGGACTCAGAGCTCAGTGATTCTACTAGCCTGGTGGTCAGTGAGCCCTCAGGACTGCCCACCTCTCCCTAGCCCCGCCCCCACACTAGGTTATAGACAGGAGTAGCCACACCTAGCTTTGATGTGGGCAATGAAGGTTCAGACTTCAGCCCTCATGCTTGGCTAGCAAGCACTCTTTCTCACCATCTCCTCAGGCCCAATTCTGGATGCTTTAGAGAAATCAAAGACCCAGGGTTATACATTCTTATTCTCCAAGAGGCATCAAAGTTTGAAACTATCAAAGAAACAAAACACCTGAATGTCTTTGGAAACCTTATTTTTGACTGCTGTCAGTGCCCCATGGGACCCGAAGCGTGCCCTGGTTTGTCACCCATGTGCCCCTCTACTGGGTCCTATTTTTACCACCCAGTTAAAGTACCTAACTCAGAAGAAGAAAGTCCATCCTGACCAAGTGAAACTATCGTTAAAGGCAAAGGCACTGCAGTTCCAGCTAAAGTTTTCAAGAGCCAGAACAGAGATGAGTATGTTCCAGGAAAAGAAATGAAAGGGAAAAATTAAGATTCTGTTGAAACCCAGAGGGAGAAATCTCTCTAACTACATATGTTCCCTCAAGTCAACGTAAACACGGCGCGCGCTACAAATCATTAACAAAGCCATTAAGATTTGATTTCTATCTAAGCAATTATTGTCAGCATATTTTGTACATTTCCTTTAAAAGACTCAATCCTATCTCTCAATTCATTAAACTGTTCCCTACATTTACAGAGTTTTATATCAAATCAGAAACCTATTTGAATTAATAAGAATTACAGTAAAAGTAATTTGAAAATAAATTATTTGAAGTTCAAGCCACGAAAGCTTTTGATGAAAGAATTCAGTCCCATTTAAACATGACAGGAACATTTTGAGTCGGCCACATACTGATGAGAGACAGCAAAAGACACATCGCAAAAGGGAGTTCCATCACCTGGGGATCAAAGGTTAAGGAGATGACCTCTTCAAAACAAATACACTTGTTTTTATTTTTAAGGAAGGTCATGGTCCAACCATCACGAATACTTGAATATTTATTTAAAATCAAAAGCAATCGACCCATGTACGGCTTACAGGGCTTCCGTTAACCTTTGTTTTGATCCTTATCCATGTTTTCCTGTCCCCCAAAGTGAAACTGAAGTGTTGAGACTGTCTGCTTTAAAGACCAGTTCTGGCTTCTTAATGGTCAAAACAATCGAGACCATGAGCCTTGCCGACCATGAGCTTAGGGACCAACGGTAACTGAAACGACAAAGATCTCTGACACTGACGGAAACATTCTGTGCTACCTTCTTTAATCAAAGAAGCTAAAGAAACTTCCAGTAGCAACTCTTCTTGACAGAGCTAGATTCAGGGCAGAGACTCCAGGGCAAGCACCAATGTCTCCAAGAGGACAGGCCGGATAATCTGTTTCTAAATAACATGCATTGATGTGTTTCTAATTATAAAAGCAACAGACGCTTATGTTTTGCTGCTGTTCTGAAGGTCTTGCTATGTTTTTAGCTAGCATTTCTAGGGTTGCGTCCTATGCATAGAGGTGCCCAGACCCTCTGGAGCAGCTACTATTCTATAATTACTGTTGCTTCGTTTGAGCTTATAAAAGGAAAAACTAGTGAATTTACGATAATCTCCTTTTACAATCAGTAAAAGGTGAGGCAGATTTCTGAACGGCGAGCTAAAGTATTATTCTTCCTCCGTGCTGGTTTTTCTTCAATTAAAATTGTTGATTTCCCCTGCATACAAAACAAAAAGTATCTGACACAACATTAAGCTATTCATGAATATTCTGTATACACATTCTTGTTTAGTTGACTAATGGCAAATTAACGCTCTCTATTTTAGCTTAAACACATAGTATAGGTATGTTTGATTAGCATTGAATTCCAAAAGCTGATTACTATGCATGCTTTGATTATGTAATTACATAATAGAGTATAATGGCTCCTTTGGAGTCATTATGATCTATATGGCAAATATGTTTCAGTTTTGCTATAGTTTAAATACATGCTGAGATGACAGCTCATAACAAGGTCCCACTTTTCAGTCTTTATCAGCTAAATGGGCACTTCCTCGTTCATCCTAACATCTTCTTGACACCAATTAAGGCCTATTGTGGCAAGCTGCATACACTTTTGAGAAATCCCCTTTGTTTTCTTGGCATTCAAAAACGGATATTAATTTTAAAAGCTATATTAAGCAAAAGGCCTGGTTTTTGTTTGTTTTTGTTTTTTTCTTTTAAGGCTGAAATTTCATCTTTCATCCACCCTCTGAAAGCTCTGCTGGGAATCACATCTAGTTCATTAATCACAGCTCAGACAACCACAAGGGGGTTAAAGATGGAATTTCACCTTTAACTCTAAAATGCAAGGGAAGGAAGCACAGCACAGAATACAGATGCTCTCGGAGGTGGCTCACCACAATGCATGCCCCGCAGGTCTCCCTGAGCATCAGCCACACCAAGAGACACAAAGGCCCGATTCTGTAAACCTTGCCGCTCCTGTCTCCCTTGTATTTTGAAGTTCCTTGGGGTGGAGGGAGCTGTGAAACAGCACAGCAAGATCTCTCCTTCACAGCCCTGGCACCAGGGTTTCCATAGATCTAAGGCCAACACATCTTCCAGAGTGAAGAGATTTTTGATAAATTCTACCCTGACCTTACAAACTGCAAAGTAGTCTGGTTTTAAAATAGGAGAAAAGTTACTGTATGGAATTATGTAAAGTTTTTCTTGTCCCCATGAAACTCTTTAATGTCAGCTACAAGAAGAGTTATTTCTGCCTTTCTGTCCCAGGGGAATGATCCTTATACCATGCCAAACTAAAGGTGACCAGAGTCTCAACTTTCAAAATGAACACGCACCTAGTTATTTTTACCATTTCCTCTCTTGGGTTTCAGCATGGAGGCTGAAGAACTGGGGTCAAGTACAGTACAAGCTGAATTTACATGGAATGGGCATCTCTTTTGTGAAAGGAAACATTGATTAGACACATGAAAACTCTTTTCAAGGAAGCCAGTGACAAAGGAAGTAGTTACAGAGCATGCGTGTCTACGCTGTTTCAATTTCAACTATCACATTAGCTTTCTTCCCTCTGAAAGACTCCAGATTCAATAACTTTTTAATCAAGGACTGCACCACTAAAAAGGCCAAGCCAATTATGACGCTTAAGGTCTAAGCTTGTCTGATCCCCAAAAGGAGGAGGTGTGAGCCGCCACACTGAATGTGTCTATGGAGTGGTACCAGCCACGAAAACCAAAGGTCTGAATTAGCTTTTCAATTAAAATACAAGAATCAAAGAAACTGATGGCAACAAATGAAACAAGAATATAAAAATAAACCATAAAGATTACTAGTGACTGCTGAATCCTGCTGTTGTTCATGCTGAAAGGGGCGGAGCTCAGACTTCCCTGTCTCCCTTCATTCCTGCTCCTGATGGACAGCTTGCATGGCTTCATCTTTCAGCAATAAGATAATCTATTTTGTTGTCGTCTGGAAAGAATACAACCGAACCCTGAAGAAACCCCTCGCACCCCACTGGGTAGGCTTTATGAAAAATTTTTAAAAGAGATGGAGAAAAACAGAACCCTCAAATGGAGTTTTATTTGCTTGGGAGATGGCATTGAAGTTACCTTGTGAAAGAGTCCCTTTAAGCCTGTTAAATCTGCTTAGAGGCTCTTGGGAGAAGGAGGGTGGCTCTTAAAAATATTAATTAAAAAATAACCACAGTCATCCAACTTGGACGTTGGAGAAGAACAATCTGAAGACAGAGGCTTTTTATAAAACTAATTGTGTTGGCAGAGCAAATGATTTCTCCTCAATGGGCTTGATTCTGCGATGCGCGTTTGTGGCGAAAGAAGAAAGGACAGCGTTAGATAGCACTGCCTTAGTCCAACTAAAGGCTGGCTGCTATGCCAGCGTTTCGAAATGCATTATGCTTCTCTCAGACAAAGTGGAGCTGTGCTGAAGGCCAACTGTTGATCGTCTGTGTCAGCCACTTTGCTAATGAACTGATAATAAGATATATTCTGTTCCCTGGGACTGTTAAGTGACGGTTCTGCAGAGTGAGAGTGGGCTGTGCAAGCCCCTGCTGTCCAAAAGCATGGGTCCACGAGAGGGATGGGAGGAGAAAATCACACAAAAGGGATGGGTGGTGTATCAAGCAGCTGAGAGTGGATGGAGCACATCCTATGGGGTTGTTACCTGGACCCCCAGATTAGATGAAGTCTGAGGTGATGGGAAACAGCTGCTTTAATTCAGGTAACAGAACTATCCCCACTTCTGAAGCTACAGCCATCCACAATGGAAACAAAGGGTTTGTATGACTGAGATCCAAATTACTTGTTAAAACACTTGAATCACCCCAAGGTACAAGTGTTAGGTTTCCTTGTTGCTGTATAGATTTTCCTCCTACCCAGAAAAGAACGTGGTGGCCAACTATTCAGTATATGCGCAACAATAGCCATGGCTGGTTACTATATGGAGAGATATTCTATGTTAAAATTTCCTAACTAAATAAAAAGCAGACCTTAGGAGTGTGGACGTGGCTGCCTGTGGTACTGAAATATGCTTTTCTAGTCTCCCTAACCAGCAAGCATAGCAGAGATAGACACAGCTCAGCACTTGCCCTGACCAGTTACACCTCAACAAAATTCTCTAACTTGAATTTCTGTAGAACTCCAGCCTCCAGTCTCAATGGAGATGGCACATGCATAGCCCCTGCTTTCTAAAACCCAACTCAATATCGTTGTCCCTTTGATAAAAGGTACTGTGATTGAAACTCTGTCAGTTTTTGCTTCAACTCACTAAAAGCTGAGGTTTTTTTCCTTTATGTTTGCCTCTAGGGGGTTAAAAGATTAACAATTAGTGTAAGATATTTAAAACCGCAAGGTTATTGCAAGGAACTGTAATTCTACAAATATACAGAAGAAGAGGGAAGTAGCGGCTATTCTTTATGCCTAGAGGCAAGAAAGCCAAATGATTTTCTAAAGTGCTTGTTACTATTAATTTTTTAGCATCAGGATAACTCCCACTATTATCTAGAGGGGTCATGCTTTAGGTCATCTACATGAAAACCAAAGCTAATTTACTTTTAAGGTTTTTTTTTTTTTTTCAACGTACTAGGTATGATTTTTAAAAAATTCTCTGTGATCTCCTTTAAACCCCACTATGCTCCCATGTGGTTTGCTGTCTTCTGACTGTACCCCACATGCACACAAGGAAACTAAGAAGCAGTTGGACCTGATGCAGTCTGTTTAACCCTAGACCTGCTACTATTAACAATTCTAGTGTATCCGGGAAGTAGCTAAAAGGACATTGCATTTTATGATGCTAAAGAATGAAGGGAACTAATGGAACACTCTCATTTATGACTCAGGAATAAAACCAAACAGCGTGCCCAGCACAGACAGGAATGTAGATCCATGCTGCCCACCTATCAGCAGTCAAGAGCTCCAATATGCGATACTGCTAAAACCAGCCCCACAGCCAGAGGCCACTAATCAGCTCTTTAGTATTTAGGGAGACAGACATTCTGCAGACTGATCCAGGCTCAGCAGCTCAGCTCCAGCTTCAGGCATTTACAGTACCTGCTTCAAGGGCATTCATTAGTACCAACAGTCAATGTGACCAAAATATCACTCTAATAGCAGTCTCTCCTTGTATCTCTTGGTTCATTTTTTTTCCCCTGCCAAGAAGAGCTACTGAAAGCCTTCCAAATTTAAAGCTTAGAGAAGTCAGGACAAGCAAGTATGGCTATCAGTTGGAGCACATCAGATTTGGACTCAGAGTGAATGTCAGCTTCAAATGACATTACTCCAGACACAGAAAATGGGGAGATGGGAGGCGAGAGATGTTTCACATTCTTATTCTAGAGTATCCCGAGTGTGAGTAATGTAGTTTGTTTGAGAAACAGCTGTAAATCCACAATAATCATCATGCTGAATAACGCCCAACATTCAACTTACACTTCCTACCAGGAATCCGAGCAGCTTTGGACTATTATATGAAACAACAATTTCCTAGCTGGAAAATTGGCCCTTATTGGTGAGTTATTCACTATATCATCTGCCAGTCAGCAAGCGAGTGGTGGGTGGCTTAGGATTTAAACCTCTGGGTGCCTGAGCTGCCGTTCTCAGCTAAGTCTGAAGGAAGTACAGTGGACTGAGGAAGCTGAGCTCAGCCAGAGTTTGATGATAGGATCTCGTGTAAGGGGAGAGGCAGCAGCCCAAGGAGCTTTCTTCTAGATTCCATGCTCATGCTTGCTGATTGCCCGGTGCCAAGCCCATGTCAGGCAGAGATGCACAGTAACGATCCAAATTGGTGCCATTATACAAATAACTTGATTAGTATCATCCAAGTGTGGGCTGCTGATTAATCATCACTGAAATTAGAGATAAGTGATAAGGGCATTCATTACTCATGACTTGTTTTTCAGGAGTAAGGGGGCAGCAGAGGAGAATGGAGAAGAGCATTAGACTTGGAAAACAGGGATCCTTGCTATGGTTCAAAGCTTCCTGGTGATGGTGATGAAAATCTATAATTCTTCCGTATTTAAATTGGGTAAAGAGTATCTCTCTAACAGGGATATAAGGAGACTAGAGTGAAGAAATGTGCTCTCCTTCCCGCCTCTGTCTCTCTGTTTCTGTGTGAGTGTCTCCCTCTCTGTATGCTGTAGAAAAGATAACTCTGAAAATTCTAAATAGAGGATTATATTATCCTTCCCATCTCTCCACAGTCACATCACCACCACCTCCAAGACCTCTATATTACCAAGACATTTTTAACATCTTCAAAATCTGTTGGATTTTTTTTTAAGCTTTAGAATTTTAGATGTTATTCATCTCTCCTAATTTCTTTTCCTGTTATGATCTTAGAACACTCTGACTGAAGCAACTTAAAGGAGAAAGAGCCCACTGTGCTCAACGGTCCAAGGCACAGACTGTCACAGTCAGAAGTCAAGGCACTGGGGCTTGAAGCAGCCGGGTGCATTGCATCTCATCAGGAGTCAGAGACGGAAGAGCACATGTCAGAGCCTGTGTTTTCAATCTATACAGTTCAGGATCTCACATCAGCGAACACAACCAAGAAAATCCCCCATAGGTCCCAGAAATGATTCTAGGTCCTGTCAACCATCACCTTATGCTATTATAAAATTAACCGCAAAGCCGAGAGAAAATGTAAACATCTTAGTTGAGAAACATTTATTTTAAATTACATACTGTACATACGAAAAACATAAGGCACATAGCAGACGTGGGCAGAGGGCTTACACTGGAATTAGACACAATGTACAGCATTCAGAAAGGGTTTACTCTGTGGGCTCTTTCCATTTCAGTATGAGCCCATAGTAAGTCCTGAGAGCAACTTCCATCTTCCCAGAAGGGGCAGACATCATCGAGTTGGCAATACAACACAGCACCTTCCTTGGCAAACTTCACAATCAACATCTCAGACACCTGGCAGCCTGATCGGGCATGATATACAAATGCTAGAGTGGGCAGAACTAACTCTTTCTAAATGCCAAATCTAAGGCTAAATGGAATGAAACAAACACATCTCACCATTTGCAAACTGGCCACTCCTGTTGCCCTAGTTTTCAATAGAGGGAGGGCCCATGAAACACTGACATAAGCAGGGATGGCTGACCCCTCTCTAGCCCACTTAGCCTGCTCTTTCTGGCCACTACAGGCTGTCACTCCTCACACATAATCCCTCCTTTCCTTTCAAATGCAGGAGCTTGGGATAAAGCTACCAGGCATTGAGACCTCTCCTGTTTACTAATGAGTTCTTGGGCGTGTCTGCAATGTCTGAGGTCTCAAGAAGCACAACCTTCACTAAGTGCTGCTCTCCAGTGGCACATGGGGGTGTAATTCCCTTCTCCATATGACACTGGAGGAAAAAAAGATCACAGACAAAATTTAATAATAATATATGATTAGCTTGACAGTTATACTCTGACACTAATAGATATTCTTAGGTAAAAATACACCCGCTGAAGGAGGAGTGAACCAATACATAATTGGCGTCTGACAATAGTGGGCTATTATTGGCATTCAATTCTTATTTTATCACTGGGTCAACCCATGCCCCCATCACTAATCTATTCATAAAAGCAGAAAAGCTGACCTAAAGGAATCCCACACCCAGCCTGCAGGTTTGAGAGCAACCACTGGCCTTTGGGTGGTTGTGAGGTTACTGTTGCTGGTGTTTGTGCAGAATGTGTTCATGGAGTGTGCATGTCACCCAGAGGTCAAACGTGGGTATTATCCCTTGGGTTTTGAGACTGCCTCTCACTGGTGTGGAGTTCACTTAGTTGGCTAGGCTCACTAGCCAGTCAGCACCAGAAAGCTGCATGCCTCAGCCTCCGTACAGCTGGGAGTACAAAAATACTGACATCAAGACCAGCTTTTTTATATGGGTTCTTGGATTGGCCTGTGCTTCTTGACTTCCAGCACACACTGAATGTGCACATGTCAGTCTCATTCTTCATTATGCATACATACTGTCCACTTGTTTACAGGGTGCGGCCCCACATTTGTCTTCCATGGGGTCAATCCTATCTCAGCACTTATCACCTTGATCTTGGGCCAATTGCTTCCATCTCTAAATCTCACAATTTCCCACAGGCAGACAGGACATGAAAATGTCTCCTTTACCAGGTTATGTTGAGAAGCAATGGATTCTCATTGGAAGACGTGAGCCAAATTTATAGACTGACAGAGCAGAGAGCTTAACGTGAATGGTACACATCCAAAATTAATTAATATTATTTAAAGCTCTTTATTCCTATGTATCCTCAAATAAAAACTTTATTTCCCTATATTGTTACTTTAAGTAATTTTACTGTCATCGTATTTTTCTTTGTATTCCTAAAACAGAGCACAGTGTACCATATACGCCAGGTGCACAGTAACTGGCCAAGCCTGAGCCAGGTTACTGAATAAGAGTTAGGATTTCACATGCCCTGGACACTCTCCATTTTAGAAATTAGTCCATATAATGACCAAGCATCTTCAGATATATTTATATGCCACATAGGTTTTGAATTAAAATTTTGAAAGGGATTTCTATAATTGTTGCTTTTGAAATGATTTATGAAAAAATATTCTGAAGTTAAAAAAAATCAAAGATTTTTATACGGCTAGAAAGCAAGCAGGTGTTTTGCTGTATTTTTGCTGCACAGCTCTGCTTCTAGGAAGACAGACTGACAGACAACCTCCTCCACACACATACCCCAATGTGCTCATATGTGTCTGCCCCCACCACATACAACTGTGTCCCCAATGTGCTCAGACAGCTGTAGGCCCAGCTCACAAGTGGAGAGGGAATGTTTGAGAAGATTCTGGCTTGTTTAAATCACAGTGAAGACTCTGGTGCCCTGAAGAGAGAGCACAAGAGATGTTTTCCATAGAGGTCATAGGCCAGTTACGGAAGGACATCATCTGGTAGGCTAAGCAGTTGATACTTTACCTTGTAATTAATACAGACCAGGGAGTGATTTGAATCCAGGGAGTGATACGATCACACCTGGACTTTGGAAGATGTTTTATAAGGCGAGAGAGGGGACTGCAAGAAGGAGAGTTGTATGAGACACTGGCTACAGAAGGCAGGCACATTAGTCACACAGCACAACGCCAGTTACCACCTTAAGGAAAGACCAGCAAAGAGCTAAATTTACAGCAGTCTGAGAGCTGTGGTGGTGCACCCCAGCACATGGGGCAGAGGCAGGTGGATCTCCGAGTTTGAGACTAGTCTGTTCTATAAGGGAGTTCTAGGCCAGCCAGGTTACACTGAGAGAAAAGATGTCAGAAGACAAAAGACACACACTTCTCGCCACTTCCAGTGATTACTCAGATGTTTTAAAAATAATACTTTTTATTAATTAAGACTTTCATACATGTATATAATATATTTTGACTGTATTCACATTATTCCACTGACGTTTCCTAAATCCACCCTGTCAGTTTAATGCCCCCCCCCCCCTTTTTTTAAATAACCCACTAAGCCTGGTTGGTACTGCCCTTATAGATACTTGTGGATATGGGGTGAGGAACCACAAGATGCAATTTGCTTTTTGGAGCATCCATTTCTACCTAAATGTAGTGAGACAGTCCTGCTTCCTTCCCTTCCCGTGTCTTATGTCTTCTGTGTGGCCGACCAGCGGTATTAATAATGTCTCAGTGACTGTACAACATACATAAATCCAAACTCATACCAGAACTATCAGTCAGGACCTGCATTTTAACAAGAGACTAGGGCCATGTGGGTTTGAGAACCTCTGGCTCGAGTGCTGTAGCTGTCACTGTCATTCCTTCCTTAACAGGTGTCACAGGCAGCAAGAGACCACTGACTTAAGGCAAGGCAGACCCAGGAGGAGGCACACAGACAACGTGTTTCAAGGACAGAACATATCTCAGTAGGTCACTGGACAGAGAGTCAGGAATCTCTACCACCAAGTGAAGTCAGTTTCCAGGAAAAGACATGTTTAAAAGCAAAGCAGATGTATAGAATTGGTCTGGACCATTCACCAAGTCAGGAGCTACCGGAATCCAGCATCCTTCCTCTGGCTGCATATACCAACACTGTACAAATACAAACTCTTCTTCCCTAGCAGCTGCCTGTGACCAAAGCAAATAGATTATTGTGCACTTAGCTGAAAAAACACCCACTTCTAGTCAGCGCTGTCACACATAGTGGGGTTTGTCAGTTCACAGGCTGCAGTACTCTGGTTAAATTTTTGCTTATTTGGTCTGCCTGTCTGTTCTGTGCTTGTGAGCATTAAGCCAGTGAAGACAAAACCAGTACATCGGGAAACAAAGCAAGCAGCCCAAAACAAAACCTGAAGAGGCTGCCGAGGTTTGTTACAAGTGATGAAATTCAACTCTATGATTTGGAGGGAGGAAAAAAATAAAAGCGACAGTACCTATTACAGCAGGCCTTTTCACTCTGCCTAGCAGATAAAATTTGCTGCAAAAATACAGGTACCAGCATAAACAGAAGTTTAAGGAAAATAATAAGAGTGTTCGGCTGGAGGCAGAAAAGAATCAGGTCTGGAGAGAGCCTGTGGAAGAATGCTCAGGGGAAGAAAAGAAAAACAATGGTTTCACTTTTTTTTTTTTTTTACCATCTCTTAATCAACATCCTCAGACTATCCTGGACCTCTGGCTTGTTCTCAACTGATGGAGTAACTGTGCCTTGCCATCTGGATTCAGGCTAATAGCATCCTTACTGCTTCTGGAGAAAATGTCATTTCCTCTGAAAGCAAAGATGTCACCACAAGTAAGAATTGCAGGTTGGGAACGTCTGTCCTGCCACTCTGAAACCTCACGTATCCAGAACCTCAGCTCCACGGAAATTTACTAGTATGTTTAACTTGGGGCTGAGGGAGCAGCACATTGTCACTGGCAGGTCCTAGATTCTGAATTCCTTTCCCTTTCATGTGGCAATTGCAATCAGCTCACACATCATTCCTCTAACAAATCGGTTCTTATACAAGAGATTTCAGCATTTTCTTTTTAAGCCAATGGTATGCCCAGATGCCTTTACTACAGCAGGAGCGGATCTCGGAACAGTCTTCTGCTGGGTTACCAAAGTGCAGTTTCAGAGAGAATAATGTTCCGAATTCCAGTCTCTTAAAAAAGTCGTTAGGTTTCTGGGCAGTCAGGCTCGGCACATTTAGAGCCTGAATTACGAGCTTCACGGAAACAGTTAAACCCTCACACTTGTGCACAGCCATAATTTTTGCAGAGAAAGCACCAACAATTGGGGAGGTTTATTACAACTACTTTTCATGGATAAGATGCCAAATCCAACCCTTCCAATGTTATAAGGTATTTTTTCCTGTTTAAAAAAGTTGGATTTTTTTTTTTTTTGGTTTGTTTTAAATAAAGAAAAAGAAGAAGGGGAAAAAAAAAGAAAATCCCTAATGGGCTACTTGCTGTTCTGCTCACTTTTTAGATTTGTCAATTTTTTTTGAGTGACTGTCAGCACCAGGGACTCTTTGTAGCACCTTGTACTCAAGATATAATAAAAAGATGATATGATTAAAAATACCGTGAGTGTAACTGCAGAAGGGACTATATATTCTGGGCCCCAAGGAAGGCTGTTCCTTTGCAGAATCAGACAGACTCCACTTATGTTATTAAATTATAGCACTATTTACTGTCCAGGCTGGAAGCTTCCTGACATGTCAAAAGCATTAAATATGACCCAAGCACACATAGAACTTAACCTCCAGCCACACCTCTCAGACGCGTGCAGACGAGTACAAGAATCAATCGGTGTGTACATAGTCTTTGTTACATTTTACTCAATGAATGAAAACACACACACACACACACACACACACACACACATCATATCTATAAAGAGAATGCATACACGTGTGGACGTGTGAGTGTGTGCACGCATGCCATGGAATGCAAGTACCGGTCTGAAGACATCTAGTGGGAATCTGTCCTCCCCTTCCACCATGGAGGTCCTACGGAGTGAGCTCAGATCGCTAGTCTTGGCAGCAAGCACCTCTGTCTACTGAACTGTCTTCCTAGCCCAGGAATCAGTGTATTTAATTTTATGACATTGTTTACATGTCAAAAAATGTTTGCTTTCATCACTAATTTCTCCACTCCTTTTATGACTCCTTGTGAATACAAATGCTTGAGGAATGAGGGGCTTGTCCACAGAATAGATCATTGCTACTTGTGGTGGAATAAAATAGAGAAATACCAAAGCATCAATTCTATGCTACCGTTTTTTTTGAACCCTACCTCTGTGCCAGGAACCAACTGGATACCTGAGCTTGTGTTTGTCTCAGGGTTACCTTATAATTGTCTTCTGGGTCTCAGGTCAGATAAGACGGTTGGAATGCAAGAGCAAAGAGTTTCCAAGTGAGGGGGATGCCTGCTGATCCAAGGATTATACTTGGAGAGCAAACAATCTTCTCCCAAACCTTTACAATCCCGCAGAGCATAGTCAAGCCAATTTTATAGATGAGAAGACTAAGGCTAGAAGGAGGACCTACCACTCACTGGCTGTAAGGCTGAGCACCTTAGGGCCCTGTGAACATGACCGTCACCATTTAGTACTTCTCCTACAGACAAGTCTTGTCCTTTCCATCTGAATGTCCCATCCTGTCCTCCTGACTTTATCCGGATGTTCATCCATGTCCCTTTTCCCTACTGCCTAGTACTAGTCCCGTATCGGCTGAGATTTATGATCTGCCAGTGCCGCTGTGATGAGATGCCATTCCTGTCTTTCTATGACTCCGATATTGATAGATAAAATTCGGTGGTGATGCATTGCCTGCCCTTTCAAAGGTTACTGCCAGCAGATGCTGGGAATCAATACGGTTCTTATCTGTCACAAACCACAAGAAAAGCGTGGTAAACAAGGCTCAATGAGAGGCGGTGAGTAGGTCAGACAGAACTCCGTGGTGCTGAGTGGTACCTACTTTGCTGCCTGACCTACTCCAAACCCAGGCTCGCTGGACTCTCAGTGGTCTCAGTTTGAGGTCATATGATATAGAGACGCTGAGAAGAAGGTCTGGGGAGCAACATCACTTCTGGTGACCCTTACTGAGGGCACTGGGAGGTGATGTCATGTGGCTAAAGCTCTATCAGTATTATAAATTTTCTCCGGATCAAGCTCATATTTGAGTTTATTGGAGGCAAGTATCAAAATCAATCTAAGAACAGGTAACTTCATTTATTCTATTCATTTATTTCAGACAGATTTCAATTAGGAAGAGTCCTGATTTGTGGGGTGTGAAGAGCCCGGGAAGTGGTACTATTAGGAGGTGTGGCCTTGTTGGATTAGGTGTGTCACTGTGGGTGTGGGCATTAATACCCTTACCTAGCTGCCTGGGAGCCAGTCTTCTCCTGGCAGCCTTCAGATGAAGATGTAGAACTCTCAGCTTCTCTTACACCATGCCTGCCTGGATGCTGCCATGCTCCCGCCTGGATGATAACAAACTGAACTTCTGAACCTGTAATCTAGCCCCAATTAAATGTTCCTTTAAGAGGTGCCTTGGTCATGGTGTCTGTTCACAGCAGTAAAACCATAAGACAGGGGTTGGGGGATTAAATAAAATGCACAAATTTTGTTTATTTGGTGTGTGGGGGTACACGTGTGTTCCTGTACATGTGTGCAGAGGCTAGAGAACATTTCTCGGGCACTTCCCAACCTTGCATTTTCCTTGAGACAGAGTTTCTCTCTGGCCTAGGTCTCACAAAGTAGGCTAGAGGTCTGGCTGTGCCTGCCTCTGACACTAGGTTGCAAGCACATGGCACCATGCCCATCATTTTTATGTGAGTTCTGGGGATCAAAATCACATTCTCATGTTACGGACTGAACCATCTTCCAGTCTTATTTTTGCTTTCAAAATACTATAGCCCAAGGTATTAAGAAAGATACAATACATTAAATTATTATTATTTTTAAAAGACCATGTAAGTCAACTTTTTTATTTTCTTTCAAGAAAACAGAATACATCAGGATTGAGGGTTAGGAGCACACCTTGTTTCAGCTGAATACAGCCTAAAGGAGGTGAGAAAGGAGGGATGTTTGCATAGAGTGCAGAATCATACCCCCCTCCAAGACCAGCCATAGAACTCTTGTGCATGCCAATTCCTGGCCCCAGGTCTCCCCACCTTATTTTATCATGACCCTAGGCTCACACCAGGCTCCAGTGTCATTGTGCTTGACTTTTTCCCCAGCATCTCTCCTCTGGTGACTGTCTCCATCAAGCTCTTGCTTTCGTGGCATGTTCTGACCTATTTGTCCCGGTCTCAGGTCAACCTCAAGAGTTCCATGTGCACACAAAACGCCTGGCAGGCAGAGCCTGGAACAGTGAGAACTGTCATTCCCATTCTGGTCTGTCTCTTAAGCGCTTGGTATCAGGTGGCCCCCGTTGCCTGATGGCCTAGGTCAAGCATTCAGAATCATTATGGGTTCAGTTGGTCACGTTAGATCAAATGGCTACATAAGAATGAACAACACAGAGTTTTAGTGTTTACCAATGTGTAATCAATTTCAAACAAAGGATTTCCAGGTATTTTTAGTAAAGCTATCAGCACCTATGAGAAACCTGTACTTACTTGCTACATAGGCCAAGTACTTTGCAATGTGTGCAACTTGCAAGCAATGAAAAAAGAACCATTTGGCAGGCCAAATGCCTTGCCATGAAGTTACATCTCTCAGGGACACTGTGCTTTATCCTGGTAGAAGACCATCAAAGGTATATTTAGAAATGCCCCAAGAAACAACTTACAAAATCAGTTAGTCTAAAAATATCATCCATGACACAAGGTGACTGAAGCTATAATTCCAGAGCTCTAGGAGGATTCTTGTTTTAGTTACACTATTATTCATTATTCAACTCCTCTATTAGAAAGCCCCAGACTTCCCCACTACTGCTTTTAAGAACACCTTTCAGCAAGGGCTGGTGACAATGACATTTAGTCCAGCTACTCAGAAGGGTGAGGCAGGAGCATATTAAATTTCAAGCCTGCATGGCCTACACATATAGATGCTTCAAGGCCAACTTTGCAAGACCCTGTCTCAAAAGACAAACGGTCTTAGGTGGCCTAGCAGTATTGCTCAGAGTGGAGAATCTCGCCTAGCATGCACGTGGTTCCAGGTTCCAATTCCAGGTTCATGGTAGTGCATGCGTGACGTCTTAGCACTCAGAAGGCTGAGGCAGAAAGATCTCACGTTCATAAGGCCTGCTAATGAGACCCTATCTCAAAACTAAACAAACCCATCTCGTAATACCTCTGCTCGTGTAATTAGTGGCGCCTTGTTCTTACACATGACTGTGTATCTGTATACACATCTGGCTTATTATTTTGATGCCTAGGTTATCACATAGACATTTTTCTAAGACCATTTTTTGTCATTATGTTTAGATAATTTCTAAGTTTTCCCCCTCAAACTACTTCAGTGAAAGACTTCTTTTTGTTTTTTTTTTGTTTTTCTTTGTTTGAGACAGAGTTTCTCTCTGTAGACCAGTTGGCCTTGAACTCACAGAGATTCCTGCTTTCTGCCTCCCAAGTGCTGGGATTAAAGGCTTTCGCCAGCACTGGCTGACTGTGAAAAGACTTTTATGTATTTGTTCTGGTTTCTGCTAGAGATTTAGCATCAAATTTTCATGTATTCTAATAAGAATAATTTACTTTTGGTGGTCAACTTGTAAAAACTATAGCTGTTATCTACATGCCTTAAGACGTTGCCATACAAAATTCTAAATAACTATGACTCTAATCCCAAAGGATTCCTCCGAAAAATAAAACAAACCCCGGAAAACAAAATAAAACAACACAAAACAACAACAACAACCTCTAATACTGCAGCAGCTTTCAGGACCTGAGGCACATAGGAAGCATTTCAGTAGTATCCTTAAAGTATTTCGAAGCAATTAGAGTGAAATGAGCCTGAAAATATAAGTAATGAAGATGGCATTCTCACAGAAAACCCTGACCACCTGAAACAAAGGATCAAATAATGAGTTGGTTCATACCAGATCTCCTTGGTGCCACCTGGTCTTTAACAACCAGGTGAACCCCGCCTCCTGGGTGCTTCCGGAAGCACCCCCTGGATCCTATTTTAGCACTTGGAGAAGCCTGCCCCACTCAGCTGTGACATCAATAAGGCAAGCCAGGGATCAAAAGTCTTCTCCAAAGTACCATGCGGAGCGTGCTGCAGAGGAAGGTCACGTGCTGGTTCTCTCGACCCCGGTGCTGCAGAAGCCGGTGGCCTCTCATAGAAACTACTTCAATATATGAACAAATGAATGAACCAACTTATAGGGGAGTGAGGAGACGGATAGGACCCACGTTTTACTCTGCTTTGCCTAAGCTATCGTATGCCCTTGATGGGTCTTACTTTTCAGGTTATTTTTAAGATTTGGAAATGCGGACTTGAAAACTGGCAAGCAGTAAGTTCTCCTAACCCTTGTGTCCCCCTAATGTTGACATTATTTACTTATATAGCAAACAGAGCAATGAACACAGCGACCACACCACTGCGTGACCTTGACAATCTGATGAGTCTGGACTAACACAATCACTGGCTTGGGTTTGTTCTCTTCTTTCCAGCTTAGACTGCAATTATAGACTTAGGGGGAGAGGAGCAAAGAGGTACTGTGTCATATAACAGCATGTGTGATTTCAATGTCTTCTTATTGCTGATATTAAATTAACCTGGATCTCTTGGCTAGGATGGTACATACTAAAGTCTAGTCCATAACCTGGGAAAGGAATTAAGCTCCATCTCCCAGAGGGAGAAGCATCAGAGAGTGTGGTTATATGCGCACCTCAGAACCTCTGGGTAATTAATATATATTTAGGGGGAGATACTTGCACAGTATAGCTATCATGTCTTTCCTTAAACTTGCAGTCATTAATATAGCATTCACTGATGGACCTTGCAGATAGCAATTATTACAATGGAATTCAAGTAGTTATCTTGAAAAAAAAAATCCTTTTACTTCTTTAATTGAAATTCTTCTGAAGACGAGGCTTTTGTCCTGTTTATTTATTTACTCAATAATTTATTTATACTAATGTAGACTCCTGGATGTTTATTTTTTTCTTTGGCTTACAGTTCACTATTGATGTTATTATTCAGACTGGCCTACCCTTGGCTCCTAGGAGCTCGAACTGTCCAGTCTAGCCAAACAGATGTAAGGGAAAGTCAAAACCAAGTTTAAAGCGACAGACATAAACAGACACACAGTGGAAAGGGAAAAAGAAGATGAGTCAGTTGAATACCTCAGGAAAAGACAGAGGAGAATAGCACATGTTTAGACGTAAGAACAAGAGCTGTCGATCTGGCCATTTGTGATAGTACACACACACACACACACACACACACACACACACACACACACACACTTTCCAGTTTCACTATGACAGCTTACAGTTTCACAGGGTATCTGCACAGTGAGGGCAGCGTAGTAAGAGGAGGAAGACGAGACAGTCAAATTCTAACAGGCTCAGATGCTCCCCACAGACTCCTGCTTCCATCCGTATGTTTAAATACTCCTCAATTAGGATCAACATTCATTTTTTATTAATGCTCTTCTGAGACAATGGCTCTTTTATCTGCGTTTTATCTTGCAGCTACATTAGGACCAAGGACACTCTCGCAGAAGATCTGAAGGAGGAGACCCAGATGAATTGGGAGTTGAAAATACAAATGGAACTTCCTTTGTCAGCCCTGACGTGTTTTATTAACATCTGAAGGTTGATTTATGACAGATCACCAGGCAGGAGGAGAGGGCTGTTTGTCCAATCACTTTGCTTAACACACACAATTAGGAAAAACAAACATTCAAAAAAAATGTTTCCTTTCTATGGCAAAGGGATAGCACATTCAAGTCTAAAACAGTCACTTCCATCTGTCTTTCATTGTAGTGACCAAGGACAGGTGTACCCTGTCTTGAGACAACAGACAAACAGGCTCTGCAAAATCAAGGTTCCAGGGCCCTCACTGTTCTCTAGAGGTAATGAAGGATCCTAGGCAAGGCTGTTCCCAGTGATAATGGAACCTGAACGGGGCACTGAAGGAGGGAAACTTAAACCCTGGTCCAACTTGTGTGGTTCAGTGACCCTGAGTCACTTCTCTAACGTCACCGCCATCTTGTCAGCTATGAGACTTTAAGAAGGGCTCCAGATGGCTGACTTGGGGGTTAAAAAAGACAATGAATGTGCTCACCTCAAGTTTCCAGAAATGCCAGCCATTTTATGCTAAAGATTACCTTTCTTATCCAGTTTCCACATCTAAAAGCAAGAGTTAGCCTGGCGAGGTGGGAATGTGGTTTAAAGTTGACTGCTGACCAGGAGAGGAATTTCATAGAGGCGAGAAGTGAATTCTCCATCTCTCTGGGAGGACAGTACACATGCAAAACATATGTGAGTATGGAAAAAGTCAGTCAGCTCTAAGAAAAATTAAGAACATTCACTACCTGACACTTGCTTTTGAAATAGAGGAGACAAGATGGCCTGCAACCTTCCACACCTCTGTCCTTCCCGATCATAACTTAGAGAGCTGCTCTGCCTATTTGCTAAGCCACAGAAGTCTACCACTCTATTTTTAGGAAGTCAATACTGTTTCTGAAATTTTGCATTTCAGAAATTTCTCAGGGGGTGGGGGAGGGGACATGTGAGGTAAACCTCTGAGAGGGAAGTAATCTGGGTGTTCAACTTGTGCCTGCCTCTACTGTCTTCAGGGGCAGCAAGGGATGGGGAGTCAGCAGGCTCTAACCTGTATGCTGAGGGCCGGGTCAACCCTGGCACCTTGGCCAGTGAATTCTCTCTCGCTCTCCTAGTTCATCACTTGGCCATTCAGTTCTGTCTCTACCCACGAGAAGAGTACATCCAGTGCCAGTGTCTAATATTCTTACCTGCTCCTGGGTTCGCCCACCATCCTTGTCCCTCTCTGTGTCCTAAATGCCGCATGTACACAGGCTGTCGTCTATAGTGATATGTGTGCAGCTGGAGGATCACAGGCTTTTTCAAGAAAATGATGGAAGCGAACAATCAGGGGGAGAAAAAACCCTTATCTTTTGATGTAAAGTCCAAATCTTTTCTTAGAATAGTGTGTGCACCCATAAAACCAATTCGGTATGCATGTCACTCGACTAGGCCCCCAAATGATCACCCTTGGCTCATACCACAAAGAAACATGTCGAATACAAATGCCCAGGCTCCCTTCCAGAGCTACTGATACGGTTACCATAGAAGTGGAAGCCACATCTGTTTGAATAAGCCTTCCAGGTGATTCGGAGGCCTCCTGGAGTCTGGAGCTGTAGGTGTGGAAAGCGTAGTCCAGTATGCAGTAGGTATCACCAGCAAGATCTGTCAAATGGCAACACTGTACCCATTGTTCTGGAGAAAGTTACTGTGCTTAAAATAAAGGTGACATTAGCCAGCTACATCTTCCTATTTGGTAACCATTCTTTATAGAGAGGTTTTGACAGACTATGCTTAGAGCAGCAAAATTGAACACTCCCAAATCCTAAGCTAACATTTTTATCCCCTCGTTTTTCTAGAAGTATGACTTTCTCAGCTGGACTCTCTGCAGGACCTACTGTGCGGCTGCTGTGCCTGTGGCTCTATGTTATGCCTGGTGGTAGGAATCCAGCAGAGTGGGGTGCTCTCATGCCAGCCACCATGCAGGACTGGGCTACCGAGTGGCTACATATTTCCCCCAAGAAGCTACAGGGATGTTCACTAGGCATTCCCTTCTACACGCACCGACTTAATGCTTGCTCTGTGCCCACCACCAACCAACAACACTCTTTCTTCTGCTGGTTAATTTATAGCCACTCGGGATACACATTTGCTGGGCTCTTTTATCATTCGTAACTTTGTTCTGTCAGTAATATATGTCATTCTTCGCAGCTCAGTAAGCTCTTTCAAACCCAAGATATCTCTATTTCTAAATGGAATCTGAGATGAATTTTGATAAACATGCATCCTGTATCTTAATAAAAAAGGGATTTCCGCCCCCTTAACTACCTGCATACATAAATGCTCAAAAAGTTGCTGAAACCTTTCTTTGCATTAGGTGAAAATTCAATGTCAAAATAATATTAAAAATACACAAAACTGTAGGAAATTGTTTTAACCATGATGTGATAAATAATAAATCAGAATAAATCAGAAATACAAGTTACTCTGCGATTATGGGTTTTCTCTATTCTTTAAGTTTCTCGCCTGTTCCACATCAGTGGATCGACAGCTCTTTAGTTTAACAATTATGCACAGAGGCAATCTTGTTAGGACTTGATAAAACACTGTCACTTGCCTTTGTCACTGCCATGCAGAGATGCCACAGTAAAAACTGTAACACACCAAGCTTCCATGCAACCAACCAGGCAATGTCCCCAAACATGAAGTTCAAAGCCAACTTCTAATGGCTCCAATGTACTTCTGAGTGCTTGAGGGCAAATGTGGGAGCCACAACCCAAACACTACAAACCCTCTGTTTGTAGGTGACCCTCTGTAACTATGGCTCAGACTAACTTTGAGCTTGCTTGGCTGGCATGGCAACTGCCATGAACCCTCTGGATTCTAACATATTTCCAATGCCGAATCTTTCCCCAAAACCAATTGCTTCACGTTCAGTAACGTCTTCTCTGGCAAGGACAGCCAGCATGCCATCTCCTTAAGGAGTATTTACTTACATATTCAGTTCAAATTTACAGTGCCTGGCTTGCAAATGAAATGCCACTTAGAAGAAGAATACCATACCATTGTGGGAGATAAATCAAACAACCACTTCTTATTTTAACACACACTGGAAATCACACATTTCTGAAGCATTATGTAGGTTCTGGGAACAACAGACATGTTCTACCCTGCTCGATACATTTCCTTGGCTACCACACAAACTAACCCAGAATTGCTTTCTTTGGCAAAGGCTCCTTCCTGAGGCATCCAACTCTCCCCTTTGTTTCTATAAAAGAATGTGATGCTTCTGAGGAGGTGAAGCTGGGTGGCTAGCCTAACGTCGGAGGACACTTTGCAAAAGGAACGGCTCCATGGATGTCATCATCTCATTTATGACAGGGTCACTGGGCTGAACTGAAACCTCAAGGCAAGATGACTGTCAGCAACTTTGGGGACCACACTGCTCTCTTCTGCCACCACCAATGATGCCTACTGATCCCTGCTACATCAAGGAAGGGAGGGATTTTTGAGTGGCCTTGGAAAGTTTACATAGTATGGGGTCTCACAGACCACCGGCCTCGCTCGCTGCTGTCTCAGGGGCAAGAAAGTAAGCTAAGTCAGTAGCTGTAAGTGACGTAACAATTCCGTGAAGTTCTGTGTCTATAAATTCATGCTTGATTTCTACACTTGAGGTCCTCTGGGTTGACCACTTTGCTAAAGCATCTGCAGTTTGAGATGGGTTTCAGTTGAAGAGGAGGAAGAGAAGCTGAGCAAAGCTGGTACTTTGTTCATACAAGGAAAGGCCAGCCATCCGCCACCCAACCCCTACACCCAGTTGCTACCAGTACCACTCACTAGGTCTGTCCATAAACTCTCCTGAGCTTTTCACTCAGTAAGTCTTCAAGTTACCTACTTGTGGCTCACAAAGACCCAAGTGCTGGCGTCCTAAGGAAGAGCCTCCCCAGCTCCCTGCTCAGTGTCCAGGAAGCACTATGGAAAGTAAACAGAGCAGAGCCAAGCACAGCCCCCATTTATTGTCTGCAGATTTTCTTTCTTGCTTTCTTGATGAAACTGTCAGTCTTCATCATGGTGTTAGCCATTCAGGGATGTGAAGCGGCTTTAAAGGCATCTGATAAAGAGCAAACCTGCGCTCTCCCGTGCCTGAGCCCCTCTTTAGAGTCAGTTACCAGTGATAAGGTTGTGCATTCTGACTTGGACAAAGCACAAGAAATCTGACTTGGCAAGTCAAACTGCCACCACCTCAACAGCACAAGCAGGGCACCGGACGAGTGGAGTTCCAGAGCCGCAGTCTTTGAAACCACATGCTGGTAGCATCTGAGATCACTACTGCTTGCTCTGGCTGGCTGCACTGACCAAAGTAAAGATGCTTGGGTGTGAGGGGATGGGTGTGAGTTTTCTTGAGCTATCTGATTCAAAGCAGCTCTGTACCTTGCCAGGGCCCTGAGACTGGACTCCCGAGGATTATTTCTATGCATGAGCACACAATGGCATTCAGGCAATTCTAAACAGAACCAGGGGCTGAGTCTTATTCTTATATAACTTGACATAGTAAGATACAGGCCTCAAGTCATGAGAGTCACACTACAACCCACAAGACTCCCCCAAGTCACCATCACACAAGCTCCTAAGAGGTGCCATTTCTTCCTGGGACAGTTATCCACCAATAGCTCCCCCTGCCCAACTGGGCAAACAAACACTCAAGCTGCGGCAGGGCCCGGTGCCTGCTTTGTAGGTCCCCAACTTTCATTATTCAGGTCTCCAAAATTGCAAACCATTCAAGGGCAAAGTGAGGTTTATGCTCCCAATTAGTTATTCTGGGAAACTAGGAGCTGCACCACACAGTAGAGAGGAAAACTGCTTAGTACATCCTCTGTGGGGGCCTCCCAACAGCAGGTGACTCCACACACCATATGCCACTCAACAGCTAAAGGCACCAAGGGGAGCACAGGGTAGCGCTCCAGCTTCGACTCTGACTCCAAAGCACAGAAGCCAGAAACTTCAGCTGCAGAACTGCAAAGCCAGTGAGATCTGAGATGCACGGAGACCCACAGAGTCACGTGACCCGCAGCATCTGTCGCAAGCCTGGCCCAACCGGCCCTGTGCAGAACTGTGGCTGTGCCCACTCGCACTGGTGACTGAGGAGGAAAGCAAGGTCCCTCTGAACCCAGATGGGACCTTTAAAGGAACAACACCTCCACTTGAGTGTCTCAGAAAGTCGGCTGCAGTAAAATAGGTCATTTGTCAAGCCGTTATTCACTGTATTTCCTGCTGGAAATTATGCCTTCCACTAGGGAAGCTGAGGCGACCAAAAAGATTTGTATGAAAGTGTGTAGTCGTCATCTCCCACTATTTCCTTCTCTTCAAATTCATCCCAAAAGGGACATGCATTTAAGTAGCACAGCAGGCCAGTACACCAAAACGACAGCGCTCTTTCCAATTTATACTTCTAAAGGAGAATAAGCAGACACACAATAACAAAAGCCTTTCGTCTAGATTTCATATCAGACAATTTGATGAATAGTTGCCTAAAGGGCAACATATTTATAAGTTTTAAGTCTCTCCTGCAACACAAACTGTCCTGATTTATCCCTGTGATAAAGGCAGTTCTGAGAGCTACTTTACGGTATTTATTATTTTACAGAGGGGGAAAAATGTTGATTCAGCCCTCAGTCTGCCACTGCTGGAGTTATAAATGCTGGTGAAGGACCAATGTTGATGTCTATAAATATTAATCTCTTTGGTGTAAGTTCTGGACACCCCTCCTCATTTTTTTCCAGAACACACCCCACACCCTACATACACACTCATACTGAACACACCCCACACCCTACATACACACTCTTCCTGAAGTCTATAGGATTTGCTGTTTTTGGTTAAAATCTTAAAAAAAAAAATGGAGAAACTGCCTCTTTCTTATTACAGATCAGGTAGCCGGTGGCTCAGCAAACCTCAAGTCAGGGCATACTAAAAGAGAAAACTCTCTAGATGACATGCCCCAGCCACTTGAGAATCAAGAATTCTTACCTGTGTATGCACTACCTACCTTCAATTTTACAATCACGACTTCAAAAATATACATATTTATTCACTGTGGTGCTGGAGACTGAAGCCAAGGCTCCACAATGTGCATCACATGTGCTGTGCCCCGAGTAACATCCTTGGTCTTGAATAAAAACGTTGATAATGGAATATGCTCTTAAAGTATTAAGCTCATTGACTTAAATTATCTTTTTACCTTGGATTTTTGAGGTCAAGACAACACTGTACTTTCCCTAAAATTCAGTTCATTCCATTTATGGCAGTTAATAAATCATTTTAGGGGGTACACCTCGAGACACTGCTTACCTCAGCTAACTGTGAGCCACTGGGAGTTTCTTCATTAGCAGGAAGGAAAAACATCTGAAGGCAACCACCAGATTGTGTTTGTCTACAGTGTCAAAGTGAACTGCTCATTAGCAGTGGTGAGAAACATTCTAGTCACCAAAGGGTATTCAGTCAACCCGGGGAGGGATGGAGGGCTAGGAGCCAACATGTTAATTCACTCTCCTGAGTGAAACTCCAGTGACAGGCCCTTCCATCTCACCTCATTGGGTTAGAGATGGATACCATCCTAGGAAGGAAGGGTCCTGGATACATCATTAGGAGTCAATGCTAAGTAGCTAAACTGAGTTCTGCATATAAGATCTAGATACGGTCAGCCATGGTTCTGTACTGCTGTGTAGTATTTTAAAGGCTGCTGCATATCACTGGATTATCGGAGGTGAGCAGACGGTATATCCCTTTCTAGTCCGAGAAGTACTTTCAGAGGCAGACTCTCAGGGGATTCTCTATAACATGAAGAATTCTTTTAGGGCAGTTTTGAGGAGTTTCGCTGCTACCATTCTTGGCTAATTTTGAAAAATGCTTGGTATACACATTCCATGTGCTGGTTAGACTGGCTGCCAAAGAACCACTGAGATGTGGTATTCCATGTGGATATGCATCTTTAATTAGTCTCAATAGATTCTGTATGTATTCAACATTAATCTATACCACCTGTCGCAGCCTAAAAGCATGAAAATGCTTCTTCCTAGACGCTCTTCCACAGAAAATGACTCCGTGCCTTCCTCCAATAAATTCTGAGGGCCTTCTGAAAGGTCTTAAATGTTAGTTTAACATCATCCTCACACACTGGGTCGTTATAGATTTTTAAAAAGAAACTTGCAGTGACTATGGCTGCGTGATTTTGTTAAAGGCGATAGAAAGCAGTTCACAGATGCATTATTAAAACCCCGACCTGAGATACAAGCTGGAGGCTCCCACCAGCATTTTAATTATAAGTCTGTGCACTCCTCACATCTCTCATACCTCAAAACCCACGGATTAGATCTGGCTGCAGTGTTTCTTCAAATTTTGAAACCCAGCTCAGGTGTCAGATAACTACCTACCCCTGTTTGTGTGCTTACTATGATAAACAGATTCCCCACTTCCCCTCCCTACTCTTTTCTTCCATACCAATGCTACCTTGGCTTTTGGATTTGGTCAGGTGTCCACAATTTGGTCGTATTTTAAAAGACTCACTTAGAAGTAAGAGGCAGAGTGTAGCGGAGTTGCGCAGAATCAAGCCTGGGGCCCTTAGATTGATCACCAGCAATACCTCCCCACCCCTCAAAGGCAAAGAACCAAAACCAGGAGTCTGGTGTGATGGTGCAGAGCTGCCGCTAGCAGCAGGGGGGCAAGAGCAGGAGGATCAGAGCTTGGAGGCTAGCCTGAAGTGAGACCATGTCTCAAAACAAGTCACTTAATATTTCTCATGTGAATTTATAATGCCACAGGTTATCCTAAAAAACAAACCCCCAAACCAAACACACTATTAACCCTGAAAAATTCAGCAAATGCTGCTTCCTAATGTCAATGTGAAAAAGAGAGAGCCCATGATGCTGACAGGTATTCAGTAAGAGTTTTGTGAAACGCTGAGACAGAAAATATGAACATTCCTTCAAGTCCCATAGAAGAAACTAATTAGAGTTAGTTTTCTCTCCTTTCTTTCTTAAGAAATTTGATCATTCTTTCATTTATGGGCATTTTGTGTACACATATACACATGTAACACCTGTTTATAGTGACCTTGGAGGCCAGAAAAGTATGTAGGGTCTCCTGGGACTAAAGTTACACAGGCAGCTCTGAACTGCTCTGTGGGTACTGGGACTTGAACCCAGGTCCTCAGCAAGAGCAACCAATGCTCTTACACAGAGCTGTTTTTCTCTAGGAAGTTATCTAATGGACCATTTCTACACCACATACCAGAATATCCAGAATATAAAACCAAAAAAAAAAAAAAAAAAGCAAAATAAAACCAAGCTTGCCTACAGTCAATGGATGAGAATGTCACTGCTGCCTCGACAGTCTGCCTACACTGTGGTGGTGGTTTATCATCTGGCTATCACACTGAATTCAGAAACATCTCTTAAATGTTCCTCATTAACTGAACACATTACTCAATTCTCTGCTAAATTTCAAAAAAGCTCTTTTAACTAGAAATGAGAAACAAGAAGCCAACCTGGATATCAGTTTGATAATTAAACGGGTTCGACAGCGTTTCAAAGACAGAGGGAAAACGAAACTCACTGATCTTTGCTACTGAAAGCATTGTGATTTTTTATCACGTATTTAACCAAAGAACTAGATACCTTAAATGCTGGTTACAAAAAATAAATTGTGTTTGGTTTTTAATTAAGTCTTTATCTTTGTGTAAAAAAAAAAAATTTAAAAACTCGGGCCTGGGGGTTTAGATTGTCATTTTACACAAAAGTAAATGGTAAATGCCTTTCTACACGCAAAGCCATTAGATATAATTATGCAAGAAGTAAATCGTGTATCACACTAGAAATGTCATTTGGTTTTACAGTTACAAACTCATCAACATTTATCAAAAAAACATCGCCTGGAGAAAGAATGAGATGGCTGTGGCTTGTGACAAATTCAATACCATCTTTGAAATGAATGAAAAGGACCGTCACCATAAACACACTGGTGTGGTAGTGGGGTGGTCTAGAGGCTCATACCCATGTAGTAGAAGGCATCCTCTCTTCTAGAAAAGGACCCAGCTACAGAACATTTCGGTGGGGCTTCAAGGTCTGTTTTTCTTCCCCATACCTCCAACCCCATGCTTTTAAACACCAACATAAGGTGTGCATAATTCCAGCCAACTTCTGCAGAGAGAGAGGACTGTGTGAATTCATCTAGATGAGCTTTAGGGTTGGATTTCAATTGCTTATTCAGCCACAGCCTTGGTGCTTCTTGGTAATCTCTTAATGGAGTTCTGTTCCAATGGAAACCCAGGGACTATTCCTGCCAGGTTCCCGTTAGACAACGGGGGCTTGTTTCGTATTTCTTGCTCTGAGTCACAGAACAGCGCAGGTGCTTAAGCACGAGCACCAGGCTCTGCCAGCACACTGTGTTAACAGCTCTCCTTTCTGAGTGCCGTTTCACTACCCACATCAATCTGGTAGTTATCGCCCAGGGAGATTTGTCCCTTGAAAAACAAAATGGCTAGGCTTAAAAAGTCCCTGTCTTTCCTTGTCCCCATTTCTGCCTCACACAGCTTGTTAATATACAATTTTGACAATGGTCCAGGGCAATAATGCCATTGGCAATGTGTCTATCGTTGGAGCCTCTCCTGTCCTTTGTAGCATCTACACATTGAGAGAGTTAAAGACAACAAACAGCAGCACCCCCAAAAATCTGAAAGTATAGCAACTATCTCCTGAACGGGCTGCAGAGGGCAGAGCCACCAGAGCCAATTTCACTTTATGCAATCCCTATGTTAGTAATGACCTCATTATACCTTTCTTTGGATGCTTGAAGCATCTATAAACACCAGAATTAGGTGGGGACGCTGCCCAGGGACCCAACAATTGCACTGAAGTGCAGAGCTGGTGTGTATCTCCAGATCTGACCTGGTTTCACTACAAACAGCCCTCCCTTGGTCTCTGTCTTGACTGTCTCTTGCATCCCGGCTCTTCTCCAAAACTCTTTGCCAGAAATTTGACTCCAGACCCTTTGCCCCTGTAAGCCTTTCCAGCTGAAGTAAGTTTTTCCCTTCAGCTAATGTTACATTTCAACCATTATAAATGGTTGTCTGCCATTTTCTTAACTAGCTCAAGAGAAAACTACAAAGGAAAACCTGGTTGGTCAGTCCCACCAGTCACTTCCATGTGGCATCACTGCCCAGAACCAGCAGCACTGATGACACCATGTTGTACCTTCAGGTCCCCATGGATAGAGTATACTCACCTCCATGTACATTGCAAATAAGCCCTCCCACACTTCTTGCTTCCCCCTTGCTGCCTGCCCAATTCCAACTCATTTTCCAGATCCTAGTTTAGCTATTCTTTGCTGAGAGGGCCTTACCTGACTCCATTCTCTCTAGAGAGACCCAGACACAGCAAGCTTTCCTCCCCGTCTGAGGACAGAGATGCTTTACGATGTGACCTTAGGAAACACTGCCTCACTATGTCCCATGTACAGCATAAAGAGAAAACTTCACTGTCAAGGAAATGCATACTGCATATAAGACTGAAGATAAAAGGTGTATACAGCTCTTTGATAACAAAGGGCGATATGAATTCGACATATATAATTTTCTCTTTGATCTCACCCTTGTATCTGCAAGTAACTTGTTTGAGAACACGGGAAGTGCAGCCGAACTAAGGATGTTCTGCAGGAAGGAGGGAGTGGGCATACATTCACTTAAAGGTTTGTTTTAACTATTCCAAGAGGACGCAGTGAGCCTTAATAGGGAGACAAATCAGAACGCATTAGAGGATAATCGCATACTTGCTACTTAAGGGTCCACATTACTTGTTTTCACTAACAGATCTATTTTTTTCTTTAAATTCAAGCTGATGCCATTAGCAGCAATTTCCAATTGAACAGTCTCTTCAAATAGCCACAGAGCACCCAGAAAACAGCAGAGGAGAGTGTCGCCCGCAACCAGTTAGTGGCAGTTCAGTCATCACCCTTACTTGTGTTTCATTTCAAGCTTGCCAAGTCATAGCTTTGGAAGGAGGGAGAGAAAAAGGAAGGTTATTTAAACTTGATGTATCTTATTATTACCCGTTGTTAAAACATGAAGCTGTTTTACCATTTCAGAGGAGGTGGGCAGTGAATATTTAATGCCCAGGCTAGCTTTCGCGAGTTCCTTACAAAATGACTATTTTAAATGACTATGAATTATATTTGTTACCTACACTCTGGCATTTAATTTCTACTGGCAAGGCATTTGCGTTTGTGCTTAAAAAGCGACTCGGTAGCATCTATGAACCAAAGAACTGCTTCAAACAATGGGCACCGGCAGGATTAGGAGGCAAAAAAGCCACACATGTGGGAACTTGTTACAGAGACGGCATATGGGAGATGGAGAAGAAGGAGCTGGGGTTTTGCCATTCCCAAATCCCTCGGTAGAATACATTAGACCAGGGAGATGGAGCCAAGTCAACAGACAAAGCTAAGAAGACAGAGGGGCAAACAGACACAAGAATATGTGCATATCTGCTCGCAATGACACAGGAAATGTACAGAAAGTTGCACACACCTGTCATGATGAGGGGGTATCAACATCTGGAGGGCAAGAACTGTCTTTTCCATTTAAGGGTGTTTATTTTTTTTACATATGTAGAAACCCACACACTGCACTTCTGCTAGCAAGAGCATTTCTTGGACAATTAATTGTTGATCAGAATGTGCCCAAACAGTCTGTGGGTATTAATGACCTATTTCTAGCTATTTCTATTCATTTGACTTGCATCTTTCTCTACACAAGGCCAACACTCTGATTCTTAATACCTGAAAACCCCTCTCCTCCTGTCCTCACACTGTCATCCGTTCCATTTTGTTTTGTTTTCTTTTTTTTTTCTTTCCCAGCACCAAGCATCCCACTAGCTCTGCAGATCCAGACAAAGCAAAGTCGATCTGTGCAGAACACTAATAAAGACCACATTTTCTCAACGAGATTGCATGCAGTAAATTGCCAGCCTGAGGGCAAAGTACAGAATAGGGGAGGCTTGTCAGCAAGGGAACATCTCACAGTTGGTAGCCAATAGCCAGCTTGAGTAGACAGGGACATATTGCTGACTAGCAATTCAATGTCCCACCATAAGATCTGCTGCAGAGACATCTTTTGCCCTGTTAAGTTTCTGTTTTGATTCACCTGTTGGGATCATTATGTAGAACTGACTGACATCCCAAAGCTTGCAATCAGCCACGCAGTTCGAATGCTGTTACTGAGACTTGAAAGCCAGGGCCTGACAAGACACACTGGGCTTAGAGCTCCTTGAAGCATGTGCTAAAGAGAAAGGCATGCTTTCTCCCTTAATTTGATAAGAAAAGAATCTTCAGAAAACTAACTCTACTACTAGGACTGCTCACAGTAGTGCTATAGTCTGCTAAAAGTGGGGTGACTAGTCTCCAGAGGACTTAAGAAGAAGCATACCCTGACTAGCCAGGATCGCTTCATTTTATACTGTTTGGAGCCAGAGTGTGGTTACCAAAGTCAAACTGGGAAAGGGAGTGACTAAGAGTCCCCTCTGTACCCCAAGAACCCGCCCTCTATATCCCGTAAGTTCCTGCTCCAAATAGGTTTCAGCTATCACGCCTGGCTCACAAGAGTTTCTACAGTGGGGAGAGTACAGAAGCTGGACTATTCTTTGTCAAAGTCACCATCATGTTATTACACTGAACGCTGAAAACACCAACTAAGCCATGTTGCTTTCCTTCCATGACCTCCGAGGATGCGCTTCTGTCACCAGTGTCGCTGCTGCCATTCTTGCAGTGCCCCCCCACCCCCGCATCTCTATCTGCTCAGCGATTCTCACTCCTTCCCAGCCACATTCTCGAGCCCCTAGTTCATGGCTGCCCATCTCTATAATGAATTCCGTCTCTCCTAGACCCTGTGGGTGGCCATAAAGCCATGTCTGATGATGTTGTACAGACATGCTCTCTTCTACCTCTTCAATTCTATGTGCACTGCTATAAACGAAAACGATAACAAAAGGAAGGGTGGCTGTCACATGATCTAACATAAGCGGAACTGTGTAAAGGACTTAAACAGTAATCATCATATCGGAGACACTCAGTAGGTGTTAGCTATAATTCATACTGGTCATGACTTATTATAATTATATAAAGTAGACATAAACAGGCTTAAAAAGAAGCCAAGCTTGTCCACTAGCTAGTTAGGATTTCACAGGGCAAATGACAAAGGTAAACTACATCTAAGTTTACATCTTAGGACAAGATATGATACAGATTACATGAATGCCTATGATGAAGTAGGAGATGCTAGGATGAGAGAGAGGCTCGAATGGTGGGCTAAGAAAAAGGCTTCATTCTGTAGATGCTGAAAAATGAACGTGGAGGAACAAGGCAGAGAGACATCATGTGCAACCTAACTACATACCAAGGACTACATGACACGGGATGCTAACATGTATCTGTGTTTTTGACAGGATGGAGAGGAGAGTGGAGTGACTAGCTGGGAAGCTACTGGACATGGTAGACAGAAAAGGCTATGCCCTAATACAAAGGCAGTTGATACAGCCTGGTGGATAGTCAAATGGTGGAGAGGCGCTGGAATGAAGACAAACATCCAGACTGAGTCTGGAGGGCCAGGCTTTGCTGATGAAGGAAGTGGGCTGGGATGGTAGGTGATACATACATCCCCTCAGATAGTGTGTGACACTACAGTCAGACCCGAGCTCAAGAGCAAGGAGGTGGCAATTGCTTTTCTTTGTAAAATGATAAGCAGCTAAGAAAGAATGCAGGAGGTTTTGTACCAGAAATTCTGGATTAAAAGAGTCAAATATTGGCTCATTTTATCACAACTTATAGCAAACAATGGAACTTTTCATATTCTTCCTAAAAGAAAGATTTCCTTTTATTATGTAATGGTTTGAAAAAGAATGGGCCCCCAGGGGCTCTTATATTTGAATGTATCTGTCATCAAGGAGAAGGATTAGGAGGTGTGGCCTTGTTGGTGTAGGTGTGGCTTTGTTAGAGAAAGTATTAGGGTAGGCTTTGAGGTTTTAAAAGCCCAATCCAGGCCCAGCATCCTTCTCTCTTCTTTCTGCCTACCAATCTAGATGTAGACTCTCAGCTACTGTGCCAGCACCATGTCTGCCTATGTGCTGGCATGCTCCCATCCTGATGATGGACTAAACCTCTGAAACTGTAAAAAAAAAAAAAAAAAAAAAAATTCCATTCAAATGCTTTCTTTTATAAGAGTTGTCTTGATTGTGGCATCTTTTCACAACAATAGAACAACGACTGAGACAAAAGGGAAAAAAAAAACCATACAATATATTTTGACATTGTTTCTCCCTCCCTTAACCCTCTCCAGGTCCCACCTCCCTACCTATCCAACTTTATGTCCTTTTCCTCCACCAAAGAGAAACACTTAAGGATCAGTGGAACTTATGGTTCTCCAGCATTTATTGTGCAGCCCAGATGAGTAAGGAAATAATTCTCCTACGGTAACCAATATCCAAACGATAGCCCTTAGCAAGGATATAAGTGGGGCGGAGCCAACTCATGAAAACACATGTAATTTTCTCACACGTATTCCAATATATTAAGTACACATTTTGCCATGGGCATCGTATTCAGCTTAATTAGAACAATATTCCTTTCTGCATCTGAAATATTTAGTTCCTACCAAGCTCTCATGTGGCATTGTACCCGAGAATGAGCATGTGACTTACATACTGCATGGCTGCACAAAACTAACCTCCTCTTCATGAAGGGACAAGGGACTTGGCTGCACTGCATGAAGCCACTGGACCTAATCCAGTTAACTTTAGGTCTGGGTTAGCAACACAATTGCTATCCAGGGTGGGTGGCCTAGGTTGCTTCTGCCTTCAAGGTGTCAAAGGGATAGTGGGTACAGGCAAGTCACACACATCAGGAATATGGCAACAAATAGGCCACTTTTTCTGAGATTCTGTGCAGGTGGTCACCCACCCTCCTCACACTGCTTGGGGAGTAGACATTAACATGACAACAAAATGGAATGTCCTTTTTCAGTAAAATGGAATCCGGGCTGTCTTCTCCCAAGAAGGATTATAAAAATATGATTTTTATTGCTTGCATCTTTGAAGAGCTTTATTTGAAACAGGGAAGAAAACTGCTAGAATTTATATATAACCCAACTACTGGAAGAGAAGGAAAGGAAAAAGAAACGGGGAGTTAATCATCAGTCCTAAAGAACAAACTTTACTCTGATGCGGAATATAGTCCCTGTAGGCACAAGAGACGAAAAAAGTAGACCAGGCTTAATACTCAGACACTCATTCATATTGTGTACATATCAAAGCAGGCTTCACATAGCCTCCACAGCTCAGATCCTCATAGGTCGGCACTGCATCATTTCTATCCCAACTAAAGGAGGCAGCCTGTTCTGAGTGGGTAGCACACTGTGACCAGGCTGGCAGGCAGGAAGGTGTCAAGAAGGGATATTTTCTAGCAAGATGTGGCTTTATCAAGGAGCTTATTTACCTAGGAATGTGGCCTCCTGGTGATTAATGATGAAGAATTCTACCTTGACAAGTAACTTATCCTTAATGCGTCCTGCTTAAAAACAGGCAGCCAAGAGCCGCGCATCTCCCTAGACAGTTTGTCAATTTCAGCTTCTCTATGGAAGAGAAATAAGAGCTTGCTAATGACAACTGCGGGGGACATGGCCCCTCTGGCCTTGACCTGATGTTAGCTATAAATGGATTGGACTCCCAGAGGACTGGGAAAACCCATGCAAATTCAAGGCACGAGGTGTTTCTCTTTCTGGAAAAGGGCAACAGACGTGACAGACAGACAAACAAACAAACAAACAACAAACAAACAATAGGCTATCTACTGATGTGTCATTCTATAGCCACATGCCAGGGAAGGCCTTTGACCAGAGCTGTGACAGGCTATTCTGAAGAGAAGTAAGGTACTTCTTTGGGGGCTGGAGGATGGTTCAGTTGGAAGGCATTTGCTCTGCCAGCATGAGGCCCTGAGTTCAATCCCTAGAATACACATAGGATGGGTGGGCACGGTGTTACTAATAACCTCAGGGCTGGAGCACAGTGGTCAGCATGCATCTCTAATGAGAGAGCCCCAGGCCACATAGCCCATAGCTGTAGCACCAGACAGATAGCTCCTGAGGAAGAAAGCCTCGTGCTAACTTCTAGGACACTCATGCATATCCCTCCGCACAAACATGCACACACACAAACATGACCACAAACATTCACACACACACATTCTGAAGAAAATACATAGTGCTATTTTATCCTTGTGGAGCACAAGAGACAGGAGTTTTGTAGTTACAGTAAAGGCCTAAGAACTCTCAAGAGAAGGAAAATTACAGGAGCACTAATTCATCCGAAAACAAGAGCTTAATTCTAGAGGATAGGTTGCTCTTGGGCTCTGCACTTGAAAAGACCAGCCTCAGAAATGCTATTTTTACATCTTGAAGGGTAATAGTTTTATTTTTGTTTTTTATTTTTTAAATAAAGAAGGACGATGATCGTTTCAAAACAACCCTCAAACCGTTTTTAACCTATTTCCTAGCATAAAAATTATGCTCAAAGTTGTTGAGCATTTGAAAATTTACCCGGCTTAAGATTCCTAATGGGCACTGCCAGTTTCATCTGCCAAAGAATGAAGCTTCTTCTTCAAGAAAATCATTTCGTTTCACAAGGGTTTTAAAAAAGTATGGTAGAAAAAAGATGGATGTTGGGGTGCAGGGCAAACATTCAGTACAAGGTGCGCCCTAAGTGGGAAGACGTGAGCTTGTCTCCAGCTGCAGCAGCTTACGGTGCAGCAAAGCCTATTTCCTCACACAGAAGAGAATGGACTTTTCCGCTAAGCAACTGATGTACAGAAGGTAAGTTCAAAGTCATGATGCTGTATTGAACAGCAAACCAAGGAGACAAAATGCCGTGTCGCTGCTGCTTAATCGTGATGTTACCTACCTGGTTCGTTTTTAAGGTCTACTTCTATTTACAAAAGCCTCGACTAGTTTTATGAAAGTGAGTCATGTGTCAAAGTCACCCACCTTGGAGCTCTACTGAGTCCATTCAGTTTATCTGGACTCAGCAAGTATTCTCCATCATCAACCGAATCCTTATCTTTATTGTAGACTTTAATAAAAAGTCATAATTTTCTAGGAAGTATTTCCAATTAGCAGGAACTAACGAGTGAAGTGATAGCTTACATAGATTTTTCTCATATTATCGTCCCAGGAGCCTTACAGGGCATTGACTAACTTATTTTACAGATGAGGAAACTGAAAAGTTGGCAACCTGTCGTAGGCAGGGTTCAAACAAAGGTTGATCTACACAATGGCTTTAGCCCCTCACCTCTGAGATAGGATCTCATAAAGGTAATTCCTAGTGTGTGGTGACCCACATACATGAGTATGAGAAAATGAGAAAGGGCAGACCTCAGTATTCAAACACAAATCACAATACAAGAAAGAGGCACCTCAACTTTGAGGACACCATAGTTAACCACGTAGGTTAACCACCAGCACTGCTTTCTAACTATAATGGCATAGAAAACCAGCCAAGGCTGCCAAGGCTGTGCTCCTCCACTCATTTCAAGGAAAATGTTGATAATTTTCCCTCTGGGGAGCAGAGAAGGGAGAAGCAGTGCCTCTCCTAAAGTATTACTCTAGGTGACAGATGACCAAGATATTCCTCATGCAATCTATGCCTGGGCTTTCAGCTAGCACAACTTCAGATGCCAATGTCCTACACAGATGAGGAGTACCAAGATCAGAAAGGTCATGAGGAAGAAGACAGGTACTTAACAATTATTCTGTATATAAGAATAGTCTGTGTATAAGAATGAATATGTTGAAATTAAGATGGAAAGATGAACTGCATGGGGTTAAGGAAGACTACAGGGCTTATAGTAAGAGGGTCTTCTGACTAGCTAAGAAATTACTGCCCTCTAATGCACACCAGGCAAACGGCCCCATGAATCCATCTCTTGCCTCTCTGTGGACTGAATTACACTCTACACGATATACTAAAGACAGCCATGAATGGCTTTTATAGCTTTGATGAATGGCGTTTTAGTTTAGGTTGCATTAGGAGAACAAAACAAGTCGTCGTGAATCATAACGTTTTATGGGTCTGCTGCTTCATATAGTTCTCTGAAATTAAGCCTCTAAATTATACTCTGCCCTCATTAGGACAGCAGACCAGAGAGAAGAAAGCAGGACAGGTTCACGCAAAGGAGAAGATGGTAGATGTGAGCCTGGAGAATCTGACTCTAACTGGGGGAAACCGATGGGGGCCTAGAGAACCAAGGACAGGGCACAGGCAGAGTTGGCTGACTGTTCAGGAGTGGAGGGCCAGAGGATAGCACCTACCAGTAGCTAGACCCATAAGCCGGGGTAATAGGCCAGCTTTATGGATGATATCTAAGGAACAGAGAGATGAAACTATCCATCTGCAAAGACAAGAGAAAAAATTGGGTGGTTGGGGGGAGGTGCACTGGGAGTAACTTAGATTGTATTTCTAGAGTATTTACTATCCATTGAGGGCTGAGTAACATCACAGAGCTTATATCCCCAAGTCCCCAGAGTCTTTTGAGGGTACAAGCCACGACTATTATCCTTCAGTTCATTGTCTTAGGGCCCAGTTCCCAATGCACATCTACCGACCTGGACTGAAGGCAATGGGAGAGTGAAGGGGGCTACATCTTGGTTAAGTTTCCAAAGGTCAAGAAGTTGCTGAGATGGAAAAGTCTTCCACCATGCAAAGCTACCAGTCTGGAGGGTGACAGGCACAGCTAGCCACACGCATGTCGAAGAGCAGGAAGGAGCAGTAAAGTAGACATAAATGGTCAGAGTATTTACAGTTAGACGACTTTCTGCTCCTAGAAATGGGTCAACGGTGGAAGGGCCAAGAGATGACTCATTATTAACAATAGGAACCAACGTGAGTCATTTAAATACCACTGACTGACAATGTTGCCAGTTATGGAGAAGTAATTTCTACACAAAAGTAATTTCTACGCAGCAAAAGAGGGGACAATTGTCTGACCAACTGGCTGAATACTGCTCCCTCTCTCCATCTTTCAACGGATGTTAATGTCAGTTTCCCTCCTCCAGTTTCCCAATTATTTAAAGGTTAGAGTCAGTCAAACAAGGCTTGTTTAAACATAAAGGAAAACAGAGAAAAAAAAGAGAAAAGAAAAGAAACCAACCCAACAACAATAAAACACAGTCACAAAAGTTGAGGCTTTTGTTACTAAGTGCAATCCAAATGTTCAGTTTCTCTTTTTGCATTTTCTTCTGTCACTCCTGCCCCAGTATCTCATAAATGCAGTCATTGTGATGAATTAAAAAAAAAAAAGAAAGAAAGAAAGAAAAGATTTTTCTTCTAACACTCAAAAGGCATGGTTTACGTTGTACATTAAAGTTGAAGGTCTATATTACTTTGTGCCTCAGTACTGTTCTGATTTATTTTTAAAGGCGTTTAATCAATAACTAATGTTCTCCTATTTTAATATGTCTAAGTGGTTAACCCAGGATTTTCTAAGTTCATTTCTATTAAATGGAATGACCAAAGTCTTTGCTTCCTAGTTCAATGGACTCTGTCCAAGAACGCCAAGAAAGACAAAGAATCCAAGCAATTGGGTGGATCAGTCCAATGAAGCGTTCACCCTGGCCCCTGACAGCTCAATCTCAATGCTTCCTGACAGGATGAAGGATTGCTAATTTCTCGTGCTCTCACTGGTGGTTCTTAAATGCTCACCAATGAACCAAATGTTGATCAGTCAATGCCAAGGCATCCGAAACCAAAGTGCCAACCCCCTGATTTATGCAGTCCAGAGGCTCAGGAGAGTATCATCTTACCTTGTGGGTTTACCATCAGATCAAACACCATGGAACTCACTGTAATTTACAGCAAAGGCTATTGTGAATGCAATTTATAATGTTAAAGGTGAGAAAGCAGCATCATATATAACACATAACACATGTTGTACCACCTGACTCTTAGGGATTGTCTGACACACGTGGGATGCTTAGTTGCTATGTCCTCATTGACAACCCAGTGAGGTGGCAGTATTCCTACCCTCATTTTATGGGGGAAGAAACTGAAGCAATGAGTTTACCAGCTGATTTAATGTCAGCTAGAGGTGACAGGAGACTTCTGAGGTCACTGATAGGGAGCTACAAGCATAACGTCTGTGATGGCTGGGGGATAGAAGACATAACTTTGGATGGAAATAGGAGGAAGAACTTCACTCACTAAGTGACTTGCATGTTTCCACGTAATTTTATCGGGGAAGAAAGGAAGGAAGGAAGGAAGGAAGGAAGGAAGGAAGGAAGGAAGGAAGGAAGGAAGGAAGGACCAAAACTATGAAGTGGGGTTAGTAGTCTCATCTTTTAATTGACAAGGAAGCAAAGAGAAATCAAATAATTCATCCAAGAGCACAGCATGTAGGTTGACGGGGAAGCCCCTCCCTCTGGATCTCTGCAAGTCTCTAGTCACCTGCATTCAGCAGTGATGGGTTTGTGTTGCTCATTAGGGCACCTAAAACTCAGCTCCAAACTGAAGTCTTGGCACCCAACATTTCCTCTGATGTAGTGACTGGACAGGTGCTGGTTCATGTCTCTTGGCCTCAGTATTTTTTATCTATAAGGTTATCATAGAAACCACTCTAGTAAGGAGAAAAGAGACAATTTACAAAAGAGTAGCACATGTGATCTCTAAAATCAGAGACTCAGGTCAACTGTAAGAGCATCAGGAAAAACTAAAACTAAAAGCAGAATGACAAGCAAGAAACCATGAGCCACCCCATGGCTCCACTACCTATCCCCATGTCTCCACTAGCTGGGCCCACATCTCCTCTAGCTGCCCCCATGACTCCACTAGCTGTCCCCATGTCTCCACTAGCTGTCCCCACATCTTCAGTTGGCCTTCTGACATTTGGGATATGCATAACAAGCTTAATTTTCTTTATAACTAAACTTAAATCTGTCACTAGACTGCTAAAAAGTTTATTTTGCAAGTAGACAAGTTTGCCTATTTAATGTACTATACAGTCACCAAGAGCTAACACAGGGCTGTATTATAATCTTTTCCTGCAGACCAACACCTCCACGGCTCCATAACAAACAGAATTCTACTTTCTTTAGGTCATTAAACATCTATAGCCATTTGCCAAGGCCAGGAGTGTTCAGCTTATACTCAATACCCAACATTATATGCATTTTTAAAATAATTTAAGCATGGCGACCCAACTACTAAGAAAACTATGAAGCAAGACTGTCATTACCAAGCTCAAAAGATGACAGTGTGGACTTTGGTCCAATGTCCATGTCACTTCAGATGTCAATTCAAAGCCAGTGGTGGCTGTGTGGAATTCCTGAGACAAAAGAACAGTGGGGCACAACGAGCATTCCAGTCAGTCCAAGTCACTGCGATCTGATGGCACTGGTCTTCGGAAAACTACCTTCACAATTAAGCAACAAATTTCCCATCAGCTTTGTTGGACTTTCCGACTCCTAGACAGAGACGGAAGGAGAGCAGGGTGTCAGGGAGGCTGCTGTCCCTCCTGTCACATCACCACTGATGAAGGAACCCTGGAAGGAACCAGGGAGGGTCCATTTAAGAGACAACAGAACCTTTCAGAGGAAGTATATCCTCTAATTGAAAAGCAGCTCTAAGCTGCTATTTTTAGACCCCCAAATGCTGAATCATTCTTCAAACAATTTTCACAAGATCAATAAAAGACAAGTAGTTCTCTCCCAGACCCCTTCTCCTAATCGTTGCCTCTCTGAAACACTGTCTTGCCTTTTGGCTCCTAGTTAAGACTGAAGACCAAACTGCCAATGAGAGGCAGCAATGGTGTGCTGGCTCAGTCAAGAATGGCGTGCCACAAAGGGAGGAGCTGGAATCTTGAAGCAAAACTTTTCTTCTTGAGATTATATGTTGGACTTCCAACTCAGAAAACAAGGAAATGGGAGGCTGGGGATGGGAATGTAATCCTGGCTCCTCAAAGACCAGCATCACTAGTTCTTCCTGTTCTAATGAAAGATACAGCAGACAGAAGGACGGGAGGGGAAGAAGACAGGACAGGAAAAAGGATGAGAGGAAAAAAAGAAAGGCAAGCTCAGGTGGGATGGGCTCGTTTATACTTGATCTTAGGCAAATGGCTGGGAAATGATGGAAGGTACCCAGTTTAAATTTAGGAAAACAAATAACAAAAGGGCAAAGGTCAGAAAACTGGGACAGTCCTATGAGATTGGTACGACATTGGTCCCAGAGACAGAGCACGCTTTATCCAGCCAGGGAGAAATGGCAAACCCAGTGCAGCATAGACAACTCAAGCATCCAGTGGGCAGCAAACCAGCAGCTGGAAGAATGGTGAGGTACACTATGAAGATGGGGGTGCTCTCTACGGAGAGGCCACTGGGAATGACACAGTGCTCTAAGAGCCAAATCCCAACTATTGCTTCAAGAGGAACAGTGAACCAGATCACCAGAATGGCTAATCTAATCATTCCTCCGCATAAAGACGGCCTATCCAGTCCTTACCAATGGCCCAAGACCTACCTCACTCACCAGAATGGCTAATCTAATCATTCTTCCGCATAAAGACAGGGCCTATCCAGTCCTTACCAATGGTCCAAGACCTACCTCACTCACCAGAATGGCTAATCTAATCATTCCTCCACATAAAAACAGGGCCTATCCAGTCCTTACCAATGGTCCAAGACCTACCTCACTGGGTACTCGTCAGGGTCACGGAAATAAGACCATAATCAAGTCCAAGTCCTGGTTCCGAGAATTTACATTCCAGAAATGGGAATCAACTGTAAAGTAACTGTGACAATATATACCATGTTAGCTTTGAAAAGCACTGCAGGTCAATGGGAGATGGGAGGGCATGGGCAGGCTGGTAGTTCCCCCAGGGCAGTCGGCAAGCGTGTGTGAGGACACGGTATCCTGGTAGAGCTGAAAGACTGGACTGAGGCAGTCAAATGGACAGCTGGGAGGAAGTGTGCTTCATTCTAGGTAAATGAGCAATAAAACAAGGGCCCAACAGGAAGAATGAGTTTGGTGTGTGCCAGAACAGCAAGGAAGCCAGCAACAGCCACGGCGAGAGATGCTGCCAGGGAGAGACTGGCTCAGCATCTAGGAACTCACAGGTGGAGCGAGATGAACTAATTCCCCCTCTAGAACACTGGGAGGCGGGAGAGAAAAACAACCGTGTTTTATGGTAAGCTTTCAAATAAACTCCTGTAAGTCTCTTCTATGTCAAGACTTTTACGACTGCATATTTTATGTAATCCACAGCCACCAATCTGTTTCTATAAAAGCCATGTGTTTAAACTAGTTTACAATGAAGAAGACACATGAACGACAGAGAGGACAAAAGCGCTGGACTAGCAGAGCCTAGGGTCCTCCCGTGAGTTTCCTTTGTTTCTCCACTTCTTCCTATCTCTAAGAAAGTCAAGTACCGATTTTTCCTGACTCCTGTAGAGTTCAGGCATGCCTATGTCTTGGCACTTACAAGGCTTTGCTGTCACTGTCTGACCTTTGTCTCTTACACTAGCTATATAATTTAGTTACTGTCACAGCAATAGCCTCGCAGGGCCTAATAGGTGGCGAGAGTGAATGAAAACTTGGGAATGGCTCACTCTTCCCAGTGTAGATTTCCTTTCTATACCCACAAGAGACTGAATACCCCGACAGCCTAGAGGTCACCTAAATCACAGGTGTCATCCTATGCCCCATCTGGGTAGCCCACGTGACAAGAAGCAGCTTGTTTAAAGCAGCTTTTCTTAAGCCGGGCATGGTGGCTATAATTCCTTGGAGGCTGAGGCAGGAGGATTGCTGCTAATTTCAGGCCAGCATGGACTATATATTGAGACCCTCTTTCAAAACAATCATCCCACGAGATCTTCATACTGCCTGTTGCTAAGGAGAGGTGAGGGAACGTCCACATGTCCAGCGGTGACAAAGAGTCTCCTGTTTGTGTGTAGATGTTCCGGAGTAGAAGTAGGTAACAGAGCCCCCTGGAGCAGGGAAGATATCCTCTACCTGCATAGGGGTACTGACCAAAAGGGTGGCAACAAGACAAGAAGCTACTAAGCCCTTGAGCCACATGTAGCAGGAGATATTTTTGGCTTCACTGAGACCACAAAGTACGTAGTAAGTATCGCAGACTGGCCAGGAGCTGGCACGCCTGCCTCTACTCTAGAATGCCATTACATCCCACTCAGAATGGGGTACTAGTGTGCCCTACCAGCCCTCTACCCAAATGGTATGCAGTCCTGCCTCTGAAATGTGTGTGTGTGTGTGTGTGTGTGTGTGTGTGTGTGTGTGTGTGTGT
>JANHMN010000024.1:7960270-8005747 GCA_030674055.1 Rhabdomys pumilio | reverse complement strand
TGTGTGTGTGTGTGTGTGTGTGTGTGTGTGTGTGTGTGTGTGTGTGTGTGCATGTGCTACATGTGAAAGTCAGAAATCATCCTTCAGGAGTTGGTCTTCTCTTTTCACTAAATGGTATCCTGGGCACTGCACTCAGGTCCAACAGGATGGGAAGCAAGAACTTGAGCCTGTTGAGCCATTTTGCTGACCCAAAGATACCTCAGAAGAGAATGTCTATATGCAGTCTATACAGCAAGCTACTCTGTAATTGGCTTAAAAAAAAAAACAACAATAAACAGCAGCAGCAGAAACAACAACAACAGAAAACAAACTATTTTCAAATTAGAGGAACTTTCTGGCCCCTGGCCCCCGGGGGCTGCTTTTGCAGAGCTGAGCATTCTTGTTCTAGATCACTGCAGGAAGCCTGACAGGGTGAAAGTAACTACTAATGTCTGCTTTTCCTAAACATCTCAAAAAAAAAAAAATTCAGGTGCGCGGTGTGGGAGGGATGAATTTTTTAACCTCATTTGTGATTTTGAGTAGAAAATTGAAAGCTGTACACAGGAAAGACATGAGGGCCTGCTGTACTTGATCAGGGATGCTTTATCAGAGACGAATATCAAACAAGAAACAGAAACCAAAGAGAAGCCCCAATAAACCACCAGAACTTGACAAAATAATAGCTGTGCTGATGGGCTTGTACAGTTGATGGCTGAGAGATAAGGAAAGAAAAGGAGGGACTGGAACAAACGAGACAGATGATGTAATTAGGCAGTGGTGAGGGAGAGGGACCAGGCTTTGTGGCCATGGGAAGTAAGCGATTCAAACATATCTCCAAAGTAAGGCTGAGTTGGAATGCATACATACTGTTAAAAAAAGAAGAAGAAGAAGCTATATTTAAATAGCCAAGCATCAAATTGGGCCCACAGTGGGCTCCGGCTTGTGTTGACTGGCATCCTCTCCTCAGCACACCAAAACATCTCTAAATATAAAGCACAGATCACCTTCGGCGGCTACCTGACATTAACTCCATCCTGCTCCCACCCCTTGTTCTCCTCTGATTGCCTTCAAGATAGTGCAGTGCCCAACATGAAAGGATTACTATAGCAACGCGGGAAGCTCTTTTTATCAGCATGGAGGAGGCTGGGTGGAGTGGCAAAGGAAACCCGGAGCCGAGAGGAAGCAGGAGTGCCCGCTCTCAAACCTTCCTGGAGATCCTTCACTAGAGGAAAATGATTCCAGAAAATGATTAACGCCTGGAGGGGGGTGTTGGGGGGGGGGGGCATTCTAAATGAACATACAGTAATTCTGAATTTTCTTTTTGTGTGATAAGATAAAATCATTGAATTTCTTCCTTCGGAAGCTTTGTAAAAAAGAAAAAGAAAAAAAAAACCCTTTGTGAAAGCAGTATCTTTGGTGTCTCAAAGATAGTCTTTTCATATGAAACAAATTCTGCATTGGGTTCCTCAAAGCATCCACCTGCTTATCAATCTAAAAGCTGCATCTTTAAAGGTCACGAGTGAAGGGAAATCAGATAGACTCATTCTAATTCCCAGCAAACGGGAGCTCATTTCTCACCAATCCACCCTGCAGCGCTCAGCAGTGTGACCTTTCACTCACAAAGAGAACAGCAGATTTGGGGCTCCTGTGCAGGCCTTCCTTCCTCTTCAGGAATTAAATGCAGCTCTGATAGTATCATTACACACTTCCATAATACTCCCCCGATAGGGCCTATAAATTAGTGTGACTTTGCCAAAATGCCCAACTAAATCTCCCTTACTGTTACTTGGGCTTAGAAAGGAGAATTAAATAATTCCACTAAAACACAGTTTAGTATACAGTACTCCGCAGCCAGAGAAAGCCAGGAAAGCCTGACTTTACAGGCAGCAGTGAACAGGGGGGGAAAAAAGTTAAAAATGAATATTTAATTGCATGTTGATACTTTAAAATTTGGCCTGACAAATTCAGCTGGAAACAGAATTCTGAGAGACTGCAGAGTAGCCCCTCTGTGGCAATTCTGAGATTAGAGGTGCCTGGGTGGCATTAGGGAGTGATCTGTATATCAAAAAGCTACAGCAAACAACCAACTGAAAACTGTCACATCTAGGAGTAATGAAGACTACAAGGCCTGTCTTCCATTTGCTTACCCCCCACTGAAGCAACAGCTGGAGGGGTCGGTGACCTGGTGTGGCAGCACAGACACTGGTATCTGAGCAGCCACAGACAACCTTGTTCAAGTGTAAAGTCAAAGAGATTCCAGATACACACAGGCACACCCAGATGGGGAGATTAGCAGATCAGATCCAAGGCCACCATATTTACATTAATTTTACATTCCCATACAAACACATGTAAGATTGTTGGTTCATGTGAGGAGAAGTTAATTTCTGATACCTTAGCAAGTAATGTCAAGCGATCTAATTTAATGTACACTAAGGGTCTCAAGGCTTCTCACTTATATACAAGGAGAAATGATTTTTTAAAAACCTCAAAGCAGTCAATTCTGTGTGCCTCAGTTCCCCTCTCACAAAGGGGGTGGTTGGGGGAAAGGGGGGTGGTGAGACATCCTTAAATGCTCCCAACTGACAATCTCTGGAGGCTGGACGAAATTGGATGTTTACTATATTTTACATTAGTAATGATAAATAATTTGGGGATGACAAAGTTTCCTCTAAAATAATAACACCACAGTGTGACAGACGCTGTTTGGGTGCACTGGACGGACTGGACCTAGGACTTGTCAATCTGTTGACAACTGAGCTTTCTCTCCTATCTTGAAATGGAATTAACATTTATCAGAAATGTTGTTTTCTTTTTGTACATGTTGAATCAATATTGATATTCTAATTTAGGAGACGAGGACGACCCTTGCTATTTGCATATTGTAATAGCCTTCAAAATAATTATGGGATGGATCTTTTGAAGAAAGAAGCCACATGTTTACACTACTTGACTGCCTTTAGAAAAGTAGGCTATATGACATTTACCAAATGCTGCAGCAATTAGCTTTCACTTAAGCTACTGTGAGAAAACAGCATCAAAGAGGGAGAATAGAAACCAACATTTCCAACGACTTCTTCACAGCTAGAAGACTAGAGATGACTCCTCTGCCCTACAGAGCCCCTGTACCTCACAAACAACCAAACTCAATTGGCACTTTGGTTTCTATCTTACCGTTTGACCAAATCCTGAACTATTCATTTGAAGCATACATAAAAAGTGTTATAAATACACAATATGCTGGAGTCATGCGCCTAGGAGATTACTATAGCAGTTTTTTAATGCATCTTTACTTAATAATATTATTGGCTGTGATTTTAGTACAATACTACTTTACCTAAGGGAAGAACTCAGGACTTTTCACACATTGAGTTTGTAACATATAGTCCATTTACTGAAGTCGCAGTTAGATTAACAGGCCTGTGAAAGTATTCACTTAAATAGGTATGTAAGAAAATGAAAACAAAACTATCTTGAGCTCTTTTAGAAGCACAGCACATTGGGAATTTACAATGGTTTCTGGTATCTGCCATGGCTCCACTCAGAGAGGCAGGAGAAAACACCTCCATACTCTGAATAATAACCAGGCCCCTGTGAAACACAGCATCTAGACTCTAGAGGAGAATACCTTGGATCTCTGGGATACCCACCAAAGCTTCCTCACAAGGAACTGGGAGGAAGGAAAGGAGGCCTGGGAGGATCCTGGGAAGTGTAATTAATTGTCTGTCACTTGTATACATTCACAGTATGTCCTCATCTACCCCAAGTCACATCCACAAGTGGCTGAAACCCCCAACTAGGCATGCTCCCTTCACCCCTGCAAGTTTAGCTTTCCCAGACTTCTTCTCATCTCTAGCTAATTCAGGTTTTATGTCTTCTACTCTTCTGCCTCCATCAAGTAAGAGAGCAGAGAGAAGACTCTCAGACAAGTATAAAAACTTGCGAATGATTAAAGAGAGTTATGAAGCTTCTCGCTCCACCTACCTAATAAATGCACTTTGTTTAGAGACATTTTGCCAGATGTTATCAATTGAACAATTAATGGTATACACATCTGATGTATTTCACCCACCCTCCCATCCATACTGAAAAGTAAGTCTCGTCTATTTCCATGTACATCAATGAATGTTTGGCAAGTCCATAACAAAATTCATTCCATCGATCATGTGCCCCTTTTCCTAGTCCCTCCAACACAGTCAAAATGATTATTTTCACGAGTCACGTTTTGCTCTTTGTACATTCTACGCCCTTGGAGGCCATCATATCTAACCCCCCAGAGCATCCGCCGTGCCATACATATCTGGACTGTGCGCTACGTGGCCACTCTATGGCCTGCAGGCTCTCCTCTCTGTAGCCTACACTGCATTTCATTTTGCATCATATCATAGACAAGAGTCTACATCTTCACCCATAGACCTACTACAACCCACATCTGCAGCGTGATTCCTCAGGATGCTTCTACCCAAGTTGAATCAAACTAACTTGCAACTACCATTTTCTGGGCATGGTTTGGGATTTTCTGCTTCCATGCTTTATCTCATGTCACTGAGGAGGAGACTTTCAGCTTTTGTGTTTTTACAGCTGTAAAGCCACTGTGGCCATCCCTAAGCGGAAGCAGGTTTTCTATCCACTGGAGGACCTACTATCTGCCGTGATTCTCATAATCAATTCATTTCCACTAAAGATCTTTTTACAGTGGGTACGGTATCTCACTTTAAAATCACACAGATGGTCCTAAACGTAACAGATTGGTCTTGATAAGTATTTATCAAATGAATTAATGAATAAAATTTGAGTTAAATTCCTGAATTACTACACCCCTCTCGTTGAAAACACAAATCAACTTTGGGCAGAGTGTGACACACCAGCAGTGCAAAGTTCTCCTGGATCGAGTGCCTAATACTTGAATAATCCCACAGTGCACTCGGCTCCTCACCGAGTAGACCGCACTGTGCCGAGTTTGACTTTGAAGAATAAATTAGCACCAGGGCTTCACTGGGTGTGTGATCGAAAATTAACTTCTTATAAAAATGGCTCCGTTCAAATTTATTAGAAAGCACTCTGTTGTTGTTGTTTTGTTTTTTGCTTTGTGGAAAATTTTGTGTTCGCCATGATCGGAAATGGTGGGAGGCAGAGTAGCATGGGCAGAGCTGTCTAGGATCAGAGAGACCCGGATGATGCAATTAAAAGGTGGACAGACAGGTAGACAGATGTTCAGCTGCATGATCAGGAACAAGATTGTATAAAAAGGCTTCTTTGATCATTAGAGAAGCCTCTGTAATGAAGCCCTGGATACCCACTCGGTGTTTGTGGCGGCTCTCATCTCCAGCAGGTGTCTTATAGAGAAAATACCGCAAACACAAACAGATCCACTGCCAGCTAGTCAAAGCTGCTTGGCATTCCTTCCTGTTGATTAAGCCACAAATAAAATCATACGTGTTGTGCTTCTGACACAGGCGGGGTGTACAGTTCCCAATCGTTACAGAATACATCTTTCTGAAATGTTTCAGTATCTGGTGCTCTATTGGGATCAAGAAACTAATTTCTGTTCAATAGTGTATCCTATGTGATCCAGAACATTCCCCAGGGCTACGAACATGACAGTAAGTAAAGCAGCAAGACGGATTTAAATGCCTAACACAGCACAGAATGATACTTTCAGAAAATGCAGGTGTAGTGTGAAGGCAGTAGGCAGGACACTGGGGCTTAAGAATAATTAACTCTTAGTTATTTAGAAGACGGGAGAGGCGCACTAATATGGAGGAGCTAACATAGCAGACCTAAACGACATTCACATTTGACCCTGAAATGCACTGCATGGTCCCTTAGAACTCATGTTGGCTTCTTGTTTCATTTCTGCACAGCTGAAAATGAGATTGGATTCTCAGATCACACACAGGCAGAGGGTACAGTTCATGAATCATTACAGACTCACCAGCAATGGCAGATGTGGGTGCCACACACCAACTGACAAGGCTGGAGGTGCTGGGTAGGGGTTTGTTTGGGAATAAGCCACAAACAAGAGGCTCGGCACAAGTCTCAGCAGTGTCGCTGACACCCTTCTGAACTGGGCATATCAGTGCACGACCTTGTCTTGGGTTCCTCATCTGAGGCACGAAAACAACCCTCACACTTGTTATCTGTCTAGAAGAGTTTTGAGAGAACAGTTATGATGCTGTAAGAAGCAACAGCATGTATGACTCACAGTGGCATGGTTTCTTACAGAACCTGTGGACTGACTCTGGCTCCAGGGTTAGGTTGAGGGGGAAGAGAAAGAACAGAAGGCAGACAGAGAATGAGGAAGAGATCTAGTCATTAGATCCTATTTTAAGGCTTAGGGTAGAGGTGGAGGTCTCAGTAAATCACACTTTTGGAGACATGATCCTTCTGAACCACAATTTCTCCTTTTAGGGTCATCAATGGGCTTGTGAGAGCTTTCAGTGTTGTGCGCTCATGAATCATCAACCTTGTTACAAATGAACGCCACTGCTCAGAAGGACCGGTGTTGGTGGGTCTCTAATGAAGAGATGGAGGAAACACTTGCAGCCACAAGTTGGAAAATCAGCCAAGACACCTCTGTGATTGCAACACTTCTCTACATTTTCTGTTACCGGGGAGTTTCTTCTCAGCACATGCCTTAATTAGTCACCTAGAGCCGTGCGGTCATTGCTAACCACAGTTGTCCACCACACAGAACAAGAGCCAAGTGAGGGGAATGGCTACACTTCTCGCCAACAGTGGCTCTGTCTGCCCTGGATTTCCACAAGCAGCCCCTTTCGCTCTACAACTTGAAATCTCAATATTATAGTTCCATTTGTGATGTCACCCGAACACTATCAGGTCAGACTCTCTCAGAATACTAATATCGAGAAGATGACCATGACATCTGCCTGCTGTAGGTAACAATGACCAGCCATAAAGGTGATCTGAAATTGGCTTCTCTTTCAAGATATCACTAACTCAAATTGCTTTTGTCATAGTTCTTTTCAAAAAAAAAATATTTTCAATTTAGCACTGGAAGGAAACATGAAAGAGTGGGCCTGACTGCCCGTGAAGTTCACTGCAATTCCAGTGCTAAATGTGCAGACTGGGCCGACAAATGGAACACGACAAATGTGTTCTCCCTTATGCCCGAGTATGGTATTTAATACAGTTGAAAATGGTTTATTTTTATCTTTGACAAGACCAGAAATGGCCAATGACTTTATCTGCAGATGGGATATCCTCAAAAATATTATTTTTCTAACCCATAGGAGAATTTTTTTTCAAAGTACACCAGAGGGTAAATAAAAAAAAAAAATGATGAACGCTGTGTATGCATATGTCCCCTGTCAACCACCATTAAAGATTAACCATCAGTGGCTCCTAATCAATTCTAGGAACAGTAGGTAGAAATATATGGGGATGGCAAGTCAGCCCATTTGTGTCCACTCTTATGGAAAAGCCTTGGAACAGTACTCCCTCTCAGTTAGGAGATATTTATAAAGTATATCGCATCTCCAAGTTGGACTGCTTTATTATTTTGAGATTCATTCTCATATTCCTGCAGAAGCTTGCAGTTTGACCTATTTGTCTTAAGGTTGGACTGCATTATCCACTCTTAAGAAGCAGAGGCAAGACAGTGATGGCCTGGAGAATCACCATCAACAGTGTAATCAGTCTCTTTGATAGAGGTGACACAGAGCACTGACACCTCAGCCGCCATCTTCCTTTAGGATGGCTTTCTCATTCACTGGAAGACAGAAGGAGAGACCTCTGCCTTGAATTTTCAATGTTTAAAACTCAGAGAAATACCTTATTCGGTTCAATGCTCAGACATTAATGAGGTGAATTCAAGGAATCTAAATCACAAAGGGGTGGGGACTTTGTGGTAATCTTTCCATTAAAGCATCCAATATTCCTTCCTGATTGAAAGCTGACTTTAGATTCACGACTCTAAATGTATTATAACAAGCAAATGCAACTGACTCGTCTAGTTGATCCAAACTAAATTAGGCAACAGTCCTGACAACAAACAGGAAAGTAAGACATTAAAAGTAAGAGAAGAGAAGAAAAATATTACCTAAATAGCTGGAGTAAACTCAGTACTAGCATGTGGCCAGCACGGACTGGGACAACTTCTAGCTATGCATTTCAAGAGAAAATATTTTTAGGATCTTTGTCAGCTAAATTATGGCGATAATTCCTCATCCACCACTACAAACAGTGCTGTGAGCACTATAAAGAAATGATTTCCAGTCATCACACGTCTTACACATGTTGCTTTCAGTTATATGTACACCTGTGTATCTATGCACATGACAACAAATACCCACAGATTCTGGAAGATGGCATGAAACCCACTGGAGCTGAAGTTACAGGAAGTCGTGAGCTGTCCATTGTGGGTGCTGGGGACCTAACTTTGGTCCTCAGCGAGAGCAAAACTTACTCTTAACTCTGTGCCATCTCCAGTCCAGAATTTACACATTTCACTCATCTTCTCTTCAAAAGCATATTCCTTCTACTTCCACTGTGTGTGTGTGTGTGTGTGTGTGTGTGTGTGTGTGTGTGTGTGTGTGTGTAGGTGCCTACCAAGGCTGAAGATGTCAGATCCCAATGAACCTAGAGTTACATGTGATTGTGAGTCACACAACACGGGCACTAGTTACTGAATCTGGGTCTTCTGCAAGAGCAGCACACACTCTTACCCTCTGACCAATCTAACACAGCACACGGCCAAAACTTTTTTGTTCAGTAAATTCTATCATCTGTCTTTAAACACAGATACCTTTCTGAATAGGAGGGAGGTTCTACAACGCCCCCTCGTGAATGAAGCATTAAATTAAGGAACTAAAATTAAAAATGTAAAGCAACAGTTCCATATTAACATCTGGTTCCTTCCTTCTTCAGACCAATACCAGGTGGGTTTTACATCTCAGGCAGCTACCAATCAGTTTGTCACAAAAAAAAAAAAAAAAAAAAAAAAAAAGAGTGCTTTCCAAATTCTTTCTGAAGCACCCTTGAAACCAAATCATCCTGGAGTGCTAACCTCAGCTGCACAATAGCCTGGACCGATTCTCATTTAAACAAAGACACCAAGGACAGTAAGACAGGAACCCAGAGGGCAGCCTTCAGAGGGCAGGCGGTCTCTTCACAGCTTCCCTACCATGGCAGCTGACTGCTAATCATGGGCCCCCTAAAGAGAGTAAGCCACCATCCAGATGTGTGTGTGGTCCCTGGGCCTAAAGTCCATCTGATCTTGGTCACATCCGGTTTAAGACGTGGCTGCATACTGTTGGGAAAGGAAACTTCCCAATGTTCTTCTGAAGATGTTCTGAAACACGGACTTCCCCTGAAGGAGGTGATTTGCAACTCGGTACCCAACCCAGCCCTTCCTCAAGAGAGCTATAGCACTTTCATTATTGTTCATAGCTTCTTTTGCTCATCAGGGGGATTTATCCTGAGAAATGGCAGAAGAATCCTGGTCTAAAGCACAATTCTGTATTGATATTTAAGATGGTGTGTGCGTCAGCACATTAGAGGGGAAGCCAGAATGAAAGATTCTGGTTATTATTCCAAAGGCTGACTCATGCACACAGAAGGCCCCATAGCTCCTGAAAGGGGCTTGATTTTTCAAAAGAGAGCTAGACAAGCATGAGCTGACCACAGCAAACAGGGAAGGCCAGCATCCCTGGTTGTGTGTCTGACAGAACACGAAGGGTATCCAGGTGACCCCCAGTGGTGTTCAGCTGAGATCTGTTACCAGTCTTACCTGATGCCCAAACAGAACAATCGACAATAACAAAGTACCACCCCCGGTCTTTTACTGTCCCTTTAAAGCACATCTCGGAAATCCTACACTAGGATCACCTGAAACCGGCACTAAAGCTTCTGGCTCGGGACAGCTTGAGCTCAGATGACTGCCAAGGCGGCTTCCCTGGTTACCAGGTGTGTCACTATGACAAAGTGATTAAGTTACTTGAAGTTCTCGTTCTCCTTAAAAATAAGCAAAAGTAAAATGTATGTCTGGAGAGTGGCTTCAAGAGTTCCGGGCTCCTGCTGCTCTCACAGAGGACCAGGAGTCAGTTCCCGGCGCTCACACCGGCCTGTGGGCAACTGCATAGGTGCCTACTGTCTACGTGTACTACAACAAAGTCAACTGTAAAAGCAAATAAAGCCGGACAAAAGAGAACTAACAGCAGGCCTCATAGCTTTATGAGGACCGGGTAGCAAGCACGTTACAAAGCTTTACCACGTCACATGAGGGCAGGTTTGGGGGGAGTGGGCAGCTCTCACTTTACTGTATATACTCATCCATTAAAGCAAAACTTATAGAAGACCATATATAAAAAAGAAACAAACAAAATGTACTATATGATAATTTTTAAATGGTATAAAAACATATACATACCTATAAAGAAAACAGATATTGAGTAAACACACGGAATCCCCCAGCACCCCCCACCACCACAGTGCTTAGCCAAACTGTGTTACCAATACAGCTGTTATTAGGAGGCAGGTAAGATAACCTAATCAGAGTGACATGAAATAGCGGGGGTATTGGCTGGCCCAGGTAAGGTTCTCAGTATATGGGAGTTAAGTGTACTGTGCCATCAACACGTCACTGTGATCCTACTGTGTGTGGGGGTCCAGATATTGCCATCCCTGGGCTAGTCTCCGGTTAGAAGAAAACACATTACCAGTTGCAATTACAAGATGTTAGGAGGGAAAAAAGGGGGTTGGGGGAGAAAAAGAGCAGCTATTTCTGCTGCTAGAGACAAAAACAAACCAACTGAGAAGAGAGCTTTGATGAGCAGTGTGTGCTGCCGGGTGTGTGGGCTGGATTCCACCTCGTCCTTGGCAAGGGTGGGATGGAAGAATCCTACAGGTTCAGACAACCGGGTGCAGAATGAGAACACCAGCAAAGTAGACGTTCTATTCTTAATGACCATAAACTCTGTTCTCTTTTCTAGCGTATAGAGTTGGAAAGAATTTTTTTTTTAAATAAAGGCAATGGATAGGGGAAACAATTCTGTGTAAGATTCTAGCATGCATGCAATCGTGAGCTTTTCTGTGCCTGCATTTTAGAGACTGATGTTTTTTTGCTCAAGAGCCAGCGAGCCATTGGCTGACACAGACCATATAATGTGTTGACGCTCCCTGATGGGCAAGCAGGAAAGCACTTATCTGGTTGTGAAAACACATCCCCTCTCAATATGCAAGTCTATTTTTCTTCCTGCAATAAACTACATTTGTTTGATGCGGTATCTGATAGTTTTATAGTGTTTGCTCACACACTCTCTAATTTGCAAGATTGGGTAATTGGCAGTGGGTCTCATAGGTCATTAGCACAGACTAAGAGCGGCCTGTAAAAGATAAAGCAAGAAAAACTGGGGCTCCGTCAAAATGCACAGCTCCCACATCATATTTGAAGTTAGAGCCTTGACATCTCCCAAACCCTTCCCTCACCATAGTAAACTGGGTCTCCCTACCCATACCCTCACCCCTGGGCCCCTGAGGAAGGTGGCTACAAGTGTGAAAGGAATGCCAACCCACCTTCCTTATCACTGGGTTGTGGTGTATATTGGAAATACACAATTATATGAACATCTTGGCACCTGTCCACTCTAAACAGTGTACTATTCATATGTGAACCTGAAAGGAAGGCACAACGCCATCCTTCCTTCAGGATCCCCCAGGCCTTCTCTTTTGGCATGGAAAGTACACATGTTTTTGCAAATTTACTCAACATATACAGCTGCATTCCACTGTTTTCATTAAGAATTCACGAGATGAGCACTGTTGGCTTCCATAGGAAGGTGACTAAATCTACAGGGACGTTATATACAAACAGTCTGCTTAGAATAATAAATGCCGCCTGTGCTTTATAATGTTAGACATGTACAACATGGATTCATTTGTGATCCGAGTCTCAGATTTTCAAAACCAGATCCTCGCCTGCCTTGAGATAAACTTAAGTAAATAATGTTTGCCATCAACTCTAAATGAAGAATGACAGTTAAATTTTATAATCATCTTTACAGCTCCAGGACTTACTTTATATTTTCTCAGGCTCATGACCCAAAGGTTGCCATAGCAACTAGGAAATCCTACCTTATCAAGCGCTTACATTTACATTCCTTGCAGCGGCTTCCCTTTATGAATTAAATCCATCATGGTCTTCTATTCTCAAAATAAAAAGTTCTTAGGATTAGCTTGCAGAAACAAGGATCACATGCTTTGATAGAAACACACTATGCAAAAGTTAATTCAATGGTGGTTTTCTTTGGGGGAACACAGAAGTGTGGCATAATAAACAGCTTACGCCCAAACTTCCTGGCTTCAAAGAAAACTTAAATAGAGACATTGTGCTAAGAGCGACACATCTACTGCCTATCTATTTCAACCTAAGAGTTATCAAAGAATTAATCTGATTGGATCTCACACATCAAACAGGTACACAGATATACAAAGAATTAAAACTGCCTGTGAGCAATCCCATTGCACACGCAGCAATCCTAATAAAATGGGCGACAGTCAAGCAGACACATCCAAATTCAGACTCAAAAAAAAAAAAAAAGGAACTGTGACAAGCTTCACTTTCATTTTGTAGTTTTTGGAGTGGTCCTGGTATCCAGCGGCAGCAACATGACAGCCTTTGTTTCTAGCCAAACGTGGTAATTACAGACAAAATGCAAAGCCCTCATCCTCCATCCTGGGCAGACATGAAGAAGAAAGGCCTGCAAACCAAGACTGCTTAGACTGTCTGAACCATGGTAGAAACAGACACCAGAGAGGAGGTATAAAGGGAGGCTCAGACGCTGAAAGAGCTCATTCAAGGAAGACAGGAAACTGACTTCTAAGAGATGTACAGGAAATCAAATCACCTAGAACCTTAAGTCACTGCTTGACGAGTGCTTAATGGAAATAATGTTGAGATAGATGGATGAGAGATAGATGATGGATGGATGGATGGATGGATGGATGGATGGATGGATGGATAGATGGATGAATGAATGAAAGAAAGAAAGAAAGAAAGAAAGAAAGAAAGAAAGAAAGAAAGAAACAAGCTTCTAGCCTTAGGTGCCACCTAACCCCCACAGGTCAGAAGATGATCTATATTCTGCTTCTGGGCCCCCTCCAGCTTCTGCAAGTCTCTGATGAGGTAGACAGACCTCAACCCCGTTTACATTGTCAAAGAACTCTTCTTTCACTAGTCTCAACATGCAACTGTCCAAGGCCGACTTTGAAATTCCTCTCATTTTCCATGTTTTCAGCCCCTGCTTCCTCTAGTCAGGTTCTGCTGCTCAGTCCTTTTGGTCTCTGCTACTTATATGCCTCTGAGTATCAATCTATTCTCTCCTCTCCAGCTTAGAGGCTTGCAGCACAATGGAGAACGGATAAATAGAGAATCAGCTGGCTACAATGGAAGAGAGTTTCTTTAAAGTTCTATTAAAACCAAGTTCCTTCTGCCACCACAAGCTTCCTCCCCCTTTTGTGTTTTCTGCAGCTAATAGGAAACTGACATTATGGCTTCAGGTTTCTTTTGTAGGGTGTAGGGGAATAGGCAACAGCCAACTCTGAAGTGTTCAAAGAGGTACATACGGCACACTGTGCCCCTGTTAATTTATTAGTGGCAAGGGAAAGAGTTGGAATTAGACTGGTCACTCACTTGTTCGAAGAAATTTCATTCTTATCAGATTCTTCTAAAGAGCCTTGCAAACAAACTTTTATGAAGCATAAAGTGTGATTTTGATATAAAATGCCTATATGCTTTTCTATACATCAATCCCCCTTTGTTCAGGAAACATCATTTAATGTCAAAATTTTAATTAAGGTTTATTCATCATGGAGCGGACTTCACACACAGTATCTACGAAGATGAATGGCCGCCCACCTACATGGAGATGCATCATTAAAGAACCTCATAGTCTTACATAAAGCAGGATTTGAGGAAACACTTATGTACTGAACACAATACAAGGGAAATGGTAAACTGGGATCATTTTACATTAGTGAGCAAGAGAAAATTTCATGGGATATGTCCACCAACCACTGTAGACGTTAACTAACCCTCAAGGAGAGGGAAACTGCTGGGAAGCCCTTTAATGAACACGACTATGCTGTTATGTAGGGAGAGCCACAAAGATACGCCAAGAGCCATCTATGGCCAGGTCAGAGTTTTAATTTGGCTAATGCACTTCTCATTCATTGTTGGGCCTCAGTCAAAACCTGGTAACCAACTTATGGATGCATCGTTGAATTAGCCATGCTTCACTTTTCAAAGCGAGAGGCATTTAAGCTGTCCATCAATGCCTCGTGGAGGGAAGTAGCAGGGTGGACGGAGTGAGCGATGCAGTCAGAAGTAAGAGAGACTTGCATCTTGCTGTTGCATTTCACTGGTATAGAAAGTATCTCCGGCTAATCAAACATACGAATGTAACAGTTATGATAGCGATTTAAATGCACTCGTCTACTGATCCAGATTTTCGAACTCGAGAGCAGATTGCATTGCCCACACGGCAGAAATATTTGCTATAGATACATCTTGAACCTACTAAAAGTATTTGGGGTGGGGGAGTTGGTAGAACTTCAATCAGAAGTATTTAAGATAACTAAAGCCTAAATATTCTTTGACATCATTTTCTTTGGAAAAAGCTAACTGCAAAGATAAAAATGTCCCCCAGAGAGCCAGATTCTACAAAATAAAAACATATTACTCAAAAGGTTTACTTTCTTTTAGTAGAGAAGACCCCAAGTCCCTCCCCCACCAAGCAGATTACATTGTTCCAAAGAGAGGAGAAAACCTATCAACAACAGCAAAAGGTCATGGGAACATTTTTAATCCAGTTCCCATACTTAAGCCAAGGAGAAAACAGTCGGGTCCAGTTACTAAGACTGTCTCATGCTGAGGCTGGCGTTGATCTATACCATCCAGTGGTAACTAGGTCCCTAGTATCTAAGACCTTCTTGTCTTAAGATTGTTTGTCAGGTTTTAAGTCTGTATATAGTAAGACTTTAAACTAATAAGGTTAGAACTGTCACGAAAATGAAAGACAAAAGTTTAAAGTAGTATTATGCCTTGTGCTAGCTGCAATGAAGAGCTGTGTTCTGTCAAAGGCTCTACACACCCTCAATTCCTCCTCAGACCCCTCCCGCGCATGGCAGAGCTGTCTCATGTACACTGGTGCTTCTGTTTTAGAGTTATTTCTAGGATTTTGGTTTTTTGTTTGTTTGTTTCAAATCCTCAACTGCAGTGTCCACCTTAATTCCAACTTCAAATGGCTCAGTCCTAAATAAATTACCATAGAGAACAAAGACCCTCTATCTGTCCAAAAGCTATCCAAACTCAAGTCATAAGAACAGGCTTTGCTAAAAACACCCTGAGTGAGACAAGCCTACCTACCTGGTCTTCTAAGGTGATTACTGTAAAAGACAGAAAGATTTGCATGTGCTTTTTCTCTACTTTATGGAATATGGTCAAATAAACGCCACAACCAAAGGTTTAATATTAGTATGCTGGTGTAGCGCATTCTAGTGTCAGTTGAAGAAATCATCTCCCGAGTTCTTGAAGTACCTTTTGAGGCGCCTGTGGCTGACATGAGAGGTGAAGTAACACGTGATGCTTCATACATGCAGAAACTCGAACTACATGCGCACTCTGAACCTGCCTTTTGACTCACTGAATACACTGCTGAGCATTAAGGAACAAGCTGACTCAATGAGCTCTCATGGACAACAGTGGTACGAGCATGAATTCTCCCACAAAGCCTTCAGCTGCGTCTCCCACAGTGGTACGTTTCTTGTACCTAGAAACGCACTTGTTAATGGTACCAGCAACTTCATCACGCACATACGCCCTGTTTGTATCAAACAGAATACAAATACTGCTGTGTTCTGCTGTACATTTCTGAATAAAATTCATTCATTCATTCCTCTATTTAGTCAACTAAGAAATATTTATCAAGACACTGCTGGCTATGAATATACATGACGATCTCCTCTCTCCACTTCAGACGGCTATACTGCCGATAAGCATTCAATTAAGCTGCATGTTCCATAAAACGCAGAGATTGCTTCCATGGCCTGGCAAGAAGCATTTAAGCAAGGCATAAACTGTACTCACAATTGAGAATTAGATCAGAAACGCACTGCAGAAACCAATAATTTGGGGTTTCAATTCTCTTTTATCTTCTTTATTTTTTTCTTCCAGCTAGCTATAAATCATATCACTACCCATTCATTCTAAGACATGGGAACATTTAAGTGAAGGCTCTGTTTATTCGTTCTCCAAACCAGTGACTAAATTTGAATAAAATGTTCTAGAGGTTAAAGGAACACGCCATTTCTTTTAAAGTTGTCAACCTTCTAAAAAACAAAGTTTTTTTTTTATTTTTTATTTTAAAAAGGAACACCAGGAGGACTTGGCAGTGCATAATTTTAAACATACAGATTGGCCTCAACCCAGTGGGCTTTTTCAATTCAACACAACCAAGAACTCGTCAATGTGAAAAGGAAAATAAAAGAGAAGATGATGGGGAAAGACATCAGGAAATTTCAGTGCTTTGAGAAAGTTTGTTCTTTACGCTTCTGGTTTTTAGTGAGACAGATGTGCCACTTCAGTTCTGAAAAGCCATTTTTCAAACAGTCCCTTTTTTTTTTAAATTTGACTCTTTATCAATTATGAAACACAAATCATAAATGGGTTAGCTGGCTGGCTGGCTGGCTGGCTGGCTGGTTGGCTGGCTGGTTGGCTGGTGACAAGGTCTCTTCACATAGCCTAAGGCCTACTATATGAGCCCTCCTGCACATGCACCACTGTGACTAGCCAGCTTTCAGCTCTTCTAAGGCCTGTCCACCTGAGAGAGTTAGACCAGTAATGTTAAACTGCCCAGGAAACTGAGCTGTGAGCCATGTGATCAGAACAGACTCAGCAGTATCTATGGCTCAGTGAGGTGAGACATCCATTCTGGATCTAGCAGCTGGCAGAGTAACATGAGCAAGCATTCAAACTTTCTGACCCTCCACGCCCTGGTCTGACAATGGGGATAAAAAGCATTTTTTCCTGGAGACAGTAAGGGAGCAATGGATGAGCACTGTTAGTCACATGGTGTGGTGTGGCTTCTCAACCCACTCTTGGGTCAATCTATAGATTATTTTGTTTAAAAAATACATTAGCACAAGAGCACAATGTCAAATATATATATATATATATACACACACACACACACACACACACACACACACACACATATATATATATATATATATGGGTTTTTTTTTTCACAAGAAGAGGGTATGCTCTTGTGTGAGAAGTTTGGGACTCCAGCCAAGCTCCTTGCCCACTGCAAGCCAATGGATCTACCTGTGAACAAAGACTAACGGGGTGTGTATGTTGATGCATTTGTGATTATTATTATTAGGTGAGGAAAGAGTTAATTCGAGGTAACATACTGAAAATTAAAGACACAAACTTTGATAAATTCTATATTTGGTACCATCAAATTTTCTCTATTCTTTAAAATACAAGTTTAAGTTCCTTCCAAGGTAAAAATAAAGTAGAAGTGACTCATTTTTTGTCCTGGGGACAGGCACAAAAACTAAAGCTAACTTATTAAAAAATACAAAGACAAGAAGGTACAAGGCCCAAGAAGGCTCTTAACTAAAAAAAGGGAATTCTCCATTTAAACGGAATCAGACAGTATAAAAAAACAAATCTTCACTTAAACTATATTGATGAAAATATTCCCAAGCTTATAGGACCAGCACTCTTAAACTGAATATGACTACATACATGTATGCATAGGTGCAGCTAGTGCATGTGCGCATGCGCGTGCGTGCGTGTTGTGGTCCAGACTGTTGAGGTTATCTGATACATGCCCCCCCATACGTGAGGCAGTGCTGAACTCCATCACTAGATCCTAGAAAGAACAGGAAATAGTCGTTTAATAAAAGGCTGGTGGTAGAAAGATGGTCTTGGATACATTTCAGCTTCTGACCTAGAAACACACATTTTTCTATGAAGGAAAAAAGGAGAGAAATATTTCAGGAGACACACACGTCTACAGAGCCCAATCACTTCCATATGCTGGTAGCAGTTCTCAGAGCCATCTGATAGCAGAGAATTCTATTAGTTACATGCACTGTATGCTGGAAAAACAAACAACTGCCACTTTACATGGTTCAACTAACCCACGATCTAACATCCTTAGAAAGTAGGGAAAAGGGCCACCGTACAGTCTGTTTTATGTGACTGTGCAGATTGTGCCAGGACGTTGGGTCTTATCACAGTGACAAAGGGCCTTCTTAAGAGTACAACAAGATTGAATGAACGTGACTGCCCCTCATAGAAAGGAACAACCCACAAAGATCACTGTGACCTTCATGGTTGACCTTGGCTGGGTCAAGTTCTTCATACCAAGGATCTCATTTGGAATTCACAAGAGGCCCCAGCCTACACCCCATGAGGCAACCACATTCACGGGTGGTTACACCAGCTTATAGTGGTCTAGGACCGTACCTGGGAGCCCAGGAATCTCCCATAAGAGAATTCCCTTTACTTATGGGGAGAAAAAACAAAAACCCTTAACTGGCATGGCTGCATTGTGGAACATCGAATATATAAATGAATGATGATCAAATCATTCTTTGTGTCAAGAACCCCACAACTCTTCACTCCTAGTTCCTTATAAGCTACACAAGAATTGCTGCAAAGCACTCTACCCTGCAGGGGGATGCAAGAACTCACTCCTCTTAGTCATCTGTATTCTGGTACCATCTCTCGGTCCCTAAGGAGTTCTAGCCCTTACTCTTCTAGCCTCTGGACTTCAGCTTTAATGTGAGTTGGACTCTGTGGCCTGGCTTACTTCACTTAACACAATGTCCTCCAACTCTGTCCATGGTACTACAGATAAAAGGGCTTCATTCTTTTTTATAGTTTATAAATACATCACAGTTTCTTTATCCACTCATCCATACATGGATGTCTTGCTGATGAGCCTCTGTATCTCGGCCACTGAGAAGAGTTACTGACAACAGGTATACACATATGCCTGAAACACTAATTTCCTTTTCTTTGGAAATAAACCCAGGAGTGGAATAGCTGGATTGTATGCTGGTTATAGTATAACTAGGTAAGTGAGACAACTGTAGCACTTTAGACTAATACACATAATGCATACTTCTTTTTATTCCATTTATAAATCCAGATCACATAATAAAATGGCAGAGAAGAGTAATGAAAAGATTCTCTGCACAAAGCAAACAAAACTACCACCTTGTCCAAAATTGGGGTATCTTTAGTTTTAACCGAGGGGGGGATAAAGTCTTGCTCCCTTTAGGTATTTCTTCATCAACTACTAACTGTTTACCAACCATATATTGACCGAATGTCCCAGCATGAATAGAACATATTCTCTTCCTGCAAGAAGCTCACAGTGAGGTGTGGAAAGCAGAAAGAGAAACAAGTTGTAAAACACCTGGGCACTGTGGTGACCGCCATATGAGATGCTGGAGTTATGTGAGCAAAGTGAGACATGGACAGGTCCACCATCAGAACAGCAAGGCTCTGCTTCCTGCCTCAGAGCCACTCTGAATTTCTATGTTTGGCAACTGAATGTGCCTTAGACACTGCGCTTCTTTGCACGACACTGAAGACAGCTTACCATCACTACCAGGTGTGCGCTCTCCTATCAGCTTTAGCAAGCAGTCAGACACTGAGGCACCCCACCAGTTGACTGCGGGAGGGCAGGGTATTCTATAAACATATGGCTCAAACTTTATCGAGTAGACTGAATACAGCTAACTCATGAGCATAAGATGACTCAGGCTCAGGGAACACTTTAGAACCTCTCCTATCGTATGCAGTATCAACACTAAAGCTGTGTCGGGGATTAGATTATCTAGAACACAGACAGAATGCATTGAGCTTGGCTTGGTACACACTTGGCTCTTACTTCCTGTCCTTCCCCAGCCAAAAATGTAAGAAAACTCAAGGTGATTTTTGTCCACACAAAACTAAAGTTATGAGTTATCTCATACTTAGACAGTCAGATGACAGTACTGTCTAACTCCTACCTTAAAAATGACATTTATTGCCCAGCAGGAACTCTGATAATCCTTGGTTTGGGAGAGAGTAACAGAAGAGATTAAAGCCAATCTAAGTGCAGGCTTACAGGTCCCAGAGATCTGGACATATTGTATCCTACAGCATCTAGAAGGTGGGGAATAAAATTCCACTATGCACTGCATTCAAAAATATCAGACATAGCTTCAAAAAATCTAATCAAGATAGAAGAAAATGTGCTGTTGGTGATTTTTTGAGCTCCTTAGAGGAAAGGCGGGAGAAAAGCAGAAGGCAGTAACGCTGGTAACCATCTTTCATGTCACCGCAAGAACTGTTCGTGAAGAAAGATCACGAATGGAAACCTGATTTTTGCATTAGTCGGTGGCCATCTGTATATGCTATGTGAGAGGATTTGCAGGCCATAGTAATTAAGCCTTCTGGGTTTTCCTGTATAATGACTAGCATAACAGCAGTACATGTAATATCTTCTCAAAAGGAAAAGCAAACAAACAAAAACCAACCAACCAAGCAAACAAATCAACGAACAGCAACAAATGAAAAAAAAAAAAAAAAACCAAACAAACAAAACAAAACAACCTAAGGAAATCACAAAACCTACCATCTTTCCTATTCTCATGCTTCCCAATACAAAAGCGGAAGGAGTTGAAACATTCAAATGAACGATAGCAAGCATTTACCTGACAAATGTACACAGCAATTTCGACGTGTATGCAGAGTTCCCAGTTCTTGCGGTTAACTTGAAGAAGGTGAGCTAAACTGCCAATTTCTACAATCATCTCTGCCTACAGGTCCGGGCTAAGGCGGAAAGATTAGCAAGGGCAATGCTGGCTATTGTATACAGTCTCACAGCAACTGTGAAGCATGCAAAACAAAGATGGTAGGCGGCAAACTGGTTAAGAAAGCCCAAGGTTCAGCACACTCCAGCAACTCCATCTCTGCTTCCGTGCAAGGCCAGTTGCAGGGATGATCCGTCAAGTTCCTTTCTCCTTTCCCAGCCTTCCTTGCATAAGACTAGTCAGGTGAACTAAGCTCCTTCCCGTGTAAGCAGGAGGGCCAGCTGCCTTCCTGAGCATGGTGGCTAAGGCTGTGTCCCTTCTACATTTCCTTTCCCCCTTCCAGGAAGCTGAAATAGTGTGGCCAGAATGGCTCCAGAAAGCTAGCATACAAAATGGCAGAGCCTCCATAAACTCTGACTACTAAATGGCTGGGTGAAGCTGAGGTAACTGGAGATGTGGAACACCCAGGCTAGGCTAGCCTATGTACAAGAGAGGAATCGCTAACTCAAGCCACTATAAATGCCATGCTTTCTATCTTCACTAACGAAGTTCTAGAGTATTACAGACAGAGCCCACAGTGCCATGGACAGTACTCTCTGCTGCCTTCCACCGCGGCCAGCTCGTAAGTGAGGTCAACCACATAACCCTTCTAGGGCAAGCATCTTCCAGAGTGGCCCCATTCAAATACTAGCCCTGTCTCAGTAGACGGCAGACTTATAAACACAGGCAGGGCAATAGAAGGAGCCCTCCCTTGGGTTCTTCACTCTCCACTGCCTGGTAAACTGCGTCTGAGGATTACGTGGGTGGACACTGGAGGGGAGAAGAAGGGTAAAGAACCACTAAATAATTACCTTAATGAGCTCAGGTTCCTATTATACCTCAACATAGACACTTTTTCTTCGTATCCCCAGGGAATTATTTCTACTATGAATATAAAAAGTTCTCTCATACACAAAATAATTGCCCCAGCCCTCCAACTTCAAAGGACATGCCTCAGTGTAATTAATAGAAGTGAACAGTGCTGATTTCTAAGAAACACAGCAAGGCAGACAAATGAGCCCTCCCAGTGCCGTCTACACCAGGGTTACACGCATGGGCGTGTGGAAGTGTTCCTGCTCGGCTCATTTATGAAGAATTTACTTAAGTGCCTCCCAGGTACTATGCTGGGTGCCACAGACACAGCCATAAACAGTGCACATCATTCCTGGGCTCAGAAACTCTTATAACAGGAACTCACAGAACCAGCTAGACTGACAGACACTGCAGCAGTGAAAGACAGACAGCACCAAATCACCCACCAGGCCGTCACTCACAAGACAAGACAAGAGAAGCAACGCCAGAGAGATGATTCCATCTCATAGGCAAAGTGGCCATACCCAAGCAAATAGCTTCCAAAGCTAAATCAATTCCGACCGTGACATATTGGCATCTAGAACAAATGGTCACTTTGAGCGAGAACTTGTTTAGTAAATTAGGGGAGGGAGTTCATGAAATGTTGGAAATTCCAGCCAAGCTACTGGGATGTAAATTGTGATCGGATTCTGAGCTGACACGTTAAACAGTTTAATTTAGGTACAGCTCTCAGCAGTGTTGGGCATATTTGAGAGAAACAGATGCCTTGAATCATTTCAAAGTACATTCCTGTCAGAAATGTCCTTTGTGACACTGAAATCAATTTCCTACGCCTTTACTAACTGTTCTACGAAAAGAAAAAAGGAGGAAGGAGGAGGGGAAAAAGACTCTTTTAATCAAATGTCTTCCCACTGAGGCAAAATTAAACCCAAACCTATTAAACAGCACAAATTTACGTTCAATTTTTATAATTAGTGTTGCTGTGACAGATAGGGCCACAATAGGAGCGAATGGGACACGATGCATTTATGTCCTGGAGAACTACCAAAAGTCCTGGATTTGTTCTGAGAAAACGAGGAAAGTCAGATGAGGGCGGTGCTGGGGGGAAGCTATGCTCCAGCTCGGGTCCACACCCATCCTGAGGAGAGTCTGCTTCACTTAAGAATGTCCGCTGCCTGCCTGCCTGTCTGTCCGCCTGCCGTCTGAGAGCACACGAATCCACCTCTGCCTTGCTATGGCAGTGTATGATGTCAAACACAAACCCCACATGGCAGATAAACAATAAGCAAATCAAAATCCACCAAACAAGCCAGGAATGAGAATAGATTATGTAAATATCGCAGTTGTCCAACACTTCCTGTGTCCTCTACCTGAGCAACACCAACTAAAAATACAATGATATTTTCTATTGGAAGTTTTGGCCTGCCTCAAAAGCCCATACTTTTACACGCACGCACGCACGCACGCACTTACCCTTATAGCTTTACTATGAAGCCACTGTAGGGACCCAGATTTTTTTTTTTTTTTTTGGAACCCAGGCATTCTTGGAAGTCCCTGGAAAATTATGTTCTCTCAGAACCTATATTAATTCACCAGCCATGATCACGAATAAGATACTAGTTTTAATGTTTAGTATGGAAGGTTTGCTACATTGTGTGGCTTTTAAGGACAAGTGTAGGGCTTGTGTCCTACACTGTCAGATGACACAGTGACTCATCTGTGGTCAATGAGACAGAGTTCACTTTGAGAGAGTGAGTGACTCTGTGGGGAAGGACTCCTGTGAGCAGCAGGACAAGGCTCCTGGGGCCCTGCAGTCTGTTGGTGTTTTGTAATCCCTCTGTGACTGCTTCAGAGTCAGAGGTCTGGGACACAGGATTTATAAAACTCTGGGCACAATCCCCATCTCTTGCTTAACATCGGTTCTTGCTAAAGTCAAGAGGATACAGAGACACTAAGCATCTCTCACCATGCAAGGACTCATGCCCAGCAGAAGCATTAACAAGCTCACCCATAACCTATGCTAGCACATCCGTCATTTTGTAATGGTTCTGTCCCTTTAGTGAGGGTACCCTACTCCTTCCTCTTACAGAAACAGCAGTTTTTTTTCCTTCAGGACAGACAGCATGGGAAGCTGTCTTTCCACTCCTCAGTGGCGAGTTGCTAGCATCTTTGCTTTAATTGTCAGGTCCAGTTTACTTCTTGGAGGTGGGGTAATACACATGGCATGCACATACCTGCTTGTGCCAGTGTGAGCATTGAGGAAGGCAGAGCAGGAGTTAGGGTGTCCTGTTACATCATTCTTGGATATATTCTCTTGAGACTAACTAGGTCTCTCACTGAATCTGGAGCTAGGCTGGTGGCTAGCAGGCCTCAGGGATCCTCCTGTGGTCCCCAACAATCCTATGATTACAGGATACCATGCTCATCTTTTTACATGTGTTCTACTGATTTGAACTCAGGTCCTCCTGGCTGTGCCGCAAGGATTCTTATCCAGCGAGGCAACCCTCCAGCCCACCTAAGACCTATATAACGAAGAGTAAAAAGGACTGTGTGACAAGACAAAGTCGAAGAAATACAACATGCTCTGCTGACTTACTAGTCAGCAGAAGTTAATGAGTTGCAGCTCACGAACAACTCAGTGTAAAACCACAGTGTGTGCATGTTATGAAATTACTCCACAAAAGATTGCTTAAGCAAATTTACAATGAAAAACAACATCAAAACACCAAGGAGGCGGGATGAATATAAATACAAAGTGCACTTAAACACCTGACTTTAAGGGAGACGGTGAGGAGGGGGAGAGAAACCACTCCACCTCCAACAGTGATTTTTTTTTCTCCCACAGTCTAGAGTAAAGTGGGATCAGCAGACAGCCAGCACTTCTTCAGTCAGTATAGTGTTTATACAGGTAGGTAACCCAAACACAGAACATTGATCTTCAACTGCCCCTGCAGCCATAAAGATGGCATGCAAAAATCCATCCACGAGCCTGGCGGTGGTGGCCCACGCCTTTAATCCCAGTACTTGGAAGGCAGAGGCAGGCGGATTTCTGAGTTCCAGGCCAGCCTGGTCTACAGAGTGAGTTCCAGGACAGCCAGGACTACACAGAGAAACCGTGTCTCGAAAAAAACAGAAAAAAAGAAAAATATCCATCCACAGACGCTCTTCAAGTGGCTGAAATAAACCCACAACACCTGGAGAGAACAAGAAACATTTCAGTGGGGCCCCGTGGGTCTCTGAAGAGCAGTTTAAAACTAGCCTATAAGCTAATAAGAGCAGTTATAAACTGTGAACAAGCAATGCCCTACAAGGAGGAACATCTATCACCTTAACATGCTTAAAAACTGTAGAGGGCTCATCCATGTGCTCCCGGCAGTTTCTATTAGAATGTTAATTGTTCATACCGAAGAAAAGGAGACAGAAGGATGGCTTTCACCATCATGTGTTAAGTTTATTTTTGTTCTTCTGACCAGTTCCCAAGGGGCAGGAGGCTAATGACTGTTCTTCATCATCAGCTGCAAAGGATGTTTACATCCATCCTGTAACCATGACAGCTGTGTCGCCGAGTCCCTAACTGCCTCTGCCATGCGGACCAATCATCTGGCATGAAGCTGCAAGATGGAGTGCCCCGCAGTCATTACTCACCAAGCACTTTCATTAACAAACTGCCCTTAATTACAGTGGTAATTGCAAAATTATTTCATAGCAGCAATTATTTTTCTCAGCCAATCCAGGCTATGTAAGTAGGACATTGCCTGTGAAGATGGCATAAGGCCAAGCAATCTATGACCTGAGATACGTTTTAATTGTATGACCAACTTAGTTTCAAAATATTGCATCAGAGGGCTCTGAAATTATATTACACAGCCCATTATACAACACACACACACACACACACACACACATTGATAAAGAAGCCAACCTTTTCTGCTCTTTATATGAAAACAAATGCATTTGCAACATTCACCTTAAAGTAGCCAAACCAATGCTATTGTCTTGCAGAATAAAAAATAATGAATTTCTGGCTCTCAAGCTATTCTCTGAGAACTGCAGAACTAACCAACCATCCATCAGAAGGTCAACTTCCCTTCCCCAGTTTCTTATACTTAACAAGCATTTGTCCCTTCATTCCTTCACATTTACCCATGCACTCAGAGTGCTGGTTTACCTACTTATAGTTCTCAGAAACAAAATCATAAGAAGTGTTCAGAGAATCACAACCACACATTGTAAACTGTAGCCAGAAAACCACCTGCCCTCCATTGCTCCCGTTGCAACTTGAAAATTTCTTAAAAGTTTCCCTAAGGATAAAGTAGAGTCACAAGGCCTCCTTACAGAATCATGTGTTTCAGAGGTCAAAAGTGCACAGAAATGTGGCATCTGGGGGGCTGGAAACGGGGCTTAATTAAGATAAAGCTTTTAATACCATAGCGAGATGATGGCAAGGCAAGAATACTGCTGTAGGAAGTTTGGGTATTAGCCAGTAAATAGTGAAAACTTGTGGAAGCAAAGATAGAGGCAGCTTTTGCTTTTTTTTTTTTTAAACACACAAAGAGGCACAGGGTAAAGGCGGCCATGGGACATCAGCGGATACAGTTGTACTCAGTGATCGTCAGCTTCAGATGTCCTACAAGACTGCACTAAGGTTCCCCCCTTGGAGGAACAAATGTAGAAGAGGAAATAAATAAGGATCTGTAATGTAGCTGAATGCTTCATGTCTTAAGGGTCTACACAATGTTAACCGAGAGCTACTGAGGACGTAGAAAGAAATAATAATAATTAACATTCATTGCTTGCTTCTTACAGGCCTACCACTGGGCTAAATGCATTTGATGCAATAACCCCGACGATCACCACAAACAATAGCATCCTGAATTAGAACTTATTTTTATGACCATTTTTAGAGACAAGAAAGCTGAGGTACAATGAGATTAAATTGCCTAAGGTCACTATGGCAGAGAATTCTAGATGCCTAGCACTTATCCATTCTTCCTTGCATGCTTGGAAATAGAACCTATCCCCAGTAAAGATAGAAACTCCTACCTTCTTGATATCTGAGTATTGCCTCTGTGAGCACTCTCATGTGTGCACACATGCACGAACATGTACACACATACACAGGGGGAAAAAAATCACTCCGGGAGGGCTCCTTTAGAGACGTGAGGGATTCCTAAATGACACAGTCACACGGGAAGTATCTAGCATGTTGGGATCTGGATACAAACTGTTGACTGGAAATCCTTTGTTCTTCCTGTACAAGAGTTCAGCTGCTTAGGACAGACCAAGGCCAGAGCCTAGATTGCCACTACTGGTTAAATAATGACTCTCCTCCAAGACAAAATTAATGTGAAGCAGATAACTATAAATGGGAAAGGTGACTCTGGGGGATTAACATAATACCAGGTTTAGAATAAACATTCCTTACCACCCTAACATTACCAGGCATTACTTTAAGTTGGTTGCCAACGCCTCCGTCGCTTGTGTTGAACAGAGCCACAGGAGAGGCAAGACATCCATATATTGAGTAAGTGGGAAGCAGTCTAGTTCCTCTCGTCTATTTTAATTAGAAGGAAACCCAGTTCTGTAAGGAAATGAAATGCCAATGATTTTGCAATAAAGTCTGTTCCCATATAAAAATAATTTTAACTTCTCTCGCCCGAGTTTTTAATAATTTGTAGGATGAACTCCATTATTGTTTTGCATTTCGTCTGCAGAGAGGTGAGCACACACATCTCCCTTCATTACACGCTGGTGGACAGGAAGTAAAAGGCTAACTATCTTTTATGATTTAAGAAAAAAGATGCAAAATTACTGTTTACACCTTCCGCTTTATCTTAAATGCTCACGTATCCTGTGGTTGGTAGGAATCCAGGAGAAAAGAGAAAAGCTTCATTCAGCTAAATATGAAAGTTGAGTTGCCAAGCAGGATTTCTGGAAGGAGGATGGAGCCACGTGCTTTGTGGTCTACAACAGCCTTAAAAAATCAGAGAAAAGAGTTTCTTCATAGAATTTCAGAAGTCTTTTTTTTTTCCTCCAACATAAAATGAGGGCTTTAACCAAAGAGAAATTACATACTCTGACTAAAATATTCGTTTTGAAGTTCATGATTTAACCAGGATTCCAATCTAGTCTCTGCGGCACAGAGATGAGACAAATGGAGTATTCCATCGAAAGTAACTAGTGCTATATTCTACAAGATCCACATAGTTCATGCTTTTAACAACATTGCAGCCAGCAAGTGAATGTATTTCATTTTGATGATTTCATATATTGCATTAATAAGAAAAAATCGAGGCATATTATCTTAGAATCTAAAATATTGTGCAATTATAAGTTTTATTCCAGCTTTCAAGTAATTCAGTTTTTCAAAGATAGTAAAGGGAAGAGTTTGAGCCAGACAGATAGTGTCGCCTTTAACAATGAAAGTATGTCTACTCAACAATTTAGATTTCCCTCCTGGAAGGCTGCACAATCCAAGGGAAGCACTGGATTCATTCCATATTCTGTTCACTTAGGGATGCTTTTACCATCCTCTGGAGTAAACACTCTAACAGTGAGCACACAGTACCTGGGGAAAATGTCTACCGTAGGACACTCGCTAGGCCCTCTGTAGTGACCAAAAGCAAACATAATAAAACAACCTGACATAAAAATCAGTGCTTCTCTAGCTAGCCAATCTTCTCCCAGCACTTTAAAACATGCAAATCATATTCCAATGCATTCTTAATGCCTGCCCCAGATTACACAAAACAACACCAGGGTAATGAAAACCTTCACAGACTTTATTTGCAAATATTGGAATGGATGGACGGTAATATGCTATAACCACACAGTTAGTGCTTTGTCCTCCTAACACTGTAGTTCAGTTTGCTGCTAATTCTAGAACTTTCGGTAGTGTCCAGGTCCTCCAAGATTTTCTGATGACACCATTGCCATGTGTCCCCTCTTCCTGGCAGTTTTGTCACAGTGGTGTGACACTCTAGGCACAGCATACCACAGGGTTAGAGCCCTGCTTAAGGGAACTAGAGGAAGGCAATCATCACCCACAAATGCACCATCTGCTATGCCTTGCTGCTTAATTAAACTAAAACTGGTAGGTTCTAAATTCCCACAGCTCATAAAAATAAAGGTCACAACAGAGCACTGGTATCACGTACCATCCACACAATGTACAGTTGCTGAAGTGTGTGCTGCCAACATCATTCAACAGAGAAAAAAGAAATCTCCTCAACCTCCCTCCCCTTCCACTGACGTCAGAGCAGAGCATGATTCCATCGGGTTGACATCAGATCAATTGACAAGACAGTTGCCTAGTCAAAATGAGTGACTAGAAGAACAGAGGTTCGATACCTGACCATCATTCTTCACATCTCCCCTAGAGCAGCACTTGCCAAGAAACTGCTTGTATAACAAGAATTCTTATGACCTCATTCATTCATTCACTCATTCACTCACTCTTCAGTTGCTTATCAAGCGTTATGTAAAGCATTTGGGGGTGATAGGAAGATGCGTTAGACACAAACTCAGACAAGCACAGTTGCAAATGACTTTACCATCTACAGCTTTATTGCACACAGGAGACACTAACTCGTGCATTTGGAATATATAGTCCAGTGGTCTCTAGAATGTGCTAGAACTCTCTGGGAGTTTCACAGGGCCCAGTAACTGTTACTAGTGCCTAAGCATGAACATTGCCTTCATCCCTAAACCATTTCACATCCATGAGCCATCATTTTCACACCTCTCGCCCATCTTCGAAACTGGTAATTGACTTTCTGTCTCTATAGCTTTGCTTTTCCTGGACATTTCAAATAAACGACACTTCTGTCACTTGGCACGGCGGTTTAAGCCCGGCCATGCTGTGATGTATACTGCTGTTACAGACTGCATACTATTCCACCGGGTGGATATGCCACATGCTCCTTACCTATTTGTTAAGTTATGTGCATTTGGGCTGCGTCTGGGGTTTGTGATCATGAGTACTGCTGCTGAGCACTCTCTAGCACGTTTCTATGGAGACACACTGTGATCCCCGGGTACACCGCTAGGCATGGAAGTGCTGGATCTGTTGATCACTATTTTTAATACTTTGAGGAACCGCCAAGCCGTTTCCATGACTGCATCATGTTACATCTCTACCAGGAATGTATAAAGTTGCCAGGTTTCCCACACCTTTGTCTGCAATTATTATTTTTTTTTTAAACTTTAGCTATCCTGGTGGATGGAGATGGGGTATCTCACCACAGTTTTGATTTACATTACTCTGGTGACTAGGACAGCAAATATATTTTATGTGTGCTCTCTCTGCCTGTGCATCAGCTTAGAAGATGCTCTGAAGACTTATTTTTAGAAGCCTTTAGTCAGTTGTTTGGTATAAACATATGAAATACTATATTTAAAATCGTTTCAGCTCCAATGTGTGGCCTTTCCCATCAAATAGCTAACATGTTTTTCTTATCTGTAAATTCCTTTTGATGTTTAAATAGAAACCTAAGTGTCTAAAACCAGAAAAATGTTCAAATTCCACAGTATATTTTAACATGGGGGTTGGTGGGAAATTTTTCATTTGACTAGACAGCTCTCTCTAGCCAACAGGCCATTACACAAATCTACTAGAAGCCAACTAGTAAGGGTTTCTAAAGAAGACAAATGCCTTAGAAAATACAAAGTTACGGGACATTCCAGAGGATGAAATGACAGAAAAGCAAAACAGAAATTCAGTTTTAAACAAGGATGCTTAAGAAATGCTCTAGAGGTAGAGAGACAGGTTCGGGACTTACTTTAACTTCTGGTGGACCATGTGGGAGATAACCAGGAGTTACTTCCCAGAACCCTGAATGAATGATGATGTCACTTGCCCAGAAGTTGGAGGAGGGGGGAGAGAAAAGCTAGAAATGTGACAAAGGAGGGCAGGTTACATGACTGTGGCTTTTGTAGTGGACAGAAGGAGACTCCTGCTCAAATGATGTGAGCTGCAGGAGGTCTGGGGAGGCTGAGAGGTGGGGCAGGAACAGAGGTGTGGTGCAAGGTGACACAAAGAACCCAGCAGGGTGCAGGCAGAGAGTTCAGGAACAGGTCCGGGTTAGGAGTGCTGGTGGGGAAGGGAGGGCAGCACTCATTCACACACAAGCAGAAACCTCCCTTCTTAACTCCTTTCAAGCCAAATCCCCCCAAGCTTGGAACAATGGAGAGCTTAATTCAGTGATACAGTTATGAAAGGCTGATGAATGAAAATAATTGGTCCTCATTATCTCTTCAGCACCTTTAATGCACCAGTAACAGCAATCACCTGTCTTCCCCCCTGAAGTTTCTGAACTGAATCATGCATCTTGAACTTCCTCGACTGCAGTTCCCCCACCCCTTTGTTAAACATAACATTCCTTTCCAAAGAAAACAAATAGAAACAAGCCACCATAAAATAACAATCTGGATGCCACTCTGTCCACAAAAAACAAAGGAAAGTCAGAAGTGAAGTCAGCAGCCCTTGTGGGCTGTCCATGCCAGTGCCCATCTGTAAGTGTTCTCTCTTGCTGCAGTGTCCAAGGAAAAGATTCGTGGCAGCAGAAACAGAGTCCTTACCAAGCAATTACGGGTGAGGGATCTTCTGCCAAAATAGTTAGGACAGACATAACCCTTCTTCCCATAGAGCTTAGCATCATCCCATGGCCAAAGAGAGGCTTGATAAATACTACATGCTGAACAAGTGATCAAACTGATAGGAGAAAGAAAAAAACAACCCTAAGAATGACCAAGAGAGAAAGAAGTCTGGTGCTTCCATGAGAAGCTGAGGTTACGGCGCTTCCTGCCTCCTGTAGGTGGCACCAAACTCCTTGAAGAAAGGGACAAGCAAAGTGAAAGGCTGCTGCTATGTCTACACTGACAGACACACAGACTAGAGAACCCTCTTCTGAGTTGGCAGTCTCTCTTCCAAGGCAGCTCTTCTTCGCTGTGCTGGCAAGTTCTGGATCAAAACAATGGCTCACCCACACTGTTTTTTATGAGCTGCCCTTTCCCTCTGAGCACAGCCTCCTATGACGGGATGACCAGCTCCACTGCGACAATGTTGGGCAAATGGAAGGTTCGTCACAGTGGCTATTAAAAGGATTGGCAATGGTAAAAGAGCATTTTAAAGCCATTAGGATCCCTTGTGTTAAGTCTTAGTAAAGAAATGTCACAACACTGCTATTTAAAGTCAGCGGCTAGAAACTGGTATCCACCGGTAATCAGCAGGTAAGTTGGGCTACCTTAGCAGAGGGCTCTCATGCCTCTGTATGCTCCTGATCTGTCTGGCCTGGTCAACACTCAAGAGTGCCAGTGAGGCCCCCAGGAACACTGCCCAGATGTGCACTTCCTGGAGGGTAGCCAGAGCTGGGAATTTGGCCCCCACTATCATGAAGCAGTGGGAAGTTCCGTGGGGTGGTAGTGGACAGGACTGAAGAGGCTTGGTCAAGCAAGAATAGAGGAGGTTATAGGCAGGGTGTGTCTCTGAGGACTATGCAGCCAAGCAGGAACTGGATATTTCAACCCAGGTTTTCACTTGTATTCTCGAGATCCGATTTCTATAACAAACAAACATTTTCTGCCAACATTCTAAAATTTTTTAACAGCAGCCGCCAAACCCGACTTCTATTCTGCACAATTATAGAGGACCGAGCAGAGCGCTGCTCTCATTTCTGAAGCTTTGTTTTAAGCTCGCTCATTAATCTTTCAGTCTTTTCCCATCTCTGCCTGACTATAACTGCCCTGAATTTATCCAAGCCTGCAGTATGCCAGGCTCACTGGTGTCTAAATCACGGAGAGCTGAATACACATTCTACTCAGGGGACTCCACATTTCCATCAGAAAGGACCAATCACAGCTCAGGAGAGGTAAACCTCTTTTTAATTGTATTCTATGATACTAACAGGCATTCATTACACATGGACCTTAAAACAAGATTTGCTCTTGGCTGCTCATAATTGTATTTCTACAGCAGTTTAAACCGCTGGCACCTGCAATTGCTAGCAGGCCTAAGCTACGAATTTCTATTATCCCCGTTTCAAGGGTTACATTTAAAATAAAACTCAGAGGGGCCAAACATTACATACACACATATTTACACAAATTAAATACTATGCACAAGTCAATACCTTCCGCACACAAAACTACATTAAACTCAATTAGCCCTAAGCAAAACCACAGGAAGCAGGTTTCCTGTGAACCCAGGGTGCTCTTCCCTGTACTACGGAATATAAAAGCAGCTAGATTATGGAGTTTTGCAGGACTGTCAATAAAAGATTTTAAAAAATCATTATCAATACTGATTCCCTAATTAATTAGCTTATATAAAATTAGCATAAAACAATCCAACTCGAGGAATTTATACACACATAACCTCTAACTTCTGGGTACAAATAAAGAACTTCTCTTTCAACATGCAGGAGTCAGCAGTAGGTTTTTTTTTTCCCCCAGAGGAAAAAAAATAATTCTAACTCTGAGCCACAAAAGAGTCACCAAACTAAAGTACAATATCCTTCTTGTTATGGTTTTCTTCTTGATTATGACCAAAATTAAATTATACAAATATTTCACTAAATATCTTCTCAAACCTTATAAATATTAATATGAACTCAATCTCCTATGTGCCCGGCATTTAAAAATCCATTTAAAAATCTTGGAAACTAATTTAAGATTTCCATCTAGAATACAAATTAGCAAGTCCTCCGCCTAGCTGTGTTTCGCTCGGCACCCGTATCTGCACATTTAGTACCGAATGTCAGTCGGTAGCACTTAGAGACCATGAATATTAAAACCACGCATCGCCTGCTAATGTATTAGAGCACTGCGAGCCTTGAGTTTGTCATAAGCCGAGTGTGCAGGGAACAAACTACCGAGTCTCCAACACCAAAGCCTTTTGTAAATTCCCCAATTGTGCAAAGGGGACAGAAATTTTACTGTTAAGTAGACAATCTGGGAGGATTGTGCATGCATGCACACACACACACACACACACACACACACACACACGCACACACACACACAGGTTTTATACACATGTTCTTATTTGCACACTAGCCTTACAGTACCTTATGCATATACTACACACGCACACTTATCTTTATATATACAGTATCAAATCAGATTCTCTGCATGGGTGTTATCTCTATAGAGGTCAAGTGACTGACTTACTAGAGCTAACAAGTAAATTTGTAAAAAGTTAAGAGTCCCACAGCTCCCTCTCTGCTGCATGCTCTTGTGCTGCCAACACTCGGGCACCTGCTGGATATTCCCTCCAATAGGGAGCAAGGGCCTTGACACTTGTTTGTTTTTCATGTGCATGAGGAATAACACAATATAGCAAGTCTTGTTTCTTTAAGCACATGAGAAACCAACTGGGTTACCAGGTAAAGCACCAAACCCTACTGGCACAGAAAGCATGAGGGTAGGACTGGAATTGAGTTCAGAACTTAAGTTTCAAATGAAGCGTGCCACCGCCTACCAGCCTTGTAAGCCCATCCCATCCTGCTGACTTCCTATGTAAAATGAAGCAGAAAGTGATTGTCCCATTTCACAGATGGCTGAAGAGATCCAACAAAAGGATGCTCACAGGATGCTGGACACACAGTGTGCCCCTAATTGCCGCTTGTTATCATTCTTTGGGATAGTGTGTTTTATTAAAACATCATGACCACTTTCCTCTGGACTGCTCTGCAGTTCTTTAATTTGTCTCTCTATTAAGATCTGTCTTAAACTCAGTACGTTTTTTCCTACTCAATTTTCTGCCATTGGCTCCACAGCTCTACAAATCACGCTAAATTATCCTCCTGTTTCCATAGACTTAGAGAGATTCCGATTCTTTTTTTCAAATGCTGTACTAGCCCCGCCCCCTTTGAGCTGATTTTTCCCAGCTGCTTAATCATTTCTATTGACCTCTGCTTCTCTCCAGATTGGCCAAAGCTCTCTGATAGGACGACACCCAGAATAACAATTGGAATTAACCTCTTAAGAGCATAGAAATTAGGAGTCATTGAAATCCTTTCTACTTTATGTCTTCCCTGCATCATCTCCAAGTTCCCGCCATAGCCTATCTCTATCTCAGCATCTCTCCAGTGTGCTCCGTCACAACAGATGTTCCGTCCAGCTTTTAGAACAAACATAACTCTGTCTGTCTGATAGCTAGGAAGAAACGGTGCAACTCCTTATTGGTGGATAGGATACCATTCCCCTGGTTTACAGTTTTAGTTAAGTTTTCTAGGTTAACATTCATCCCATGGCTATTTTAACACCTACCATATACCACAGTAAATAGGCATCATATGATCTTGCAAAAACACAATTTATGTTCTAAATTCTCAATCCCACCAATAGTGTTTGAAAGGAAATGCTGTAATTTTAAGGGTCAATTTAATTAAATATTATTTGGACATAAACGGTTCAAAATTAGTCTCCCTTTGCGATAGAATTCTAAGTGTACTGATAAGGGCCCTGTGAAAGTCGTCCATGCATTTTGGGATATGCTAATGAGGTATAGCCGTGTGTCTGCAGGCAGTGAAGGGAAAAGAGCTTGGAGATGCTGTTTCCCTACAGCTGGGTGGGAGCTAGGTCTCCCATATGATTCTGCTTTCTCTACCAAGCTCTATATTTATTCAATTTATAACATATCAATTACACAGACTTTCAATAACGTTCAAGCACTGTGTCTGCTTGCAATAAAAACCCAAACTTTCCCTTACTGTCCCTGCCAGGTTGGAGTTTAAAGAAATCATCCAATATTTTTCAGTGTTAATCTATAATTCGAAACCCTGCCTGGCAGAGTTTCATCTCTCAACACCTGAGGTCAGGCCACTCACCTCTGAAAACTGAATCACAGTTGATTCATTTATCTTGGTCTGTCTTCCCCAAGAATCCTGATCACTTCCGGGTTGGATGTGTGTTTCCCCAGTCTGTTACCTGTGTTCCAGGTATTGCTTCCCTGTGTTTCCTCTTCTTCATGGTCTTTTGTTTACAAGGACAGTCATTTGGTTACTGTAATTGGTGTCTTAGGATGCCCCTTGTCAGTCTTCAGTTGGTAGACATAGCCTCTTTTAGGTATTTTAGGTGTTCACTAGCCTGGGCTGTTCTGTTCATGTCTTAAGGCAAGCCTGTTAACAAAGACTAGGCTACTTTTCCTCAATCTGGTTTTGATGCTGTAGGATTGTTTTAATTATTCATCCATAACACCAGGTTTAGCTTCCTGGTTTTATATACGTGAGTTCAGCTTGCTGACCTCGGTCTTCAGTGTGTGCTACACCTGAGGACTACTTTCCCACAATGCAATTTGATGATCCACTGCTTACTTGGGAGCCAGCTACTATTCTTAGGATGGGGGAGACCAACTGGCAGGAATGTACCTCCAAACCCCACTCTTCTTTCCCTACCATCACGGAATGAGGGCAATTACCCAGCACTAGTGACTGATAAGGAGGCCCTTGCAGATATCTTCGAATCTAAAGTAGAGTCAAAGCCTGGCTAGCAGCCACATTCCAGTCCTCAACTTCTGAACCAGTGAAGTCATGGTCCAAGCCCAGACCTACCTGCCTGAGATCGAGGAATGGGCAGAATCACAGCAGCTGTTCACTGCACACCACGAAGAGACTGAGGACATCAATTGAGCAGGCTAGCAATTATTTCCCAGATCAACTTAAACCATCAGCAGTGGTGGAGACAGAGCAAGACCAGGCTAGGACAAGGAGGGCAAAGTAGGAGTCTGTTGGGGATGGGGGAAGGGATGCTGAGTCAGGAAGCTGAGATCTGATATCAACAGAGAAGAATGAGACAATTCCTCCCAGAACCCAGTATGAGCTCCATGCCTGGTGCTCACTGTGGTTACTTTTGGGGCTTTGTTGCCCTTTCAAATAATTTCATGGGTATTTAAAGGAAAACACAGAGGACACTGTTCACTGGGCTTCCTCTCACTCTGCTCTATTCTTGGAAGTCAGCAGTTCAATCTCCAGTGAAACTTCTCACTAACATTACGTTCAGTTAGTTGTGCTCTCCAAACAATAAGTGTTTTTAGGCAAAGACTTTCTAGGCTCTCCAACTGAACAAAAGAGCCTCCTACACAGAGCCACACGTCCCATTCAGAAAGCCCTCCCTCGGGCAGATCTGTGAAGCTTGCCATCGGAAGACCCATTTAATTTTAAATTAAATTAAGGGCCCAAAAGGTAAGGCCATTGTTCAGGTTATTCCAACTAACGTCCTGAACCTACAATTGCAATGACTCTCCATCCGACTGATGACTCCTTCTGTAATAAAGAAGTCATGAGCCATGGAAACAACTGACAAGAATAAAATAAATAAGTATCACTCACTGGTTCGAGAGAAAGGCATTTGCACAGCCTATTCCCCAACCCATAAAGGGTGAGTGTCTAGGGGAAGCGTTTGTCAAGACGTTTATCAAATCTGGAACTCTAAAGAGGTAAAAATGGGCACCGAGGATGGCTTTCTAATAAAAGCATGCTAAGTTGAGAAGGCCCCAAATTTCTGAGGATACCAGACGACATTTACAAATATTCACACAGGCAGAGCTACTGGGATACAGATGTAACGAAGACGAAGCACAAGCCTTTGGCTTTTCAAAGTTCCTTTCTCCCAGGTGATCGGGGATGAATCTGACAAATTCCCTTATTCAACACATTTATTGATCCAATTGCCCCAGTTTTTGTGAAGTTTCCTAACAATGTGCAGTGACTTCAAAGCAGCAGGAGGAAAACAGATGGCAAAGGAAGGACCTAGTTCGGAAATTCTCAAAGAACACCGTGCAAAGAGATGTACAGGCCAAGCATAACCACCGTGGGACACTGGGTATCTCTGAAGGCGCTCTGTCCAGCCTCCTCCCTCTCATCTTCCCACAATGGGAAAACAAGGGCAGACCAATACATGAAAGGGGGAAGACAGGGAGTTTCTAGAGAAGGATGGGGGAAGTTTAACACACAGCGTGTACCTGGGAAAGCTGCTTCAAAGAGAGGCTAATAGAGTTTGAAATTTGGAGAGTGGAGCAGATCTATCAGGTTTGGCATGTGTGTGCACAGCTGAAGTCAAATAAAGATGAAGGTTATTTGAGATGAGGAAGTCAGAGAACCGGGATGTAAGTACTAGAAACTCCGTTAAAAGGATGTGGCATATCCTCGGGGTTCTGTGTGACTCCTGGAAGACAGGGTGAGACCACTTGGAAGCAACTATGGCTCCATGGTTATTGGTAGGGAGAGGGCATGGGCAGTGGAAAAACAAACCAGAATGGGCCTGGTGCTTCTATACTACTCTAGTTTGGGCCAGGAAAGCCCCTCAAAAGCTCCTGTATTAAAAGTTTGTTCTTAACATGTAGCTCTGGTGAAAGATGGAACCTTCAGAAATGGAGCCTTGTGGAAGGACGTCAGGACATTGGGGGCATGCCACTGAAGAGGACATTAGTACTCCAGCTCTTCTTTCAAGGCAGACTTCTTCTGCCACGATGCTCGCTCCCGGCCATGATGCGCCATGCAAAGAAACATGGTGAACTCACAGTGAACTGAGACTTCTGAACTGTAAGCCAAATAAATGTTTCCCCCTTAAACTGCTCTCAGCCATTGTGGCAAACAGTGTAAAGCAAATATGTAAGCTTGGTTGTCGGTTTCCAAAATTGGAATGAGGGTTATTAGAGATTAAAGGAAGGAACATTTAATCCATCCTTCGCTTGCTGCCCACACCAATTTTCTGGTAGACTCTGGTTATTTCTTTAAGAGTAATTAAGTGAAAAACTGAGAAACGAAAGTGAAGTGAGCAGGAATGAGCTGAAAGTAAATAAGGAGTCATGAAAGATAGACATCCCCCCACTTTTCGGCTCAGGAGTTGAAGAGGAGGTGGCATTCCCTAGTCACTTGGGAGCCAGCTCTCTCCTCAGACCACCACGGGACAACTGAACCCCACCCAATATCTTAGTGTCTTTCCCCAGTGTTCTCAACTTCCTGTGTCTACACTGAGCCTTGTGAGGCCCACCTCTCCAGGTCCTCATCTCTCTCTCCTAAGGGCTTGCTGGCCTATTCTCCCATCAGCTCTTCCAAACCAACACCACAGAAACAGAATTTGCAGTCTCCTTTGTCCTCTGCTTTTTACCTGGTCACTCACACCAGAAAGCCACCTTGTAAAACCTGCTTGGTCTCTCTTTTCTCCCTCTCCCCACTACCAACTAATGAACAAACCCCAAGGATTACTACTACACTGCAAGTCCATTCCTTCACTTCCATTCTGACCTCTACCCTCAGGGCCTAGCATTCTTATTCACCCAATTTCCCATAGGTTCCCATCTGGTTCTATAGACCTCTAACATACCCTCCACAGCATGACCAGCTCCATCTTGCCTAAAAAACAAAACAAAAGAAAGAGCCCAGCCACACCAACTCAACTCCTCACTGAAAATTTTGCATGAGAGCTCCATACGCTCCAAGTCCTGATGTGTTAAGAGCCTCACAAAATCACTGGGAGGCTCCCAATGACCAAAAGCCAGAGGTGTTTTCAAAACTATCAAGCACTAGCCAATGGTTCTTAGCCTTTAGGAGGTAACAATCCTTTTGGACAGTCTGATAAAAGCTCCAGTGCTTTATCAAAAGCATGAACACATGCCTTTACCTACAAGAAAAATCTGGCAGCCAATTTCAGGCCTATGAATGCTCAAAGACAATCTAGATTAAGAACCCTTACTTCGGTGTGTGTTACTTTCGCACGGGTACACAGAATTGCCGTATCATCTCAACAGCATTCCAGCCCCACAAACAAGCAATCGGGCTCTCCTGTGGGCAGTCTGATTACTCATGCAGATGTCTAAAATATTCATCAGCAGGGTCACTGGGCACATAGTGAAGATGGGCAGAAAATTAGTACAGTAGTTAGCATACAGGCTCACAGTCATTTCATCTGAGAGCAGCTGTCCCGACGCACAACTGTTTGAAAAGAACAGGTTATTTTGAAAACAATCAGCTGAATTGAGTCAAAAATCTGGCCAGTAGGCCTTCATTCTAACTGAATGGAAATGCAGTGAGGTTCTTTCCCTTTCCCATAGCTCAGTGATGCAAACACAGACAGGCGAAGTGGTTCCATAGGATAGGCGTTCATTATTCATGAGCCTGCTCCCTGCAGCTGTGTCTCTCCCGGCTTGGTTTAGCCTCGTTTGTCTCTATGTCCTTCTACAGGTCCGTGCGCGCACGCCGCATGTGTCAGTTCTCAGGGAAGATGGGGAGCCCTGGTGGCTGTGTATAGGACACATCATACAGAATTTGCAGAGGCATAGGCTCGAAGGGCAACACATTTGAAGGTCTTCACTAGAGAATGACCCCAAAATCCACACCTTAAAGCACTGACTGTCGGGAAAGTTTGTAGCACTACCACTAGCCAATCACAGATGACCGTTTTACCTAAGTAAAACTCCACATTTTTTGGTGTGTCGGAGAGTCAGAGTACCAACACAGACTAGGAACTCTGTACTAATAAACACACATAAGAAATGAACACTAACCTGTATGTGTGAGCCCTTTAAAATAAGCATTTCGTTAACTGATTTTACTTGCCTTCTGAAAATTAATATTTTGGTACATAATATTTTAAGACATATCCCTTTGGACATCTGAGCTGATGTCTGTCTTTTCTCTTTATAAATTTCCAACAAGAAGTTTCAGAATCCAAGACTTCAAGCTGAGCTTTCCAGAAAGTACCTGTACTTTCCTATTTGGTCAGCAGATGGCGATCTCATGCACTGGTAGGCCAGAACAATCATACATCCAACTGTACTCCATTAAAGGTGTGGCTCGCACATCTTGGGGGTCAGAGCCACTTTTAAATATAAAGTTAATTGAGGGCCTCAAAGAAATCTGTTTACTTGGGATATGCATATAGACTGTCATCACATTAGAAATCAAAACAAGAAACTGATTCTTATTAATCCAATTAAGATATAACAAATCCATTACATGCTATCAAAGACACTGTAGCACAAACAACTACATTTTCCAAGGGGTGAGATTAGAGAAAGGAAATCTTGGCAACTCTCTTAATGTTTGGTTTACCTGAAGACACCTGGGTTCTCCTGTTTGCCGTTTTAGCCTGCTGTAAGGAGCTGGTTGTGTTCAGCAATATAAACAGCACCAGCCTCACAGAGCTATGCAGTTGGAACAGGGAAAAGTGCTTAGTGGTCCCTGGTGATACTGATGCGGTCACATGGAAGTCAGCTGCCCACACTGCACATCTGTCCATGAATCTTTTACCCACCTGTGAATTTTAGCATCATATGACGGTCACTTAGAAATCAGCCATTCACTAGGCCGCACAGCTCTCCGCATCATGACATCACTATGGCCACCCATCCCAGGAGAGTTGTCTCTAGGTCTTAGGAAATCTATCAAGTGTGCAGTGGCAGGTGACACTTTTTAATAATTCTTGTTTCCCATTCAAAGCTTGAATGTTGTTGCTGACAATACACACTGCCCATTATTCCCTAGAAACAACAGACTCACTTTGTTTTCCAGAAACATCTGCCTAACATCCAAGCCTTAATAACCAGCTTGGTTATCATTCTGTTGAGAAACAGTAAATGATATTCCATGGAATACCAAGTTGGTTCCATTTACAATGCAAACGCATCAATACTCCTCCCCAGATGACCAGAGAAGCCTGTGTGTCCCTCACCTTCACAGACTTGTAGAAACACACAGGTCAAGAGCTGAGAGAATAATCCCTCGTCACTGTTACTATGTGTGAAGAGCACAAGTATCTTAGGACAATCGGGTGCCGTCGAGATGATTTGGGTTAACGATGTAGAAATTCTACATACCACTGCATATGCACAGAAGCTGACACACTATTCTAAGGGTGTCAGGAGAAGGTTGAGGTCATGGATTCTCTGAAAGGGTCACGGGTGCTCCAGGGTTGGATCACACTTGGACAGATGTGCTTCAGAGGTCCCCTAACCTCAGATGCTTTGGAGTTAGTGTCTTCACTGTACCTGTTTTATGGAAGCAACCCTCAAGATTAGTTATCAAGGAACCTTAGGTGAGATGTGGCAGGAGGGAAAAGCGAAAGGATTTTTGGTCAAGCTGTGTTCTTTTCACTATATTGCTCTGTTTGAAAATTAAAATAAATATGGCAATTTTGAAAGTAAAACTGAGTACCACCGTGGGGAAAGAACAAGTATGAGTCTTAGCACAGAGAGGCCTTTGTTTCTAAACATCGGTTAATGAGAGGCCCCGTTCAGTTTCTCACTGACTCTCCATGCCTACTCTTGGATTCTACCCTTTTTTAAAATTGTGTATATTAGAAAAGGGGGACATGAAGCGGGGGGAGAGGAAGGATAGGGTATGAATATAAGGAGATGAATATAAAGATAAACTGTATGAAGTTCTCAAATAATTAACAAAACATTCTATTAAACAAAAGTGAGAATATGAAAGTGATACATAAAACACACACACACACACACACACACATGAAACAAAACAAGAAGTTGGGAAATACTAGATTTCTGTTCTAGCTTGATGTATATATTCACAATTTAATCCTTTACAAAGTTTAGTAGATCTCACCAACACAATGGGAAGCTCTGTCATTTCAGTTGTGAAGCTAAAAATCTGTCTGGGAGTGCTCTTCCAACTTCTGAGAGAAGCACAGCACCAGTGAGCATTTACACAGCATCTCACGGAAAACAGCATCTCACGGAAAACAGTACAGTGAACCGAGGATCCTCTATCTGCTTGATGGGACTCTGTCACAGTTATTCCTATAACCATCCATTAAATACTCTGGAGACGTTTGAATGTGTAAAAGCTGCACACACATCCTCTACCTCATGTCTTTCATCCTCACACATCTGAACGAACTGTCTTATAGTAACATTAGCACCATTTTACAGAGAGGGAGATCGAGGGCTGGAACGTCATTTTGTTCACTAATACAACCAGAAAAAAAAAAAACAAAAAACAAAACAAAACAAATCAAAACAAAACAAAAAAACAAACAAACAAAAAAAAACGTAAAACCAAGTGTGCTTAACCCTCCCTGACTGCACAGACAGATTTCCTAACTCCTTCTTCTTGTCAAGTGGTTCCGGGGCCAGCAGTTCTGCTTTGGGCCTGCAGCTATCTCTTAGATGTTCTCTAGTTTCTTAGCATCCCATGAATAAGAGGCTGCACAATCCGCACTTGGTGCCTGTACTTGCAGATGTGCTGTGGACACTGTCCCTTGGAAATACAAATTTGGCTCTTACAACTGCTAAGTGCCTGGCTTACCAATGTGCTGTTCAACTATCCATGAACACAGACCTTTTGCAGACACCCAGACTGCTGCCTCTCTCTGAACGTGCCACTTGCCTTTCCTCTACCATGCAGTGCACACGCTTCCTTTCTGAGTAAAATGTGCCTTTTCTACATCTATGGAGGCTCCGATCAAGACTGGCATACCTGGGCTCTCTGCTAACGTTCCTTCCCAAAGCCACTCCACTCTTATTCTTCACGTCCTGTATCAGCCCAAGCAAAATTATCCTTTCTTCATTTTTCACTCCCTCTGGAGTTTTCACAGTTGCTACCACTGTCCTTTATATAAACTAGAGACCCACAAATGTTGTTGAATTAACACACCATGGAGTGGTGATAATGATGCCAGTTTGATAATGGTTTATTAAAAATCCACTTCTCGGGGAAACTTAGATAAAAATGTTATGAGAGGGTCACACTGCTGCTTCTGGTCATAAATCACCCGAGATGACCAGGAAAAAAACAATTACCAGCTCTGCACTGAAGTGGAATTTCAGTTCTGTTCTAAGAGATTGGGAAGCTAAGCACAAAGCTGTGGCATACAGTTGGCCTGGAGTACAGTGTAATAGCTTGGGTTATAAAATACCCATCTGCAGTTCGGGCTTTCCTCAGCAAGTGAATGAATAAGTGAGTGAGTGAGTGAGTGAGTGAGTGAGTGAGTGAGTGAGTGAATGAATGAACTGGGGCAAAGCTCACACTTCTACAAATGCTCAGTGGGAGAACAATGCCACCAGCACCATCAATGCTAGTGTGTACAACAGTACAATGTGCTAGACACTATGGTGGGCACTTTGTGTACATTAGTTCCTTGAGTAATCACAAAAGGTGACCAAGTAGGGACCGTTATCAACTGTATTTTATAGATGAGAAAATTAACTGGCAGAAAGGTACAAGAAATGGGCTGAAGGAAACTCACACATCTAGGAGGCAACGGAGCTGAGCTGCAATGCGACTGAGGTGCTCTCACCCTCTGCCTAACCTCACCCTCATGTCTCCACGTTTGGAGATGCTGTCATTTGGAAAAAGACAGAGTCACTGGCATCTAAATCACACCTGTGTCTCTGCACTTACTGTTTCTCTGAAGAAGATTCTAGTTCCCTGAGCCCAGTATGTGCTCAAATATCGTAATCACTTAAGCAAGTGATGGCTCCTCCTGACTAATGTAGAATCTGGCCTGTGGACAAGCCACTGGCTGTGCTTGCATACAGCGGAGCTCAGCGCCCTAGTCTAGTACACGCCATGGCTCAAGTTCCCTCAAGCCCAGGTGACTGTGTCACCCACTGCTTCCTCTCCAAATATCTAAGCATTTCTCCGGCAAGGGAGGTAAGGAAGCACAAGACTGCATGTGCTTCGTGTGTCACAAGACCCCGTACTATACCTCCGACTTTAAGAACCTTTGTTCCAGCCTCTAAGTGTCTAAGATGCTGTAATGTTAAAATGCAAGCAAACTGGACCAGATTTCAAAGTACCTTTCCCATACGTGCTCCAGAGAGGCCACTCCAGCCCTCTGCCTCTTCACTAACCTTATCAAGAGAATTCACATCTTCATTTTAGCATGTGCCCCATTATTCAATGGTGTATGGCCATAGACACAGCTACCTAATAGCAAAGCATAAACAATAAAGGGGAGGCTATCAACTCCAAAGTCTAGATTACCAAAGCTCAGATGTGAGCCCTCTTCAATCTGCTACCTAGCAAGCCCAAGTGAGATTCATAATATTTTAGTTACAAAGAGGTAGTAGATAAAGTATTGATCCTTCTGTGCACTCTAAATTGTATTCTTGTTTCCAATAAGATACTGAAGTGCCTGGATCACATTTAAAATCAGTCTCTTCACCAAGTCTGCTCTCCCATCCCAGGCTAGCATCTCTCCGTTATGGCGCCGCCTAAGAGCTAGTGTCACAGTCTGCTTCTAGGACACTGGATGGTGGCATCCCTGGTTCCTCTCAAGCCATTCCAGTAAAGTCTCTGTTCCTTGATGACTGAAAAATGTTCTTGACAAAACGAGGAAGAATCAAACTTGCACGTGCCTAACTAACATGCTCACGTAATGAAAACAGAGACAGGAGGCTGAGCAGGCTTACAGAGCTGCTCTCTGTTTTTATGGTAACCGGGCCATTGTTTCTATGAGGACTCAAAACCTTTTATGTCCATCCCTTTCACTATGTGTTGAGGAACATTCTAGAAAATAGCCAGGATTGGCAATATAAAGAGAATTTTTAATGATAAGACTTGAAATGTTTTTTAGGGGAGTTGAGAAATAAAGTTTCACTGCAATGCATGCTGGATAATGAGATCTATTTAAAATAAAGTTTCCCCAGTCTGTGATTCAAGTCACCAAACATATAAATCTGCCTACACAAATGGAAGAAAATATTGATATATGCCCTATTATAAGTAGCATATTTCAGAAATATTACTAATGAGTCTCCATGCTTACTCAAGGACTGGTATCATAGCAAGGTTGGAAAGAAAGGACAAAGAGGGGGAGGAGAGGGGAGAGGAGACAGAGGGG
>JANHMN010000024.1:7944114-7959870 GCA_030674055.1 Rhabdomys pumilio | reverse complement strand
CACACACACACACACACACACACACACACACACACACACACACACACACACACACACGAGGGCTCAGAGACCCAGAACACCCTTTGTTTTGCAATCTTCAGGTTGAGTGAGATAAAGTTTACAAAGAAGTGCTGCGCTTTTGCTCGGGAGATAAAACATTAATCGAACTGTTGACCCAGATATAAGACACAAAATTATAAATTTGTCACAAGGAACCCTGATGGGAACAAGGAGCCTGAGAGGCTCACAGCACTTGCTAATGGCGGACTGGCATAACTGCACATTGAAAAATGGCATGTGGGGAAAAAACAATACAAAGTGCCCGCCCTCACTTTTTTTAAAAGCAGCAGATAAGGAGTACAATATCTCCTTTGCATTCCGGAGTTCGAGTCTAAGCTACGGCGAATGCCTGTCAGCTCTCATATACGTAATTTTCGTCTCACAGAGACGCGAGCCCCCAATATGAACTTAGTGAATTGGGTTGCACGTCATTACACAAACTGGATCAGAAGACAACTTACTTCATTCTTGTCAACAGAAATGCTTCAACGTCTAATCCGGTATGAAGTTGAAACTTCATAAATTCCTTTAAAAAATGCATAACCGCTATATATGATTCCCGGTTATACCATCTACAAAGAAAAAATGAATTATACTAGCTATTTGTCATAACTGTCACTGAAGAAAACGGCACAACTGGAAAGGTTTTAACTTACCTTAAGAATTGTGACTACATTAAAATAGCTTTGTAGGCACTGTTCTGCCATCAGACTGTAACAAGAGATTAACTTTTTTTTTTTTTTAAAGAAATCAAATGAAAGTAATCAGAGAACCTAGAAGAAATTCCATTCGGAGAAACTCAAGAACTGCATGTGTCCGTGCTAAGTGACACACACCATAGCATCACGCTTCTAAGAGAAACCAGGAAGTCTCAAAATTGACCTTGGCCTGAAAGAGATGGAAGTAAGACAGATTCTGGGAGCACAGCTTGAACAGAGGACAGGATAAGGACAGGATACTTGCCTTGCTAGTCTCAAGGTCTCCAGAGCCAAGGCCTGCTCCATGCACTTACTTAAGCCTTCCACAGACACCTCCCCCAGCTCCATTTACCAGAACCCCACATGTCACCAGGAGCCAATACTGCCACTTCTCTCATGAAACCTGAGTTCCCTGAGCCACAATTATTTTTCTCCAATTGATGGGTCCCATTTTGAAGACATCGCTCACACTACATACCTTTATGTATACTTGATTTTCTCGGTCTATGATGAAATACCCGACAGTAGCCACTGAAGGAGGAGTGGCTTATTTCGTAGCACAGCGTGAGGGAATAAATCGAGTCCAGCATTGCAGAAGAAGGCATGCCCAAGGGAGCATGGAATGACAGGCCCCACTCTACCCACGGTCAGAGGCAGAGAGAAGGGGATGATGCGTTTCAGCCAGCGTCCTTCTCTTTAGTCTACCTTTTCATTTAGTTTGGGTTCCCAACTCATGGGATAGTGTGTTATCAATATCAATATCTTCCTTCCTGGGGTATGTGTCTGTAAAGTCCTCAAAACCACACCCAGATGTCTCTTATGTGAATCCACACCAACGCAGCCTGACACTGAAGATGACAGTCACACTATCATGGTTAGTTTCCACTCTTAACTCTCACACTCGAGAATATGCATCCTTATGGAACCGCAGTACGTCCAAGTTGGCAAGGGCTACCAACTATGTACTCGGAAAAAGACTTATCATTTTCAACATACAAAACAACGTAGTTTTGATAGTTTTTGAAAGTCAAAAGAAACACAGCAATTCTCCTTTAAGAATTTACCCTAAGGTAACAGTCACAAAACCACACAAAAATTTACGTACATGATGTTCATTATGGCATTAGTCCTAATTATAACGATTATGGCAGTACTAATGAAAACAACGATCTTGTATCGTGTCCTTTGTCTAAGTACCATGAAAGCAACTTTTTACATTATCTCATTTTACTCCAACTTCCAGCAGCCATAAAAGGCCTTACAAGCTAAGCCCGGGGGGAGCTGAGGTTATGCCCAAGGTCATACAACTAGAAAAGGGTGGTGCTGGGATTTAAACCCAAAGAAGTCTGACACCCCCCCCCCAATTATGCCCTTACCTATATAAGCTTGCCATGTGCCAAACTGTTATGCTAAGTACTTTATATACCCATCCGCATGCATCTGTCACAGTAGCTGTGCGAGGCAAGCCATTATCATCCCATTTTGCAAATAGGGAAACTGGGACACAAAGGTTAAGAAACTTACCAAAGATCTCATTGGTAAGAAGTGGTGGAGCATGGATTTAAACCTAGGCAGTCTGGCTAATTTATACCATCTTTTTCCTATTTATAAGAGCAAATGACTAGAAATGACCTAAATATTCAGAGACAGGTTTAAATATATTTATGAATGTATGAACGCAGAGGCAAAATGTGAAGGGCAAAAACTGGGTACTGTCAGCATCTCCACCTCTCCAAATGATTCTGTCAGATTATGTACATCATTTATCCTTTATTTCTATATATAAAGTTCATCTCTGTATCATATATATTCTAGAAGATAGCATATGATAACAGAGAAAGCACACAGGAAGACAACCACCAGACCTAAGTCTAAGATTCAATCCTGACATTTATTCCCTGTGAGACTCCGAGTGAACTCTTAACTCCTCCGAGTCCGGGTTCTCCCTAACAGAGAACAAGCTTCTTACCACTAATTTTCCATTTATCCCAGCACAGCTAGAGCAGACATTAAAACATGGCAATTACTACATTTGTGCTTAATAAGAATTTAATAACAAGAGCTAGAGTTAGACCAGTGGTTAAGAGCACTTGGGGTTGTTGTAGAAGATCCGAGTTCAATTCCTGGCGTCCACATTGCAGCCCACAACCATCTGAAGAAGTCCAGTTCCAAAGGGTCTGATGTTCTCCTTTGGCCTCTGTTACCACCAGGCACATACATGGTGCATGGTGCATGTATACATGCATGCAGGCAAACACTCATAGACATAAAATAAAATATTTTTACAAATTTAAATAAAATAAAAGGTACTAGTGGAATCTTGATAAGCCCAGAGAGCCCTCCTAATAGCAACTGGCTTCCAAACTCACCTGCCAGGTTCACTTTGTGATCTCCTTTCTGCAATCTGACTGAAGATGTGAGAAGCCCACACATTCAGGCCTGGGGACTAGGAGGGTCACATGGTTTCAGGCTCTCTCTTCTTATTTACCAGCACCCATTACAAGAGCACAACCGTCAGCATCCTGTGGGCCACTTCCAGTCCAAATCTCTGGCTCTAACCTCAACCAACAGTGTTTGCTAAATATTTATCTTTTAATTGTCATTTTGCTAAGTCAGGTCAGTGAATATTTCAGTACTAGCCATCATAATATTCCTCCAAACATTCTGATTCTCCATATTCAGTCAGCCCTAAAACTTCTCTTAAGTGTTGCTGAGTGTGTCTACCAGGGGTAACATCTCCACAGAGAGGAGCCACCATCTCCACCCATTACAGACATCACTAATGGATTACAGAGCATCTTCCTTATCTCCTGTCTGAAAGGAACACAGACACAATTTTATGATCCTTCCTGCCATACCCTTTCAGGGAGCCAGAGACGTGCACTTGGGAGTTGGGATATGAGGCAAGAAATATGGTTCTCCCAAGACTACTATTGACTGGCTAACAGATCCCAAGATTACTATTGACTGGCTAACAGAAACCACTGTTCACACGACTAGTCCACTGCAACAGCCCTCCTGCCTGACAACTCTGACACAGGTATCCTTCTTTCACACAGCTTCTGAACCACTGGATCATCCTCAGCGACTCCCCACTACCTCTTCTAAACGGAAAAAAACATGCTCCCCTCTGTTAGCTGCCCCAGATGTTCTACAGTCTGGTCCAAATCCTCCTTTCCAAGCCCAGAGCTCACAATTTTCCATCAGAACTTTTTAACATCATCCATTTTGTAATTCTTTCATCAAACAAAATCTTGGACAAAATCCCGGTTAAATCACTGACCAAACCAGCAGTGCTGGCTCCAGTAGACTTAGGCAAACAGTACGAGCTCACCTGGCTTTCTCAGCGGCCCAAGCCTCTTCCGCAGAGCCCCCACAAAGCCCTGCTCCTGTGCTGACCAAGAATACAAGAAGCTGCATCAAGACGCTTACTCAACACTGGTTTCTAAGTTGCTCTGTGACTACAAACTAAACCAAGGGCAGAGCTAATCAAAAGAGCCCAAACACTTAAACCCTGAGTCCAGCAACACACACAGACGTACCCCTCCTCATACATAAATTTAACATGATTTTCTTCTGCTCTGAAAATGTCAGGGCTCAGCAAGGGACAAGGACAAGGTTAAGAGAGGCTGACAGAAGGAATTGGACGGGGTTGAAAGCTGAAGCCCTGCAAGTTTATCTACACAAGCAGCACAAGTCCCCCTGGCACACACCCAGCTCAGCCCGTTGCCCTGCAGCTGCATAATAGCAATCATTTTTTTAAACACCCTCATTCTGTCTGACCACATCTCATAATGTGTAAAGCCCAGCTGGATTGCGTGTAGGATTTTGTCAAGCCGTCTTTAATCTTTAGCTTGACTTCCACTCCTAACCACTGGGCTGGCAAGGACTTAACTTGCTGATGTTTACATGCTGCTTGTTCTATTAGTGGTCTTCCCAGAAGCACTTTGGGCTGACAGAGGCTAGTGGCAGGGGTCCCACTTGTCAGAGCGAAACTTCAGTGTTCTTTCCCCTATCAAGGACTTTCTTGCTTCTCCCCCGAGGAGTTCAAGCATTTCTTCACTCTGTTTTTTGTTGGTGGTTCAACTTGACTTCTGGGACTCAATTTAAAAAAAAAAAAAAAAGTACATGCATCCAACTGATTCCCTGAAACTATAGTAAACTGGAGACACTTTCTTCATTGGGTTTTGGGAGTGTCCACTCTTTTTAGCTAATGCCATGCCTAAGGATCACTGTGGCTCCACAGAAATCACAAACCCTTGTGGATCCTTCTGTGGAGATCCTATTCTCTCTCTCTCTCTCTCTCTCTCTCTCTCTCTCTCTCTCTCTCTCTCTCTCTCTCTCTCTCAACGTTCCTCTTCTCAGAGATCTTCAGTTTGCTCTGAGAACAGGGAAGACAGCGGATGCATGCATCTTTCAAATGTCCACTTTGGTTATACATCCTTCTAGTCCTAAATTGATTCACTTTGCCACCTGTTACATGGTTGGGCTTATATTCAAAAGACAATGCTTAGGAACTGACAAAGAATGACAGGGTGAGAATAAGCAAACCGAGTCTGGAGGGCTTCATGAACCCACAGATGAAAGACATTTCAGGAGCCTTGTTTGGTGCATTCCTGGGCTGGACAGTGGTTTTTTTTCTTTTTGGACCTCAATGTGTCCTTAGGTTTTAAAGGAACGTAAGGACAGGAGAAAGATTCTGATGGGTGAAAGGCACAGGAAATCTCTGCAGTTCCCTGGAACCTGTCATGCTTTATAAGGGTTTGCCTCGTGACTCATCCCAGGGTTTTGTCTAGTTTGTTGCTAAACTGTTTCTCTTTAGTATCCTGGCCATTTTTAGCAACGACTGTGGATTAACTGCTTAAAGCATGCTTAAAGCATGCTTAAAGCATGCCCTTCTGCCTGATTAGATTATGGAATGTCCTACTTTAATAAAAACACTAACACAAAGATGAAACAAGATGGTGACTATTAAACAAAATTAGTACATGAACACCCATTCCCAATGCAACACTAAGAAAAATTGAACATAGGTTAATAAAACACTCAGCACCACCAATACACCGGCAGGAGAGACTGTTGTAAGAGCTCTGCCTTCTTTTGCATCCCCAGGTCAAAGGTCAAGAGTGGACCACAGTGACAGTGAGGCTTCCAGATCCAAGGACACATGCCTTGCTGCTGTCCGGCCTCTGACTCTCCTCCGTCAGCACTGTGCTCACTCATTCAATAATATGACGAGGCTGACATGAAGCGGAGAGCAGGTGTGTGCAATATGTTGTTTTCATCTCCCCACTTGGAGTTATTAGCACCTCCCATCACTCACTCTGGCAGGTTCATTTGAATATTAGCATCACACACAAGCTGCATCCTTGAGAAAGGAGGCTACCACAGACATTGCTGGTGAACTATTAGATAATGGAACATTTATTTCACGTCATTATAAAATTAAGCTTTGCTTCTGGTTCCTTAAAAGGCTAATTGGGGGCTGGAGAGATGGCTCAGTGGTTGAGAACACTGGCTGTTCTTCTAGAGGACTCAGGTTCAATTCCTACCACATATACAGGGGCTCACAGCTGTCTTTAGATCCTAGGGGATCCAACACCTTCCTCTTACTTCCTGGGGCACTATGCACACACATGGTGCACAGATACACATGAAGGCAAAACACTGATACATACGAAATAAAAATTTAAAGACCAGTTATTCAATTCACCTTTTAAAATATTTATTTATAAATTCTTTTATGTATATGTGCACATGTGCCAGAATACAGATGTGCACCGTGGAAATGCAGGTGCCCACACAGGCCAAAAGAGGGTGTCGGAGTTTGAGGAACTGGCGTTACAAGCAATTGTGAACTGCGGATATGGGTGCTGGAGGCTGAACCTGGGTCCTTTTCAAGAGTAGCAATGATATTAACCACTGAGCCTTCTCTCCAGCCTCCCAACTTCCCCGATTCACATAAAGAAGGTTCTCCTGACAGGAAAACAGGAAAGGGCATTTTTACCACTGTTATGATTCTGATAGATTGCTTAGTCCAATGGAATATTTTCTCAACTATATAAAAACATGGATGTTAATGTACTTAAAAAGAATCATGCTATTCGCATAGAAATATTTTAATACCCCACTTTGCTGCCGAGTTACAACAGTTTCACGTCTCAATTATGGCCTCCAAAAGAGGCTTCTGAGTCACACGCAATGTCAAATGTATATTGAGACTCAGCTTTAAACGAATGTATGATCTACAATCTGTTTCAGAAAGAAGGAGAAAATCTACTTGACAAAGTAGACTGTGAAAAACTCAGGTCGCTACAGAAGCACTGTCTCCTCTTGTACAAGCCTCAATATTCTGAGGGAGCCCGTTGAGAGTGTATTTGGAAGGCCAGATCCTTCATTTTGGGAAGTTAATTACATATTATTAAGTTCCACCTCTCATGGGAAATCAGCTTGAACACATAGACTGTGCCTGAGGATGGAGAAGACAAACCACACGGAGATGTGTTTGTTCACAGAAAGGTAGCTTTGTGCCGAGGCTGTAAGTACCAGTGGTGTTTCAGGATGATCTACCAGGATGACTGTGAGAAGTTTTCTAAGTTTGCTAATAAAGATGGTAAATTACTGGGCTGAAATCTGTCATTTGTTAATCAAATTTAATAGTAATTTCTTCCTGCAGACACATGCCGAAGACAAATTATCAATTTCTGTAAATCATAATTAGTTCGGAGGCAGAGTCCAATTCTCCTAAAGATTAGCTGTGCGTCGTTTAAATGAAAGGCACTCTGTTGCCTCCCAGAGTGAAAGGAACCTTGGACCTTGGGTTATGACCGCTGATGACTTGTGGTAGTCATTTAAAATGTTTCTACTTTAATTTTCACTCAGTGCATGGGCATGAGCATGCACGAGACTGGGCGTAGGCCTGGCACACATTGTCCTCCTCTGCCGTGTTTTCCCTGTGTGGATGGCTCTGCTGCCTCTGAAACTCGGACCCTTTCCGATCTTTAATTTTCTTTAAGAGTGGATAAGTGCCGTGAGCAAAACTGCGCACCGCTACTCTTGAGGTGCTTATTTAAAAAGAAATAAAACATGATTAATTTCAAGTGCTTTACAATTAAAAATATATGACAGCAGGGTCATCTGGGCGATTTAACTACACCGAGAAGGGTCACAGGCCTGCGAAGTTAGAGATACCTTGAGCTAGACTTGGTGCATGTATTTATTGTCACTGGTAGCATATTAGATTATTAAAGGGACATGCTAATGTGACATTTTACTATTACAAAGGAAACTCAGTACTAAAATTAGGACATAAATCAGGCAGATATGCTTCCAGACATGCAATCAACTCTCTCTTCCACTCATCTTCCTTTGCGCATCAAGGAGGTTATATTCAATTTCATTTTGTATTTATTTGTTAACTGTATATGCCACTCCTTCCTAAGTCCAATGTGAGTAACAAAAATATAGTTGTATCCCAATAGGAACAGATTAAATTTAATGGAGATAAAGCAAGAATTGTAATTAGGGTGTCAGAAAAATATACTTTAAAAATCAAAACTAAAATATAAATCTATTTGTTTTTTTTTAAATATTCATCAAGATTACATTTCATATGCAAGACTGTTCTCAATAAAGCTCTCTTTATTGCACAGTGTCTATACTCATAAAATAGCAAGACTTGTCTGGAGAAAGGATCGTGACAATCCAACTGATTCCTTCCCCCAAACAATGGCTAGTTTTGGGGTGGAGACAGCAGACAACATAAAGTAAACGCCTGTCATGAAATAATAATTAGCACTGTCAACAGAACCTTGTGCGCCTCCGCTGACTAATGCACAGTTTCGGTTCGAGCCCATATTTCAAGCCAGAAAGCCACGAAATGAAATTAGCACTTTCAGATGCTGTTGGTATTTTTGCCTGGAAGGGAAAGGGAGCCATTTCATACTCTCACACTAATCCAAAATCACAAAACCTCATCATCTTGCTTGCTTAAAGGGAAAGCTGTTCCAGCGCCTGACATTGAGGATGCTGGAGGTTCAACTCCATGGCCTCCTCCTCCCTCTCCTCCCAACTGCATTGTTTTGAGGAAGGCCATCAGCCTTCAAGGTATTTGTGACTAATGATTCCAATTTTGTTCAGTTTGGAGGTGTCTACAGAACTATGGGCAGGCCACTCATTGTAATAAGGTCAAAGGTATAGGCCTGATAGTACTGTTACTGTTATGTATAGCGTGGCAAATGTGTCACTGGTCAGCAATGTGAGTCATGGAGTCCAGGAAAAGTGGTTCGGTGGCTATTTATCATAAGGGAGGTGGAGGAAGGGTAGAGAAAGAGGGCAGAAGAAAGACATGGGGAGAGAAGGAGCCCTGAGAATCCTGCATGCATCCAGCCACCCTGTCAAGAGGCTATGGCTGCTGTGCTTTCTACATACCAGCACATTTAGGTCAAATACATGCAAACATCAAACAGAAACACACAGTGATTAAGAAAACAGTGAGCTAGCTAATTTATTCTGTTTGTCCTATACTTTCAAAAAATTAACTAAATCTATATAAAAGTAAACAATGAATTAAACGCCATATTTCATGCCTTAAGAAAACCCAGCACATTAGAAATTAGCATTTCCTTTGTTTTCAAGTCATTGAATTTATATCATTTTTCAATAGTGTTTAGCTAAAGCAAACAAAAACAAGAAAATCACATTATTCTTTCTAAGCCATATAAAAGTGATCTGGAAAGTCACGTTTAAAAATCACTATCATGGATTAGCTTAAGGCAATTATTTCACTCGCCGAATTCTTTTACAAGAAGTTGAAAAAAAAAAAATCAAGCTTCTTGCCTAACAAGAAAAATGAAATCCCATTAGTTGTGTCTCCAGTGTATATTAACATTCCTTTTGTTTAGAAAGGTTAATATCCCCCAAATAAAGGAGCATACAGTGCCTGTTAAAATAATTACATCATGACATTTTAGAAAGGTTGGCAGATAGACGTGGCTGCAGCACAGAAACAAACAAAAGTAAAAGCCAGTACTTTTTAAATTATCCATGACTTCACAAAATGGAAAGCTCTGGAAATTCCACCATGTTTGCAATTTCCTGCCAGCTCCTCTGGTCTATGGCCTCACTCCTTCTCTATCGGTATCTTTCTGTCACAGAGACTTAGGAGGCTTCGTACCTTCATGCTCCAAATCAGATGACCTACTCTTGGAGAGAGAAACTACAAATCTGACAGCAAGAGAATTTCACAACAGATTGGCATGAGGAGCCGACATAAACCCAAGACTGCCATGGCTACTTGGACTCCCACACCGTACAGATGTGGCGTCATGTTCAAATCCTAGTCTTTCAGTCCTAAACAAGCTGATCTCAGGGCCCAGCCTCGGTGACAGGCCAGCGGGCAATTACAGTCCCCAGATTCCTCTCTCTGCGAGTTTAGGAAAACACTTCCTACTTTATGCAAACAAACTATGCACCCCTGACCTTACTGCTTGAGGCAGAAAGAAGCGATTCTCCACACAAGTGAAACAAATTATCTCTCCAACCTGTGGATAAAGCAAACGGTTGTTTGGGCTTTCTGTTTTAATAAAAAGTAGGCACGACAGTGATATAAAACCTAAGCAGCTCTTACTGTCCACAGTAGAGATGGGCCTTTGGGTTCTAACACAGGGCATCATGTTCCTCCACTGGTCCAGAAAAAGTACGTAAAACAAACTAGGGAAAAATGAGGAGAAAGACAATGGTTTCCTCCACTACCACTTCAACTGGGGGAAGATTTCTCTCGGTTAATGACAGCTCAACCTCTGGACAGGAGGTCAGGGGATCTAATTGAACAAGTATTTTAAGAGGCTTATTAATATTCCCCGAAGTCACAGAATGCTTTACATCAGCAATTCCCAATAACTACAATAACAAATCGTGTGTATGTCCTGCTGAAAAGGCCACTGCCTTAGGAGTCTAGAAAATGACCTAATAAAAACAAATTAAAAGCTCCCAGGTCGCCATAACAAAAAGGTCCAAAACTTGTATAAATCTGCAGAAAGGAATTCAGTGGTCAGCTCACCTGACTATCTCAGCAAAGGGTCCTTGGGGATCTCCATCTTGTACAAACGCAGTGCCCTCTCCTAAGAAGCGACCCCGTCTCAAGCGAATGCAATGCTCTCTCCTAAGCATGCATTTCTGAACAAACCACTTACATGGAACGGCCTACAGAAACAAACCGGAACACAACCACACTGACATTTTTATTGGATTGGCCAGATAATGCAGAGTACAGGATAAAGAAACAAACCTCATCTTTTCCCAGAATCTATCTAGTCTCCAGGAAGAAAAAAAAAATTCAGAGTGAACAAAGTAAATTTCTTTCCCTTCCCTACTCAAGGAATGTGTGTTTCAAAGAAACTGGAAGGGACGGTGGTGGTGGTGATACTGGAGCCATAGCACTTTTGCAGTCACTGCCGGCTATTGCTTACCAGACTTAACCATAGCAACCTAGGGATGGAACAGATGCTTGGCATCATCCCCAAGTCACAGCCGAGATGAGACTCCGGCAGGGTTCAGTCAGCAGTCATGTGCAGTAAAGTTGGGCAGCAGGAGGCCAAAGTCTGCTTCTAACAAACACTTTGTATAGAATGGCAGGGTCTGCTAGAACTTTCTGTGAGAGTAAGCACCTCGGGTCTGAAATGTCCGAAATAGACCAACCACATGTAGCTGAGTGTTGCCAGAGCAACAGGGAGAGGAGGAATTGGGGTGGGTTTGTTTGTTTGATTGATTGATTCATTGTTTGATTGATTGATTGTGGTGCAAAACTGAACCGATGCCTTCATGCAAGACAGGCAAACGTTCTATCACACTTCAGACCCCCAAAGTTTTACATTTCAATCAGGTAGTCGTGTGTTGCTATTTAAATTAACTTCAGTTCTAGAACACAAATCATTTGGCAAATAGGATGCAAGATCCGTTCCACATGTCACCCTTTTGAAAAATTTTCTATCTAAGGTTTGACAACTCAAAGTTCAGGAAATGCTTAACAGTTTATCTCAAAGTATGTGGGTGGAGAAAGCCACACCCCTTCAAAGAACAATGTGCCAGGACTGTCCTAACACCAGAGGGAGCTTTGTAAAAGTTCAGAACCCCCATCAACGTGTCCCTGAGGCGGGAAGGGTGCTGGGGACTGGATGGTGGTGGCAGCAGGTATCTTAAATTATACCTTTATTATTATTTATTTATTCATTCGCCTTTCACACATTAAACCCTAACATTTTCCCTGCCCCTCCCCCACCTTCCAACCCCCCCAGAGCCACTCCTTCATTTCCCTTCAGAAAAGAGCAGGTTTCCCAGGAATATCAAGCAAACAAGGCATAAAAGGTTACAATAAGACTAGACACAAACCCCTCATAACATGACAGGACAAGGCAAGCCAGTAGGCAGAAAAGGGTTCCAAGAGCAGGCAACAGAGTCAGAGATAGCCCATGTTCCCATTATTAGAGGTACCAAGCTATACAACCACAACTTAAAAGCAGAGGACCTAGTGCAGCCCCATGCAGGCTACATGACTGACACTCCAGTCCTGCTTAGTTGACATTGTGGGCTATGTTCCTGTGGTGTCCTTAACCCGCTCTGGCTCCCACAGTCCTTCCTCTGAGTCCTATCTGCTGTGGTCTCAGAGCTCAAGGCTACCAGTGTATGGCTATAGCAGAATATCATTAAAACCCCAATGAAAAGTCTTATTTTTGAAGCAAGCTTCAAGAAACCTTTCATACAAACATTAACCAACTACTACTAGATATTCACTATAGACGGTGCCAAAGATAAAAGACACGGGTAAGAATGCAGATAAAAAATCTGAAAATATGTTACTCACAACATTGTATATGTAATATATAAAAGACTTCATCTAATATTCAACACATAGTCTATGTCTGCCAAGTGGCCAATAGACAGATGAATGTTTGGATGAGCAGACGAAGGGACAATGACAGCATCATTTTCAAAAGACTTATATACAGGGAAACAAATCCTTCAAAGTGCATTTATCTTCCCTCGTTAGTCCTTTTAAATTTCTTTGGTCCACACAAGCACGTAACTAAGGAAGCTATTCTGTATTCCTGGGGCCTATCACTTTCTTTGTTTAGACCACAGTACCAGACTCCTATTGCTTTTCTTCCAGTGTTATGCTCTTTAAACCCATCTCGCATATTCTGGAAGCATCTTTCCTAAAATTCAAGTCTGAGTTTACTTTAGGTTAAAGTCCTTCAGCCTGCTGCTACTTCTCTAAGACACACACTCAAGTCCCTTGATGTGTCACAGTCAGGCAGCAGTGACTAGTCTAGGGGCACACTTTGTGGCCTTATTGCTACAGTCTGTCTTTCTGAAGTAATGGGCTCCTCACAATGCTGTTTTTCTATGTCTACAGATCTTAAATTTCCCATGGGGTAGGAGCAAGGACTTGGGCAAGAATGCTTGACCACTAAGCACAGTGCCCCACAGTCACCAAGCAGTGACCGAACACTAGCTCAACTGAAATTTAAGCAGTGTGGTCAAGGGAAATAACAGCTCCATTTGTTGAAACGAAGTCAAATAGTATGTGAACTCTTCAAAATGACCAGAGAAAGAAAGAAGGAGTGAATTAAAAGAAATTCTAGGGGGCATAAGGACTTGTAGTTTGGACTGGCAAGATGGCTCAGTGGATAGACCACTTGGCCTGCAAACCTGATGGCCTGAACTTGATGCCTGGCCTCTGGGTGGAAGGAGGCCAGCGCCACAGGATTTCTCTGGCCTCCCACGTGTCACACGTGTTCTGCATATACTTAGAATAATAAAAATATTTTAAACTCTAGTTTTAAAAAGTAGGTTAATGCATCTTTGAAATGGAAAAGGAGAAATTTAAATGAAGATTACACAGCTACTATTATCAATGACTACCTAGGGTCTAGAAAATGGAATTTTCATCTCATTTTTTTTCAAAGCCATTCAACTTTGTTCCGCCTCTTCCTCTGGCTAACACACTGGCTAACTACTCTCTATGAAATGACACCCCCATCCCCACCCCCTGACACTGTTTCTTTGTGTAGCCCTGGCTGTCCTGGTACTTGCTCTATAGACCAGGCTCGCCTTGAACTCAGAGATCCACCTGCCTGTACTGTGACTAAAGACGTGTGCCATCACCACCCAGCCAAGAAAGAACGTTTAAAGCCATCTTTCTAGCATGGACTCCAGGTAGAAAGTTCAGGTGGAAGACTCTAGAGGTTGAATGCATATTTCAGTCCTTTCTTAAACCCCTTGCTTTGGCAGCCTCTGCTACCAGGGTTCTGGTGGAAATAACCCTGACTTACAGTGGGAAGGGTTTTAAATGGCCATACCCAGAACACTAAGGAAGGCATGAGGAACATGACGGGCATATGGCTGGACATGAGCGAACCATGCTGGCTACTTAAGGGGACAGACAGAACTCTGCAAAACAACAAGGCAGCTTTCAGCAGGCTCTCGTCTGCTTCCAAGAACCTCCACCAAGGAGCAACTGCAAGTTACCTGTTGCTCTTCCCCCAAATAAATGTGTCAGCTTCATAGTGCTTGCACCTTTATACACATCCTTGCATGGAACTGGAGCAGACTGAGTTGTAAGTAAAGATGGCTTCTAAAAAACTCCCTCTGTCTGTTCGAGGAAAGACACTGCCCCTGACTACCATACCCTCACAGGGAAAGGTGCTAATCTGCTTTCATTTTCCAACATGTGGGCAGAAGGCCTCACTATTCTTCAGAAGCATGGCAGCTGTGCTGTTGTTGCTGCTGCTGTAGTTGTTGTTGTTGTTGCTGCTGCTGCTGCTGCTGCTGCTATAAAAGAGAACTCTGGAGAAGGCATCACTCCAGGGCCACAGCACTAGGGCTAGGCAAAGCCTAACCTAGGATAATCGCCAGTCTCACACTCTTAGGGCCGTCCATGAAGCTGAGTAGCTGGTGTCAGGTGTGCTGTTCCTTCACTCTTGCAAGCTTCAATCTTGACTGAAACTGATCAAAAAGAAGACTCCACACCAGGCTCGGAATACAGAGAAGGGAAAGCAGCCTCTGAATTTGAGCTGGAAGCCTAGGCACAGTGCAGTCTTTATTAGAGCCCTGCTATGAAACCATGGGTCTTTCTGTACCTCTTCCTTCTCCTCTTCTTCCTCCACCTTCTCTTCTTCCTCTTCTTCTTCTTCCTCTTCTTCACCTTCTTTCAGACTGGGTTTCTCTGTGTGGTCTTAGCCGTCCTAGAATTCACTCTGTAGAGCAGGCTGGCCTTGAACTCACAAAGATCTACCTGCCTGCCTCCTGAGTACTGGGATTAAAGGTGTGAGCCATCATGTCTGGCTCTTCTGCTCTTTCTTCATTGAAACAGCAGAGTGAAAAGTGTGTGGTGGGCTGTGGGGCACACAAAACAGGTTATGGCAAACTGTCAACCAAAGCACATATTTACTTTCTAGGTCCATAGTCATGTTGAGTTTCTTTGCTTGCTGGATTATTTTAAACCATGGGACAGAAAAGGCCTGGTATTTAACACACAGTAAAGATTTTATAAATATTTAATCTGGTTGCAATATCTATTATCCTAGAGGCAGGAGAGACTTTAAAATGTCAGAAAAATAGTAAAGCCATTATAATAATCTAGTATAAAGTTAAGAGATTTTTTAAAAAAATATGAAAGCCATTGGTTATAAGTAAACTACAATTTACTGTGCACATACTATATAGAAATCATCATGCCGGCTATTCTTTTAATTGGTTCTCATGATGTTCTACATTACATTCTCATTTCTAACTAAGACATTGGGGTTGGGAATGGAGCTTTGTGGTAGAGCATACACAGCATTCGTGAGGCACCATCAAAAAACTAAACTAAAATAAAACAAAATTCAGAAACTGAAGGACAAGTGAAATGTGAGTTTTTCAAGGTCACACTGCTAAACAGAGACCAGTGGACACAGCAGTCTACATCTGCATAGGAGCCAAGTGGACACAGCAGTCT